>JAYKKI010000033.1:17282500-17637500 GCA_039881145.1 Druceiella hillmani
AGTAGACTTTTGGTTAGTGTATGGTCATTTATATAGCGTACATATTGCAGTCAATTAAAATGAATAAGAGAATATATGTCTGAATCAAAGTTCAAAACTTATTAGTGCCAGATAATTTCTGTGTAACAAACACAAATTTAATATTAAACTTATTTTGCTATTAGAAAAAATGTGGTGTATACATAACATATTTCAAGTAGATAATTAAGACCACCTCTATTACGGTCCACAGGGATGTCCCTGTCATGCCATATCGACATGTAAATACAACGTGGTATTTTGTAATGGCTGTCTTTGCCACTTTAGTGGGAGACGACATGAAGGTTTATATATGTTTAAATGGAGATGTAACGTCTTCGGTTTCATCAGCCGGCCGAGTGGTGCGACGATAGCAAATGCGGCAAACCAGATGCCACCACACATGAGGGCGCAGGTGAACCAGGCAGTTGGACAGGCGGTGACAAATGCTGCCATCAACGAGTTATCGTCAGCCTTCGCTAAGTTCAAGTAACTGACGACAGTTGCGTGCGCCTAACACAACCCGCGTTTGTGCTAATTCGCAGTGGTGTGTGTAGATTCGTTTGTTTGTCTGTTATGTGTGTCGTTATCGTTGTACTTTGTAGGATATATGGAATGCGGGTTTGTGATTGTGATGTAAATAAATTTGGGTTTTCTGTAGATGTATATATGTGTGTTGCAACATGGAAATAAAATTGCACTATTCAATTATTTATTGGCCTGTTAGGAATGTATAGAATTGTTTATCAGTGCATGGGGAATATAAAAAATAAACAAACACTATATCACCATATTTCTAATGATCTTGATTGCCAGGTTTTCATATCACCAAGTATCATTGGTCCAACTGATATCACATAAGCTAGTTACATAAACAAATTAGAATATAAACTAGTTATGATGAGACACTTACCTAATTTTTTGTAACTAAATCTTATTATAGCAAATCTGTTTTACATTTGAATTGAAATTTTGTATGTAATCCAAATAAAAGTAAAGTGCAGGTAATAAAATAAGTAGCGATAAAAACATTTAAATTTATTATGGAATAAATAAAGCCATTAAAAACCTATCAATCAAAATTGTAAAATTCCTAATTTTCAAAATTTTGTTGAAATATACTATTAAATATAATGTAATGTAATATTAAAACTAGTAATTAAAATATTTTTAAAAATTATAAATTTTATGAAAAAAAACTTTTGTGCTAGTGAGAGTGACAACGTTCTTCTAACTTTGTCTGTGTTATACATATTTTTCAGATTTCTTTCCCTATAAATTTCAAAACTATAGGCAGGAAACAACTATCATTACAATTTTTTTTAAATTGATTAAAGTTTTTCGTCAAAAAGTAATTATGCGTTAATAACTTTTGACATTTACTTAAGTTTAAATCCTTTTTTATTCAAATCTTTAATCTCCAAAGATAACTCTAAAAATTATCCTTTAGCAACTATTATGTTTGCAGTATAGTTTTTGGCCTTTGGTTACCGAAAATGTTGAATTTGTAAGAAAGTGAAGCAAGAACATAAAATTGACAAGAATTAGATTTATAAGAACTTTGACAAGAAACGTCTCCCTTAGTAACTTGCCTTACCCAAAAAGCAGTGCATGCCATTGTGATGCGCAGCGTATATGACACTGCGTGCTGTACACAATTTTTTTAATACGAATATTAAAACAGACCTTGCAATTTCGTCCATATGGAATTCCGGAATGCGAGTGCAGTTTTATAATGCGATTATTTCATGTTTTATGTTAAACAAAAATAATTAGTTTAGATAAAACCCACGTGGACTGGTTTATGCTCCCTCTCCCGTTCTCTTGCCTGCTCCCATGTGTTCCTATTGTCTGTTGGTGCCAACCGTGAATGTGGCAGAGATTTTATTAACGTTCTACCTAAATTGTAACTTGGGAAGCATTTGAGATATCTTCATGAAGCAACTACTTTAAAAACTAAATTGGTTCTAAAGTTACTATCTGTAATCTGTATAAAATTCATGTCGGCAGCTTCAATTGTTGTTAGAAATTCATTCGTCTAGATAGACTGAGACAGACTACATTTTTTTAACATTATATTTGTCTTAGTAATCAGATTTCCAATTGAAAAAATATATAAATTTGAAGTTTTAAAATCACAGACTCTATTTAACTTTATTTATTTCTATGATTAATGTTATTTATGGAAATTAGCTTTAAAGTGACAGTAACAATATATTAAAAAAGAATATTAGAAGTTGGATTTTGTAATTAATATTTCATTTTTGGAGATTTTGAGAATGTATTCACAGGTAAGGTTGCTATATTTTTTTTATGTTTTTTCTAAAATCTTCTAAAATTCACTAATGGTACTTTATTTATTTAATGTCATCTGGGTATAAATTTGTTAAAATGATTAGAACAAGGATCGTTAGTGTTTGTAATCAAAGATGTATTTTGTTTTTGGCACAATTCTCTGACATTTATTGACAATGTTTTTGGTTCAAATGTTAACCGTTTGAGTGCTGATGAGCGCCATCGCGCTCGTGCGCGTACTAACTAAATTTGCCACGAGCGTGATGGCGCTTGCGAAATCAGTTCCTGTTTAGCGCGCACTAGGGGAGGTCGCTCGCACACATCGCTAATTTTTTATCTTTCTACATGTTACATAAAGTTCAAATTATAATATTATTAGTAATACAATATAAAAAGGATCCAAGAAAAGAAAATTTTTAACCCATAATGTCGGAATACGAAAATAATTCGATTGAAAATTATCGTTTTTCGAGTGATAGTGATAATAGTGACGATAACAATTATTTTGCTGATACGGAGGATGTAATAATTTTAATTAATTTTCTTTGTATTTTATTATCCTTGTACAAGTTTTTGTATTTTATTATTTTTGTACAAGTTTAAGAAAACACTGAAAAAATTATTAAAATTGGATAATTTTTGGAGGAGATACAGTTTTTTTTCGAGACAAGGGTGAATGACATCAAAAATAAAAGATTTCTTTGGCATTTTTAAGTATATTTGAGTAAAAAACCATGGCACTAAAATGGTTAAGTAATATTTATTTTTAAATGTGCTTGCTATTTGAGCAAAATTTTACTATTTCCTGTGAGTAATATTTATATATTTTTGAAGAGAAACGTGTTTTATGTTGTCAGATAAAATGCCAAGCGTGTCAGATAGATGGCGCTGTTTACTTACCTTTAAAACTTGTCGCAAATATCTTTGAAGTAAAATTCTGAAATAGTATTCATTTTTGTACATTTATTATTAATAATCCGAATGCTATAATTACGAGACCGTCTAATGTTTATATCATGTAATATTATTAATAAACAAAATTTTACATTTAGTTTACAATGAAGTTTTACTTCAAATGCATAGCTTTCATGTATACTAAAATTTTGTTCCATACTTTGTATTGCATTGATGCTTTCCCCTTACATATTCTGAAATATCTCTTATTTGGGCTTCAAACAATATACGAGGTATTCAATAAGTCCCAGACCTGATATGGCCATCCCCTGGCCTTCCCCAAACACACCCTGTCGTCATATGGGGGTTTTCACACAAGGTCTTAACTGTTTTTTTTGTTTATATAGTTAAAACAAGTTATTTTTTAGTTTTTTGCTTTATTTTTTTCTGTTTCTAAAGCATCGCAACTATATTTTCATGCTTTTTAATTGCACTTTCTAGCAACGTGGCTTACTTTTTTGTGTCCTTATCTTTTGTTCTACTCTTATTTTTTGAGATTTAAGAAGTAATGCTTATTTGGAATAGACAAAAGGGCCATTTTTGAGTAAAACAGAAAACTACTCAACATTTTTGTGTGAAATTGTTGTTTTATTTTATAACACAGGTTCATATTTGTGTTATCAAATTTTTTTATTGAAATATAATAAATCATAGTTGGTGTTTGTTTTCTGACAGATTGGATTTGAAAATGTGGTCTACGGTTATCATGTTGCCAGCAAGTATTTTATATACAGATATAATGACACACCACAGGCCACATTCAGATATAAAACATAGGTTGTCAGTCTCTTTGCGATCAATTTAAAATTTGTAGAGAATATGTTTGAGATGTTTGAGTCTAGCAAAATCAGAAAACAAATTTTTTACGCTTACAACTTGACCTATGACTCCACTTATCATCTAGTGCTTACCGAATATAGTGGCAAAAAATATGAGCATATGAACTGCGTCTGGTGAAGATGTGACTTCAAATTTCCATTTAGAAACACATTTTCTGTCTTATTATAATTTCTAATTTTAATATAGTGTTTAGAAATTCACGTGAATTTCAATTTGTAATTTAATTTTATATAGGAATTAGCATATAATTTTGTATTATTGCAGCGATAACCTTTTTTAAAAGGTTGCTGTTCACCTTAATTAATACAACGATATTAATCAGTCGTAATATTCTTATTTATACCATAATTTCTAACTTTATATGTCAATGTTTTATCTTATATGAGTAATGTACACATATAATATGCCTAAGTGATATTACATATCTGTATCTCTTGTTCATATCCTTTTTATATGTAATACAATCCCTGATTCATTCCCATACAAAATCTTTGTTATTAAAATCTAATTCTACGTAGATATTCACGTTTTATATAATTCCTAAATACGTTCCATATGTTTTATATGATTACCTGACCTTTTATATTCTTTTTAACACTCTGTATGTCAAAATGAAAAATGGAACCCATTTAAGATCACTCGCACGTCTGTCTGTCAGCACGTCTGTCACAGCCAATTTTCTCAGAAGCTATACCACGTAGATACTTGAAATTTTGGATATTAACCATAGAATATTGCAAGTAGTACATCTTATTAACCTAAATATATTCCACTACCTAACTTAAAAATATTAATATAGTTTATCACAGAAAAAGATATACTAAAAAAATTGTAGAAATAGAATATTCTCCCCCCCTTATTTTTGAAATTACTGAATGGAAAATCAAGAAAAAACAGGGTAGGTATAATCTAACTAGGAGATGATAGGAGAACTATAGTACAACCTTTTTACGTCTCTGAAAGATATAGTATGCAATATGGTGAAAATTAATATTTTTAAGTAGATTAAAAGAATTAAAAGAATTATATGTACTCTTAAATGTTTATAAATGTCTAAATATGCACTGAACTTTTCGTAGTGCAAGTTTTACCCATAGTTGACAGGTTTTTTAACTTTCAACAAACTAAGTTGACTCATTTCACAGTTGTGTTTCATTTTATAACTTCATTGGTCTATGAAATTTGAATAACAATCATGGACTCTTTAAAAGTAAACATTTATTCATTTTTTATCTGTTGTAATGTTTAAGTATTGTTAAAATGAAAATGGAATAAGCATATTAAATTTTTTTATGGTTTTTTGTTTTTGTGGAATTTACTAAATGATCTGTCAGTCTGACCTTTTGATTGATTAATGTTATTTTGAACATAGAATGTGGACTTAATATTTGTTTTGTCTTATTGCATGTGGTTTTGTGTGAAATTGGATGAAATGATGATTGCAGTGTTCTCCGACAACTAAAGATTTTTTTACTATTAAATGCTTCTAGCTTTTAATTTGAATGATTGCATAGAAGTAATAAGTTTGCTATTTTATATTCTTGCTTTTAGCTTTTATTTGACAGGATTGTTTAGATTTGCCAGGGTGTTTAACACATTAGCACGCTTTATGCATATTGTATAAAATCTCACATAGAAATGTGTAGAATTTGCACAATCTAGGCAATTAATTATATTAGTAAAAATTTGCTACAATTAGTTTATAGGCTTATCAATTTATTTTTATTATTAATTTGGTATTTGTAAATGACATTTATAGTGATATAAGACTTTTGTGTAGTTGTGCCGTATTATTATGAATCTAAATTTATATTTGTATTAATCTTCATACCTAGATCAACTATTTGATATGAGTTTCTATATGGATTGTGCAAAATGCTGTCAGTACCGTAGTAGCAAGTTAATAAATATTTGGTTCCCGTATTGTCATTTGTTTATCGCCATATTAAAATAATTTTTAATACCTGCATATTGTCTAGGTGTTGTATAAAAAAAGATTGTCCAAATATATACAGAAACTCAAAAAATTAAAGACTACTTTTATTTTTTTATATAGATTTTGCATGCCAATTATTTTGCACCATGAAAAACTAACAAACTAAAAATGATGGATTAATCATCAAAAAATGTTTATCGAATTACAATTTTTTTGTCAGAATGACTCAAATAATTCATTAAAACAAACTTGTTATACCTTGTTTTTCTGTATAAACCTCCTATCTTGTTTTTCTGTATAAATCTCTCTTCCAGAGTAAGGCCAATTTCTATAATTTACAGCTACTTCGTTTTGTTACTTGTATCATTGATATTTACAATTGTATCATTGGCACCTATATCAATAGCAACTGTTTGGCCACTGTTTTTAATTTCGATTTCAGAATTTAATTCTGTCTCTTTAATGATACGGTCTTCTTTAAATAATTTCTCATCTTTTGTTACATGTTTTTTTTTTTAATTTTGCCAATCATAATTGGCTGAGACTTGTGTTCAGTAATTTTAGCCATCTTAAAAACGAATCTATTACACTGACATTGACAGGTAACGTAATTTCAAAGTCAACAGTTCTCAATTCTGTCACCTATAGCACTGTGAATGTATTTTTAATGTTTTGCATGTTTCCTTTGTTATACTATGTAAATAATTGTAAAAAGTTATGATTAATAAGTACATAGTAAAAAATTATACTTTTTTTCTCTGTCAATATTTGATGTCAAAGTAAATAAAGTTTCCTTTAGACACAAATTTAGCAATAAATAAGCAAATATTGATATTTTTATATTTGGATTGATTTTTTATATTTGTGCATGCTCTTTTTAAAATTAAAATGTTTATTCAATGTGAAAAATTTTATTCCCAAAATTACAGAATTTAACATTTGCTGTCGAAAGAAGAATATTTTATGTTAATTACCATTATTTACAAATATTGTTCAAATATTTTTTATTGACGTATTGAAAATTATTTTTGTACTATTTGAGGTTAATTTAGTTTTAAAAGACTTCTTTTATAATTTTCCAAGTCTTTGATAAAAATAATGTGCCACTGAGGCAGGAATAATGAGTGTCCCAGTGACCATTTGTGTAATTAAGTGATTGTATAAAAAGTAATGCATATCACTAGAATTAGTTTAGATAGCTACGCGCAAAGTATTTGCCATTAATTACGTCATTTTCTATACATTCTCAGTTAATTGAATCGCAATTTTATTCACTGGGTTTGTTCTATCACTAACGTATTTTGCTTTCTTTAATAATCTAGTATGGAAATTGTAGCAATCATCTTTCGACAAATTATAATCTTGTAACTTGCTATTATGTATTTCAATGTCAATGAGGCAACCAATTAAAATAATAAAATTATTTTTCTTTGTCTGTTTCAGCCGACCTGGGGCTGCTGGATCAGCACCAAAGCTACCAGACCGGCCGCAGAACGGGAGGCCATTCTAGAAATGACAATTCCCGCTACCAGGCTTTACTTCAAGTATTGTAGGCTTCTATTGGTGCTCTTACTGCAAGACTTTCCCAATAGAACGTTACCCCTCCCATATTATGTCCCTATTATGTAAATTGTACCGAAACGACTGGTTATGTGATACGCATATGTCAAAAATTATATATAATAGAATTAATGTATAATTAATTATGAGGAATGTATATAATTTGATGAATCTAGTATAAGAATGATGATATAATATTTATTATAATACGTTTGTTGGATAGCGTATTGAATATTTGCTTAAATATTAGTTGTAGTTTTGGAAAGTAATCGATTTATATGAATTTACAATGACCAAATTGTGTCAACTGATTTGGTAACATTTTTTAAGTTACGCTTTGATAATATTTATGTACTACCTTTATAAACATCTGTATGAGGAGACACAATTAATTTAAGTAATTATCTTATTCAGCACAACTTAATGAAATATGGTAACTTTTAAACTGGCCCAAGGATATAAATATGGTTTACCAATGGTTAATTTAAGTGCAGACAATATACTTTTATTTTCGTGTCGGATAAATTAAATAGCTAGTTTTTAAAATGCCATTTGTTTCAAAAGTTTTAAATTATAGTTAAAGCAATGCTGGATAGTTCATCGTTTTTTCATTTCTTTATCGTTATAATAGGTTATTCAAAATTTATTGTTTTGAATAAAATCTGAAAAAAATATCTAAATGAGTATAAAATATTAACTTACAAAAATGTTCTATGTTCAATATCTTTGTTGACAGTGGCGTCTTTTAATACTAGTTTTGTTAGTTTAACAGCTTCACTCCCGAAACTTAGAGCACACAAAAAAAAATTATGCATATTACTAAGAGTAAATTTTATATAAATCGCATTATTATAGTAATTAACTCCACGTATTTGTAAGTGTGTAGCATATATAAGTATGTAGCATAGTACTATTATTCGAAAACCTCATTTGGGTGTGTAGGTGTACCAACAGCAAACTGACTCATTGATTTAACCTATCTATGTGGCGTACCCACGTGGGGTCGGCGGCATTTACTTCCTACCCGTATCTGCACAGCTATATCGGCAGTAAATCTGTTAAGTCAAAAGTTAGCTCCATCTTTAATAAAGTATTGTGGAAATTTGTATTTGATGAAGCCGTTCGTTTTAGAAAGTAAAAGTATATTGTCTCTGCTTTTAAGGAAGGTTCTTTCTTTCTTTCTTTGATTATATAGCATTCATTCTCTCCAAAAAGGAAGGTTCTATAGTTATTTGTTCACCTGTAAGTAGATTGCCTTGCCTTTATATGTAGTTACTTAGACTATCTGTATTAAGACAAAGCTATGTTTGTCAAGTCAATTAACTTATTCTGTTTTCCGATATCAAATTGAAGTTCATATTTGTGGTACATTTTACTGTTATATGTAAAATCAACATGGTGCCTTTTTTGTACAAATTTTACTATAAATCTAAGTTTCTTATTATGTTATTTTAAATTTACGATAGAAAAATGTAGGGAAAACCTGGTTTGTTTAATTTCTTTTAAAGTTAAATCAGTCCATATAACACAAGTCTTACTTTATATTTAATACTATGTGTTTTGACAAAGAATATTACTTTGACAATAGCCAAATAAACAATTGAGATTATTTTCAGTTCATTAAAATGGATAAGCATTGTGTAAACCTAAATAAAATTAGCCAACCAGTTTTGAATGTTATTCCAATTTATTCTACTAATTAGACTGGGAGCTGCATTGTTTTACAATTCAGGTTTCTATATTTTTTGTGACACTTCTGCCTATTTTATGGTCCTGAATGTGCCTTAATCATGATTTATTGTTACATATAAATTTTCTAGTTTTTCCATTACTTTAAACAACACTTAACACTTTGACTGCCAACTACAAGTAGTTTTGTAGTTGGTGTTTTTGCGTAGGACGCCGATTACGAGATAACTTGTTGTATATCAGTGTAAATATGAATAGTATGAATAGATGGCCTTTGTGAAGAGCAGACTAATGAAAATGGGCCTACATGAACAGGAAATAAAAAGAAACATGGCAGTCAATGTGTTAAATTACTATTTTGTGAAAAAAATTGTCATATATTTTGGATAACATTTCTACAATTTTTATCAAATTAAATATTATTTTTGACAAAGCTCTAATGTAGTCAATTAAATGTGATTCTATACAAAGCATGTCTGACTTAGATTTTGTAAAGACAGTAGAAACTTTTGATTCTTAGTAATTAAAAAGGTAATAGATAAAAAAATTATTTTGAAAGCAAATAGTATAAAATTGGTAATTACTGTGAAAAGTTATATCGACTCAGTACACGTCGGTAATTCTGTATAATAATTTGTATTCACCGAAGGATTATTTCATATATATAAAAAATCGCAAGATAACTGAACAAATACATAAGATATGTGGACAACTTCTCCTGTGAAATGGCGGAGTTCTGTTTACGAAGTCATAGTATTACATTTTTTTTCTATGTTGCTTAAATGCCGTAACAAAAACTAGTATGTTCAAGGGATATAGGGAAAAACAAAGGATGTGTGACATGTTTTCAGTTGTATGCTTAAAACACTAAATTGCTTAACATTTGTGATTACATCATAAATTTAACTAACTCAATAATAATAATATGTAAATACAAACAACTTTTCATTTTATAGCTTACGGTAACGCCAAATATATTTTTCGTTTCCCTCTTCTCTCATGTTTTTTCGTGTTCTATAACCATAATGAAGTAAATTTCACGTCATTTCAACACTAAACTAGCATTTGACAGCTGTCTAGGATACTTAACTTAGATTATTTAACTAATTGTAAAAGAAAACCAATTATTGTTTTATTCTGTATATTTTGAACTGTAAGATTTCTTTTATTTTCAAATGTGGCATCATTTAAAATGCGTCACAAAGGCATTAATCCTGCTGATACCTCCTAGTGTATTTCTTTTATAGTTACTTTTTAATATATCTGAAGAACATGTTAACTAAAATTAATTGGATATGTTGTATAAAATAATAAGAAAAGACCGAAATACTATTATATTGTAAATAATATTTCACCTGTATTTTGTCATTTGATGTCCTTGATTCTAGGTACATTTTAAATTTAATTTCTTTATAAAGGTATGATCTTCATCACTGTCCAATAGTATAAATCTTCTATGTCAAAATGTCTTAATCTTCATTTATTTTCAAGCATTTGTGATTAGTAAAGCTGTCACTTTGACATTCGGTTGATTGACATTAGTTTAAATATGGAATGCGGCTCAAGAAAATTGGAATAAGCTTGCAATTACATATAAAAATCATTGGAAAATGTAATTAACGCTTTCGTAAATTTTAACAATAATTGAATCAACCAACAGTGGATTGAAGTTGAGGCTTGTATATTAAAATGAATTTGTATTATTAAATATAGTCTTCTGATTGTAAATCTGTTACAGATTATGCAAGTTTTTGAAAACTATGTATTCAGGAACAACTGTGTAAATATAACAATTGACGATTACCATAGACAATATCATTATTATCGTTATTGTTAATATTGTATTGATTGATGACTTTTGTAATTAAATAAAGAATGTTTTAAAACTGTTTGCTGTATTTTTGTTTTATTGTTGGCGTTGAGTCAATAATTGATAAGAGTGAGGATACATTGAGTAATATTTAATTTGAATTTAATTTTTTAATATAAATGTTTATTAACCATAAATTAGAAACATAATAATAAAACAAGGCAAACTGAATATGTGGCACATTGGGAATTGTGAACAAATATGATAGCAGGAAGAAAAAGTGAATAGGGACCGCGCAAAATGTTATCAGAGCCTTGAAGTGGGAAGCCAGTAAACACTCGGTTACGGTAATGTAATATATTTATGTGACATCTCCCTAGTGTATATATTGTGTTGTATATATATTGTGTGTAGTGTGTTGAGTGAAAAATGGCATTTAAATACCTGTAGAAGTACACAAAATTGAGATCCATCAATTTCTTTTTATATATTTCCGAATCTCTACAGATATAGATTTCCATAGTGCAAAAAATGATTGGTAAAAACATTGCTTTCATTGAAAATATTCAAATGGTTTATTAAAATAGCAAAATAAAAAACCCTGTTTTTTTAATTTTTCAAAAATCTATAAAGAGAAACTTGCTAATTTCATCGTGTCTATCTGTCCGTCCTTATGTTACAGCATCAAAGCGTCTTCATTTTAAGAGTGATCGTCATAAAATTATCCAAAGAATGTATAGTTGATTTATGCGAACATATTGAACTAATGAAAACAATTTTTTTTTAATATTTATACATTGCACTTTGGGATAATATTTTTTTACCCACAGATGACCCCACTGAATGGTGGTGTTAATGAAGATGTCTTGTAAAGTGCAACCGAAAATATCTAGCAATATTTTGGATACAATGTTTTGCATTTTGTTTCCTCCCACACTTTTTAATAATTTAAAAATCATGATAATTGTCTTTCAATGTAGAATTATTTGTAATTTGTATTAATATATTATCCTACACATCAAACTCTGTATTTCAATATTGTTTTCTTTAAGAATGAAACAATTTTTATATCGCATATATTGCAATTGCTGTTTAAAACCATATTTTTATTTTTGTTCAAAATCGGAGCGAAATCATTTTTGTATGAAAAGAGTGAAATCCTCTCAGAGTGGACCCATTTTTCAATTTGTTTTAGTAAACCTATCTTTAGCTAACTATGATATATTTAACTCTCCCCAATATTAGTTCTTAATATTGTATTGATAATATACAATTTGGAAAGGTTCATAATTTTTGAACGTTTCACCAATTTCAGTAAGATCTCAGACTCAATTTTTATGAATTGTGACAGTTCGGAAAAAAATATTTTAACTTTTTAAATTTTTGTTTATTTGTGATATCATCGTGGTACGATTATGAATTTTATTTTGTAAAATCTTGCATTTACATTCATAGTAAAAAAATAAAATAACATTTTTAAAATTTTTATAACACCTTATAATTTATTTTTTCAGTGTCTTTAGACCAATAAAAACCATTCGTCTTAATTATTGAGTTTAAATATAAGATTGAGAATAATTGTTTTATATAACAAATAAGCTGAAAGCTTTGTGGTATGTCTGAAATAGTGCATATCCTTTCTGAAGAAGATATTGATTATGATACATTCAACTTACGAAAACTGATTACCAAAAATTATTTACAAATCCACAGATTATGTAACATGTAACTATTATTGGCATCCTTTCATTTAAAATAGCCATATATCCAAATGATTACATGCAACTTTTGCCATTACAAAATATTGGCATGCAAATAGCATGCCTGCAAGACCTACTTTAGATAGACATCTTTACTCGTACTTTTGCATATTTCTTCCAAGTTTATTATTTGTATTTAATACTTATATCCATTTCTATTACATTGCCATCAACAGATGACAAATCGACAATTCACATTTCTATTTGTGATATCACTAGAACTTTCCGACTTTGGAATATTATTGAAGCATATATATTGATAAACATTGGTCTATTGACCGGATATATTGTATAAGGATTATTAGAATTTTTAAAGATGTAGAAAATGTTAGTTATGAATACGAATCAAGACCTATAGGTTGTATTCCCTGAAGCGTAAAATAAATGCAATATACAGGATTTGAGTATTCCTGACAAGTTATTCAAGTAGGACTAAATAGCATGTATGTTACATTACTGACTACAACCCATATAGAGTCTGTCATTTTTCATCACCAGTTGTCTTTCAACGCTGATAGCCTTCTGCAATTTTGGATACTTTTCTGGATCCACCTATAACCGTTGTTATTGTCCATAATTTTTACCCATCCCAGATTAAATATCTTCTTAGTTATTTGTGAACACAAGTAACACCATAGACCCATTCATGAATTTTTCGGGGTAAATAGGTAGAAGTAGATTTTATGAATACGAGTTTTTTGAAAAGGGAGGAATTGAAGTCTGGTGCTTCTCTATATTGGTATAATAAGGAAGTAAAATTTGGGACTTTCTTAGTTCAAAGTAAACAATTATTTAATTTATTTAACTGTTAGTGTGCCGACGAGAGCCATCGCACTCGTGTGCGTACTAACTAAATTTGCCACGGGCGTGACGGCACTCACGAAATCAGTTGCTATTTAGCGTGCGGTAGGAGAGGTCGCTCGCACGCATCGCTAATTTTTTATCTTTCTTCGTGTTACATAAAGTTCAAATTATAATATTTTTAGTAATTACAATATATAAGGGGTCCAGGAAAAGAAAATTTTTAACCCATAATGTCGGAATACGAAAATAATTAGAGTGAAAATGATAGTTTTTCAAGTTGTGAAGAAAGTGATAGTAGGAATGACATTGTGGTGCGCTCACAATTTGGCGTAATGCAAATTTTGAGTGATGGTGATAATAGTGACGATAACAATTATTTTGCTCATATGGAGGATGTACCGGACTGCGAAAATGACGATGTGACCGTAACTTCAGTTTTTGTTATAATTTTTGTTCACAATATATATTTTCTTTGTATTTTAATATCCTTGTACAAGTTTTTATTAAGAAAACACCGAAAAAATTATTAAAATTGAATAATTTTTGGTAGAGATACAGTTTTTTTTCAAGACAAGAGTAAATGACATCAAAAACAAAAGATTTTTTTGGCATTTTTAAGCATATACGAGTAAAAAACAATGGCACTAAGATGGTTAAATTACCTAATTTATTTAAAAAATTATTTCGCTGTCTATAGGTATTCTAACACAGGTTACAGTTTACATGCTTTTATTCTATGGGATTGTTGCGAAAGGTATTGAATTGATAAAAATTAATTGAAAAAAGTTGAACTTTGCCCATTCATTTTTAGAGGCAACTTAAATAGAAGGATAAGATGTGAAATCATTAATTTAGGGGTAGTTTCAAAAGGAAAGAGCATGGGACAAAAAACAGTTCTTTATGGTATAATTTAATGTGCGTGGTTTCTTAAAAATACCTTTCAGTAGTGTAAATTAAAATTATCCCCTGTTATGTGATTTAAACATAAATCAGCGCCGATCTCCCCTGTCCTCACGTGCATGCTCATTCAACTTGCAATTTGCATTAAGAGTTTTAGCGTATCCCAATGATGCCGATCGATTGCCATTTGCTTCTAAATGTACAATCATTTCATTACTGACAAAAGTATAATTTTGTTATACAATAAATTATCCCAAAGAAAGAATGTTTGTATTCGATTTGAAGGCAGAATGCATTTCTCACAAGCAGTTAGGTGTTAGTTAAGTTATAAAGAATGGGAACACCAGAAAACCTGTATATTTTACTTCCTCCAAATAATTAAATAATAATTATAGAGAAGTCTTACCGATTAAAAAATATTTGAAAAATAGAAACGCTACAAAAATCTTTCTATTCATCTTTTCTATAACACACTAGTACACAATAACACGAAGTCGTCATGTATATGGAGTCCTCGAAAAGCCTTTACTGTCTTATGCTTAAGAGAGAGAAACTTTTTTAAGGTACTTATATCGAAGACAATGTAGTCTATTCCATACTCCTTTTACGTTTAGTATGGTGGTAAACTACCATTCTCGAAGGGATTTAATGTTATTCATTTTCATGTTAAGTTTCTAGTAATCTCTGGCCATAAAAAAATTAAAAAAAAAATCGGAGGCAGTCATGAGGACTGCCAACAGAAGTGAAAAGTATTTGTGTGAAGCCAACAGAAGTGAAAATGACTGTATTTTGAAATTTAAAACTGATGTTCCTATAGAAAACTAAAATAAAACCTCCACCTCGCCTTTCCCACCCCTCCCCTCCATCAAAATACCCTTCCCCTCCTCCTCCCCCTATCCAACTCCACCCGTACCCCTCTTCCCCCCCTCCCCATCACCACTCCCTTTCCCCTCCTTCTTATATACTTTCACAGCTGGCTAAGCGCAATATGTTACATGCATATAGCATGTTGCGCAACATGTTACATGTATGTAGCATGTTGCTGACGTGAACCCATAAGATTTTCCGCTACCAAAAATCGCTAACGCGCCTAAAGAAGTTTTCAATTCAACAAATAAAAAATATCAGATTTTGCCCCATTTAAATGCGCTAGAGCTTATGAGCACAACTCTTCATTGTAACTGTGTTCTCAATAGATTTATATGGAGGTATCCCAATGTACCATAGTGTTGATTTTGTTAACTGTCTCCTCACGAGAATACCTGGATCTGATATATTTTTATTGAATGATTATGTACTCATATTTCATTGTAGTAATTTCTTAAAATTTTGTTTTATTTCCTAAGTGTTGTTTGTATTATTTATCGTTATACATTGAGAATCTATCAAATAAAAAGATAAAAACGAATATAAATTTAATTTGCAAAATTTTCGAAACTTTTTTGTTGAATTTATAATAGTGCCAGAAGCATAAATGGCTAATGGGCGGCTAGCACCATGCTTTGATAGACCTGGAAAACTTTAGTTAATTCACTTTCTTACAGGAATGGGCTTTAAACCCTGTGTCTTTATAATCAGTGACCCTTTTCGTGGGGTAGAAAAATTATTCAAATAGTAAAAACAATAAACAAAATAAAGAACAAACAAGTCAAAAATCCTAACCCAACAAGTATTTCATAAAAGTATGTTACAAAATCAACTTCAATTGAGTTCACTGAGTGAATACTTTGCAACGATTCAGGCCAATACTCATTAGAAAATAAAAGTATACTAAACAAAGATAATGAAGATAATCAGTGCAATGAGATTCAGAGCTAGAAAAGACACAAAAGATTTCTAATGATTTATAATTGCCTTATTTTATATTCTGAAAGCCAACTTGCTATATCAATTTAACAACATATGTATACACGCAGTTCGACAATATTTTGGTTTTTGCCGGCTGGTTGCTAGCTATTTGGTTATGTATATGTATGCTGCTCATTTATGTGCAATTGTCACATTAATAGGCAGCACACATATACATAACCAAATAACATCCATCCGAAACTAAGGCTCAAACACAATCTCCCTCTAGTGAGGGGCGTGGTTGTATGAAGTATGTATAAAGATACTTCATACAACCGCGCTCCTTACTAAAGGTTATATACTTAAAGATATCTTAGAATATGACACCCTTAAAATTTACTATGGTCAAAGCATATTGGGAGACAATCACCCACTATATTAGACCTAATATAACCTAGTAACTAAATAAAATAAACAGAACTACATATCTGATTAATTTTGCAGTACACAATTTAGCAAAACCAAAACTGAGGAAATTCATATACACGTAGATTTAAAAGATGCAGTTAATATAGTTTGGAAGCAAAATAAAATTTATATAGTCTCCGTAGGTTTATTCATAACAGGCCTATGGGATTACGGCATTCATGAAAATATGAAACCTCAAATCCACGATTTATATTAAAATGCAAAAAGCTACGATACTGAATGCTTGCTGGATTGATAGAAAATTCATGATACTAAATCTCTAAATAAATTATCTAACAAACAAAGCAATGTTTCCATAGATATATCAAATTAACCAATAATACGTGCTCGACCTTGACCCGTTAGAAAAATAAAGAAAAGCTTTTTAAAAAAGATTGTTAAAAATACTATTTTTTATGTCCTAAACAAAACATTCAAAATTTGTTTCTCTTAAAAGTCACATAATGACAATGAAATCTTAATTTAATAGTAGTAATTATTTATTAATTATGTGGAGTAGTTAATTAAGGAAGCGTATAGAGTGCCGATAATGGTATTCTATCAGTACTAGATGAACTTGAACTTGCACTTGTTTAAGCCGGATACCTCGAGATGAAGGCTGGCGATCCGTTTGTCATGAGTACCTTTTTAGGCCCTATGAAGTCGAGACCGTAGCGTTGTTATTTATTTTACGTCAGAGGCTCCAACGTCATTTTCAGAAGTTACGTTTCTGTCATCGGCGAACATGAGGTTCAGCAAATGATGTCAGTCACTGAACTCGACATTGCCCCTGCTTTCAATAATTTTCCACATAATAGTGATTGATTTTCATTTATATATCAATATACTGGGTGAATTGATGACATTCAGATGTTTAGAAATTAATATTAGAGTATGAAAAAAATACTTCGTACAGTTACGGACGCGTGATGCGAGACTACAAAAATGTTTTGTCATAAAAACCAATAAATAAAACATTATGATGCGGCATTTGTGTGTTCAAGGTGGTCAAAAATTTAGGACCAAAATGTAGGACTGCAAAAATAATTTTACTGCTTGAGACGTTCATTTAATGAGCATGGAGACCAACTAGTTTCAGATGGGGAAAAACTATAGATTGCATCCTTCAATGAAAAGTTTAACCAGACAATAGGCAAAAACTCTTTTTATTTATTAACAAAATAAAGAAGATTAGGTTCTCAAGAGAAATGAAGTTGAAAATTGATGACAGCTAAAATGTAATAAGTAGCTCCTCTAGGGATATCTCCAAAAGGAAACTGATAAATCTATTCAATCACACGATATTATTTATTTAAAGAGTATCAAGCAGGGTTATATAACAAATTTGGAGAATGTCCTCAGATGTTAATGATATTACAGTACATGTTGCTGTTGATGAAGACAATAATCTTCTTTGTATTAATTACAAAACACTATATTCCCAGTCTAGTAGTAGATGCAGTCCAATTTCTCAACATATGCCAAGTTGTTGTTGTTATGAATATTTGGATATGCCAATGTATATATCAATGCCAAAGGATGAAATCTTGTTGCCATTTATAATCACCAAAAAAAGTTATGTCACTACTAACCATGTGAATAAAATTTTTATGTACATCCATCTATGAGTAAATGGTGTTCTGTTAAAAGATACTAATTGACAAAGATTTTGGAAAAAATCTGTCTTTTATGTAGATTTTGCCGATGTATTCCAACAGCTATGTTTGGTCCACGTATTAAAAAGTTTACAAACTACACTACTTACACAGCAATACAGAAAGAACTGTGAAGGATCACTATAAAAAAATTACATTTTCGAAGATAGAAGCTCAATATAGTCTTATATATTTCAATTGAAAAAAAGTATGTGTATTCTAACAAGAAGTGGCACAGTATAAGAGAAGAATGGATAAAATGTTAAAGAAGAACCAAACACTTACTCATTTAATCAGAATATTAACCGTTTAGTGCCACGGTTTTTACTCATATATACTTAAAAATGCCAAAGAAATCTTTTGTTTTTGATGTCATTTACCCTTGTCTTGAAAAAAACTGTATTTCTTCCAAAAATTATCCAATTTAAATAATTTTTTCGGTCTTTTCTTAATAAAAACTTGTACAAAGATAATAGAATACAAAGAAAATTATGGAAATATATATATCGTGAACAAAAATTATAACAAAAACTGAAATCAAGGTCACATCGTATTTTCGCAGTCCGGTACATCCTCCGTATCAGCAAAATAATTGTTATCACTATAATAACTATCACTCAAAATTTGCATTACGCCAAATTGTGAGCGCACCAACAATGCCACACTCGCTATCACTTTCTTCACAACTTGAAAAACAATCATTTTCACTCGAATTATTTTCGTATTCCAACATTATGGGTTAAAAATTATCTTTTCTTGGATCCTTTTTATATTGTAATTACTAATAATATTATAATTTGAACTTTATGTAACACGTAGGAAGATAAAAAATTAGCGATGCGTGCGAGCGACCTCCCCTACCGCACGCTAAACAGCAACTGAGTTTGTGCGTCATCGCGCTCACGGCAAATTTAGTTAGTACACGCACGAGCATGATGGTGCTCGTCTGCACTCTAATGGTTAAATAAACATGTGAAGTTTAAGCAATAATGACGGGAGAAAACCAAGTTACTTCAATGGCGGCCTCGGCAGTGCTGATCCCAGAGGAAAATTGTTGCAGCGCTAATTGGAGTGCGGTGTTAACATTAAATTCACTTACGGAAATAAAATTTTGACTATTTTCAAAAGGAGCTTTGACGTCAAAGTTGTATAGACGAAAGCTTCTGGATAAGAATTATGATGAACTTCATTTACACAATGACCCTATCTGAGCTGAAGATTTTTTCCTTCAGTGTTACATAACATCATTTAGAGCGAATTCCTGAAATACATTTACAGTAAACAGAATATATTTTTTATGAATTATCCTACCTAAATAAAAAATTATTAAAAAAATAAAGCTTGGAAATATTTTTGAAAATATCAAAATTTTATTTAACCGTATAACAACAAAACATCACTAACCTGTGTATTAAATGCTATTAAAAAAATGTTACTAACTTAAACAGGGGTCGCCTGAAGACTATTAACCCTTAATGCCACAAGTGTTCAAATTGACTGATGAAAATACACAAGCATATGTAAAACTGTTACTTAATGGAAATAGTGACAATACCGTTTACATTGCAATTTCTAAACAAATAATGCATTTGGCACTTTTTATATAATGCATTGAATCCCAGATACGCTGAAATAATTGTAATATTATATAATGAGGAAGACCAAAGATTAGAAGAATTACTGATAAAGGATGTCTCAGCGCCGATAATTCAATAGCTCATTGGCATTGGCAAGTTTTTAGTCACCATGTCGCAGTTGTCTGGCACATACCGCGCTTACAGTGTGGAAGCATATTTCTGCAACGGTTTTTCTGTTAGTGAGGCACGATGCAAGTTTTGTAATAATTTTGAAAGCCGGCATTTTAATAATGGGCCCTGTCTTCAGTTAATCAAGTGGTGGGTAGCGAAGTTCAGAGCGTCAGGATGGAAACTACATCATTTAAGTGGACCTTGAAATAAATCTGTGCGATGAATTGAAAACATTAACAGCGTCGCCACTGTGGTCGAAGAGTATTCACGAAGATTAATTAGAAAACATGCTCCTTCTTTGAATATCCACCGTTCATGTATTTAAAGAATTTTGGCTTTAGACTTAAATTACGTCTCTATGAAATACAGATCGTTCAAAAAGTCAAGCCTGAAGATAACAAGCGGAAAATTTTAATGTCAGAAAATGTTAGAGATTTTTTTCAGAGGAAAATGAGATGGACAATGTTCATTTTAGCGATGAATCACACTTTCATCTTGAAGGTTACGTAAATTGTCAAAATGGTCATTACTGGTCATCCAGCAATCCAAAAGAAAAGCATCAGAAAGCATTGAATAAACCTAAAGTTACTGTATGGTGCGCAATAACGTCTAAAAAAAATCATCAAACCATTTTTCTGAATGACTGCGTTGCAACGGTTACAGTGATGAGCAAGTCATATAACGAAATGATTAACGATTTTTTTGTACAGCAGCTACGAGAGGAGGATGTTACGAGTCAGATTTGTGGTTTCAGCAAGATGGGGACACTGTCCACACAGCTAGGATCTTCATGGACACAAATATAGAGCTGTTTCTGGGAAAGGTCATAAGCCGATTTGGAGATATAATTTAGCCACAGATTGCCCGACTTAACCCTTTTTTTCTATGGGATTATCTCAAAGCAATATTTTTAATACCCCTCTTACAAATTGGGAGCAGCTGAAGGCTAAAATAAGGCAAGAAGTGATAGCCATCTCAATCGTTTTTCTGCGGCGTCATTGTAAATTCGCATTTACGTGGAGTGCATTCGCCACGATGGGAGACATCTTGATGATGTAATATTTCATACAAAATTCACATCCAGTACATAAATCAATTTACTGCAATTCAAATATTATAAATACAATAGGTTTTTATTATTATTTAAAGTTTGAATTCTGCACCGAGACACCTTTATAAGACAAGGTTACAAAGATAGTTAGTAAAGAGATAATAACAAGAGAATGAGGAATGAGTTCTAATAGCTGGAGAATTACAGACAGAAATAATAGTGGGAGACCTTGTTTCAATGGAATTCGGTACACCCCCATATTTCTTTTATATTAGTGATTATTTTCTTTTTTAACTAGTTGTTGGTATCAATACAGTTGGGGACTTCATAATCTTTGTTTTTATTATACTTTGTTTCTTCACTACCATCATTATAGCGTTACTCATTTTACTCGTTGTTTCACACCATCTTTATGTTATCCAATGATAAATTTTTTAAACGGACAAACTAATCTACTTGTTTGGTTCAGTACTGGTGTAATGCACTACTGTAGGCTTACAATTTATAAATATTTTTTATAACATATGGATTTCTTAAAAATTTACTTATAATCTGTAATGTTAATTTGTAAATTAAAGCAACATTTTTAGAAAAATTCGAAATTGTTAAGCTTGTTGATTTTTGGGAAACAGATTTTTCAGTTACGTGATTTATATTATTGAATTTTCCAATTTAGACTTTAATTATTTCTTTTTTATTATTAGTGCATATTAACATATTCCTCATTTGAAATAGGAGAGTATACAATTACCATATGAAAAAAGGGTAGAGAAATTCCACGATTACTAATATAACTTCGTAAAACCGATTAGGAAACTGCATTTATCGTCAACTTAACAAAAGTATAAAAGTGATTTTACATTTATTCATTAACTTTCTGTCTACAAAAAACATGAAATATTAGGAAACTGCATTTATCGTCAACTTAATGAAAGTATAAAGGTGATTTTACATTTATTCATCAACTTTCTTCATAATAAGCCTATAAAAACATGAAATATTAGGAACTGCATTTATCGTCAACTTAATGAAAGTATAAAGGTAATTTTACATTTATTCATCAACTTTCTTCATAATAAGTCTATAAAAACATGAAATATTAGGAAACTGCATTTATCGTGAACTTAATGAAAGTATAAAGGTAATTTTACATTTATTCATCAATTTTCTTCATAATAAGTCTATAAAAACATGAAATATTAGGAAACTGCATTTATCGTCAACTTAATGAAAGTATAAAGGTGAATTTACATTTATTCATCAACTTTCTTCATAATAAGTCTATAAAAACATGAAATATTAGGAACTGCATTTATCGTCAACTTAATGAAAGTATAAAGGTAATTTTACATTTATTCATCAACTTTCTTCATAATAAGTCTATAAAAACATGAAATATTAGGAAACTGCATTTATCGTCAACTTAATGAAAGTATAAAGGTGATTTTACATTTATTCATCAACTTTCTTCATAATAAGCCTATAAAAACATGAAATATTAGGAACTGCATTTATCGTCAACTTAATGAAAGTATAAAGGTAATTTTACATTTATTCATCAACTTTCTTCATAATAAGTCTATAAAAACATGAAATATTAGGAAACTGCATTTATCGTGAACTTAATGAAAGTATAAAGGTAATTTTACATTTATTCATCAACTTTCTTCATAATAAGTCTATAAAAACATGAAATATTAGGAAACTGCATTTATCGTGAACTTAATGAAAGTATAAAGGTAATTTTACATTTATTCATCAATTTTCTTCATAATAAGTCTATAAAAACATGAAATATTAGGAAACTGCATTTATCGTGAACTTAATGAAAGTATAAAGGTAATTTTACATTTATTCATCAATTTTCTTCATAATAAGTCTATAAAAACATGAAATATTAGGAAACTGCATTTATCGTCAACTTAATGAAAGTATAAAGGTAATTTTACATTTATTCATCAACTTTCTTCATAATAAGTCTATAAAAACATGAAATATTAGGAAACTGCATTTATCGTCAACTTAATGAAAGTATAAAGGTAATTTTACATTTATTCATCAACTTTCTTCATAATAAGCCTATAAAAACATGAAATATTAGGAACTGCATTTATCGTCAACTTAATGAAAGTATAAAGGTAATTTTACATTTATTCATCAACTTTCTTCATAATAAGTCTATAAAAACATGAAATATTAGGAAACTGCATTTATCGTCAACTTAATGAAAGTATAAAGGTAATTTTACATTTATTCATCAACTTTCTTCATAATAAGTCTATAAAAACATGAAATATTAGGAAACTGTATTTATCGTCAATTTAACAAAAATATAAAAGCAATGTTATGTTTATAAAGATATTTGCACGTAATTCATAATAAATCTATAAAAATTTTAAATACCTTGGGAACAGAATTAAAAAATTACTAACCAATTAAATATAGGGCTATCAATCCAGATACGATATTCATCCCATTTAAGTACTTCATTGTAAAATATTTGTTTTTTCTACCGTGTTCGGTATTCTCTCTATGTACACCATATCCCAAATTTTCTTTGCATTATATCTTCCTTTTGCTTTATATCAAAATAGCGGCAGAATTACAGGCAGGAAGCCATGGTGATAAAATTTAATAGTGAAGAAGTATTAAATTTTAATAACGGGACAATTCCAGGAGAATAATCCTAAGAAATATTGCAAGAAATGAGCACTGTAATGCGTAACACTTGTATAGATCAAAGTTTAAATCATTGAAAAAATTACTAATACAAACAATGACACCGTGATAGAAACGGAACATATATCACCTAAATTTTTAATGCTGCCTACTGTGACAAGATGGAGGTGACCGAAAGGTCACGCATTAATCGATAAAAAGGAAAGTCTGAAAATCATTTACAGAAACCCAAAGGTGTTGTATTGATGGCCCTGAAGTCTATAGTAGAAATGTTAAGCAATGAAGTAGTTTAGTTTTATTTATGTGACTTTAGTTCTGTTCGAGGCACTTTAAGCGATTATACCAAGTTACTACTAGTGGCCCTCTGTACACTTTTATTACGTACTTACTTTCTAAAATATAACTACAAAACTGGTATGTTTACATTGAAACAATAATAAACTTTTCCTTCTAAAATTATTTACTTACTTATCCACTATAATGTATTTAAAATATGGTCTTGGTACATATAGTGGATTTATTGCTACGAGAGCAATCTCTTATATCCAACCGTAACACCAGTCCAGTCCCGATAGGCGAGCGGTCGGGAATCGAATCCAGATCTCTGTGACGTTTCTCACTGCCAAAGGCTTTGTGATCAAACCAACACATCATGGAGACGACAGATCACATTGATGACGAAAAATAATAATTATCCAAATCATATATATGTTACAACTAATTAAATTTAAATTTCACAGTTATATGTATTACATTTGACAAATGTAATACATATTTCATAGATATAATATAAGAATTTTAAATTGTATTGTGTTTTACTGATCAGAACTATGCTATCAGCATAAATTTAACTTATTTAGGCCACTCAATCTTGGTCGAAGGGCACCTTTAAATCTTTTCTCTCTTTGCTTGGTTAGCCTTATCCAGTCAGTATCAGTAAGGTGCACTACGTCGTCGTACCGAGGACGACAGGGTGGCCGAGGGGTGTGAGATGTTACTCGGCTGCCTCGCACAATACTTCATCAGTGGCCATTTGTTGCATATGCTGCCTTCTCTTCCGATGCCGCTTCATTTTGAATGTAAAGTAGTGTGGTTTCAGAGTAAGATACTGTGGTGTTTCCTACCGTTATGGGTATTTCAGGTCCCTTTTTTGTCATATGTGTTTTTAGAGGATTTCGTGTAAACCACTCTCTGTATCTAGTGTCTATAACATGTAGTGTGTTTCACTGATTAGAACTATGCTATCAGTAAATTTTAGAAGCTTAAGTACACCTATTGATTCTTATTTTGAGAAAATCCCAACCTAAATTCTTAAAGATACATTTTAGAACTCCGTTAAGATTTGGTAATACAGGACCACCTTCTCGAACCCCTCTTCTTTGGACTTCAAAAACTCTTCCTTAACTTTCTAACTTCATGGACGTTTTACTGTTACTGTTTATCGCCTGTAGGATTCTAATATATTTGTAGGGCCTTGATTAGATAAAGCGTACCAAAGAGTAGGGCGAGAATTAGTCAAATGCCTTTGAATAATTAAGGTTTTTATACTTTTAAAATTTTTTTCCTATTAAGGTACATTTGAATATCCCGAATGGGTATTTAATTGCCCTTAGAACATTGTTCATTTGTTTTCGTCTTTCAAGATTTTCATGGGTTTCTAAATGTTATTTTTAGGAAGTTTTTTGTATACGTCAACCATGCTTTCTAAATGTTATTTTTTAGGAAGTTTTTTGTATACATCAACCGTGCTTTCTAAATATTATTTTTTCGGAAGTTTTTTCTATACATCAACCATGCTTTCTAAATATTATTTTTTAGGAAGTTTTTTGCATACATCAACCATGCTTTCTAAATGTTATTTTTTAGGAAGTTTTTTGCATACATCAACCATGCTTTCTAAATGTTATTTTTTAGCGAGTTTTTTGTATACATCAACCAAGCTTTCTAAATGTTATTTTTAGGAAGTTTTTTGTAGCCAGCAATCATGTGTTTTTGTTTTAATATCGGTTTTCTCAGACAATTTCAATCACGTTGTTTCAACATGAAATAAGTTGGTTGGTAGAGTTTTTGATCACCGTTATCCATTGCTTATAAACGTCAAGTTGTTTTGGTGATATTGTTTCATTATTTAGTGTCAATTTAGAATTTTGTGAATGGTGTTTCTACCCCTGTAAAACAGCGACAATTGTCTCGGATATTTCTTCATTATCTGGTTTTATAAAAGTTTCATTATTTTCTATGGATGAATAACATCGTCATGAAGATAACCTAAAACTCTAGCCATTTTTGTTTGTTTTCTTTCCATCAGCGCAGAGGAGGGCTTCAGAGAGTCAATCGGTGGCAGCCAATGCTTAGCGAATGATATTGAGCACATCTTTACGTGTGTATATATAGGTATATATGAATGCGCGAGATTGCTTTGAGTAATTTGGAAAAAACAAACATTACATACCATTTTTAAATTGTGAAATTAGTTCGTTTTTAAGTTTCTTTCTGGAATTGAAATTGTCAAAATTACTATGAAACTCCACATTTTTTTAGTTTTGGTATTCCATATTGAGAGCCTAAATTACCATAAGCCATTTTACCTATTGGGCAAAAGTGAGCGTAGCTTCTGTGCCCGTGTGAGGTGACCTCCGTCGCTCTTCTGGAAAATTGTTTTTCATTATAAAATATTATTTATTTGTAAGGTTAGTTGTATTGATTGCCACGGCTGACATTTTTATCATGAGAAAAAATGAAGCAACTCCTAGTAAACATTTCTGAACAAACTACAAAGTTTCGCAAAAACATATCCACCGTTGAATCTCTACCCTACCATGGTTCTAGCCAGGGTAGATGTTATCGAATGTTTTTGGAATGCCAAACATTACAGTTATATAATACAAAAAAATCCGGGTGATTTTTAGTAAATATTTTAATGACACCGGCCAATAGTTCAAGAGCATACATATGAAAACTGGATTGCGCGATCCATCCTTCTGCAGACTCAGAAATAAGAGCGCGATACCGATTATCTATAATTATTGTTATATTTTTCATTGTTTCTTCTGGCTGCTGATGAAAGAGATATTGATTCCTCTCTAATTTTTGGGCCTGCAAATAGCAGAATGTTTTGGATCATGTAGTTCAGCGATTATTATATGATTCATGAGAATCATAGGTGCGAAATACAAATATATTAGACAGCTGAGTTGGAAAATATGAAACAACCAGCCTATTTAAGTTTCGTACTGCTTGTAAGATGTGAAATGAAGAAAGTACACTAATTAAAAAGTAGATGGCGTTAAACGTGTCCTATCTATTACAATGTCATGTCGCTGAATGTTGTCGCCTGATGCAGTAGTCGACGCTAAATTTTTTTCCTTGTATGGTCACAAGGAGTAGTTGGTTTTATGCATCCATATAAAACTTGGTAATTAAAGGAATATTCTGGGAAAACATATGTCTTCATTTGATAAATATCTCCGCGTTTTCTTTTAAAACACAACTGTTTCATAAAGGTTTTTATATTAGTTTTATTACTGAATTTGTGCGGGTCACTTGGCTGTACGCTTGATTGGAGGATTCGGCGTTCACCAAATCTATTTCACTGCTGACTATGAAGTCAGAAAAGAGTTCGCTGAGTCGATGAATCACATAGGTGTGACACAATTCCCTTTGTTAATTAAAACGTAAAGTTGACTACTGCTAAGTACAGATTGCTTTAACTTAAACTGTCGAACTGAACTGTACTGATCGATGATGATTCTACTGATCGATGAAGATTGTACTGATAGATTAAAATTGTACTAGTTGATGATGATTCTACTGATCGATGAAGATTGTACTGATAGATTAAAATTGTACTAGTTGATGATGATTGTACTCATCGATGAAGATTGTACTGATAGATTAAAATTGTACTAGTTGATGATGATTGTACTCATCGATGAAGATTGTACTGATAGATTAAAATTGTACTAGTTGATGATGATTGTACTCATCGATGAAGATTGTACTGATAGATTAAAATTGTACTAGTTGATGATGATTGTACTCATCGATGAAGATTGTACTGATAGATTAAAATTGTACTAGTTGATGATGATTCTACTGATCGATGAAGATTGTACTGATAGATTAAAATTGTACTAGTTGATGATGATTCTACTGATCGATGAAGATTGTACTGATAGATTAAAATTGTACTAGTTGATGATGATTCTACTGATCGATGAAGATTGTACTGATAGATTAAAATTGTACTAGTTGATGATGATTCTACTGATCGATGAAGATTGTACTGATAGATTAAAATTGTACTAGTTGATGATGATTGTACTCATCGATGAAGATTGTACTGATAGATTAAAATTGTACTAGTTGATGATGATTGTACTGATTGATGAAAATTGTACTGATCAATGATGATTTTTGCAATATGGTGACCTCTGTTATATGCTGCCATATGATTGATCCCTTTGTGTGGTCGCCAGTTGTTACGCCAGAGGTTATGAGTTCGGGAAGGTACTCCTTGCGCTACCCCAACTAGAAGACTTGGAACCCCCAACTAGAAGAAGTCAGGCATTGAGAATCCCGTCAGTGGGTGTGCCCAAAGAGATCTTTATCATCGAAGGTGTTAGACATCAGACCAGTCATTCTCAGATGCCACCCATGAATGGGGTCCCAGGCGGAATGAAACACCAGCTGATCATCTTCTTACTGGCCTCTTCTTTTATTGCCTTGTTGATTGCCTGTTTTAGATCCTTACCTACTCCACGTAGATTAGTGCTATTTTCTGACTATATTTCTGTCGGGCAGTCCCGTCTGGCAACAAATGGCCTAGTCGGTGGTGAGTGAGGCGATCAGTTTCAGGTTTATGGTGTGTGTTCTTAGACATGTAAAGATGGCATATCTTTTCTGAGTCAAACAACCGATGGTGATAAATAGTCATTGGGCCACGTCGGCACGAGGAATGGTCACCCATTTGAGACTGTGGTGGTGTCGCTCTTCTTGCACAGTAGGCATCAGTGCCGATTTCTTTTGTACGATCAGTCTCAGATAGAGTATCCAACTATTGTGTTGGCAACATTCGTTTAGTGTAGTTTTGACCCCAGCGTGAAATAACTGTCCGTGTGCGTATTCTATCCATAGCTTAGTCACATGATGGTTCCTGTAGAGTATTGGAGGGCTCGTCTGTCTATCCATGATTTTATTAGCCGTACAAATGTGGCTTCCCATTATTCCATCCACGAATGTTACAGTTAGTGAGTGCAGTCGATTATTGCTGGATACCGTTCTATAATTTTTCAAGTCTTCTATCTTTTCTGTAAATGACACCTCTTGACCGACTCGGATCAATATTTTTTCAGTTTCGTAAAGGTGTTACGCTTGTAAGGGTAGGTAATTGATATTTCCTGCATTTCCTTTCGGTGCTTTAAGCTTAAGTGTAATAATTTTGCAATGTCATTTCCAATCGAGGTAATTTTTTTTGTTCTTTGTCATCTGTGTATAGTGAGTTCTGTGTTTCTGTGTTTCTGTGTGTGACAGGGTATTGCATGAATTGCTATACTCTTGTCATCGCGGGAAGCATCCTTTCCTATTTTGAAAATCAGCTAATATCAGGTATGCTGTATTTGTACTTTTTCGCTTTCTTTTCATTAACACTTTGTTCTTCATGAGTTTGCTTCCGGCTGTACAAAGGACCACAGATTTCTGCCCCACAATCAAGGAAGTGAGATACAGGTTGTGATTGTGTGGCTATAGCGTGTTCTTCTTTCTGCGCACACAGATTGATTAGTATCGGCACTGTATTCATTCTGACGGTTGAATTTCTGTCTGCAGATGCCAGGATGCAGACAGTTCGTCTGCATCAGCTGACTGTTAGTCTCGTTTGCTATTGGTATAGTTTGCGATAGCCAGTAGGTGCGTCTAATTTTGCTTAGCCACTTGTCAACTTAGTGGCTGTTTTCCCTTCTGTAATCACCGAGTTATATCATTTTCCCTTGCTAGGTCTGCTTCAGTTGTGGCAAGATATGGGGTAGCTAGTTTTACTTGCAAGCCAGCGAGCTTTCCCTTGCCGAAGTGAGATAGTGAGCTTCCTGTGACTTTGCAGTCTTACTCCTATTGTGTTTCAATGATAATTCGGCCAATCTTTTCTGTGGTAGGCAGTTTCGGCCAATCTTTTCTGTGGTAGGCAGTTCAATTGTCTTCAGAGATGACATGGTTTTGTCAGTAATGTCTGTGCCCGTGCCTGCTTTTGACGTGTCTGTACATGTAATTGATTTGGTAATCAATGCTGATGATGGTGTCTTTTCCTCCGTTGCAGCTCTCTCACTAATAGATCTGGTAATGAGCATAATGCTGTTTCTTCTAAATTGGTTCGAAAGACCCCGATGAGTGGGATGACAGGCAGTATTCAGAGCCCTGCACTTGCCTGTTGCGGGATTGGAGGATTCGACGTTCTCCAGATCTATTTCACTGTTGATTACGAATTCAGGAGATTGCTTGCTGGGTTGATTATCAATGAATTCTCCTCATCGATGTGAGATAACTTCTTTATTAATTATGTGATCTCTTTGTGCGACTGCCAGTTATCACGTCAATGGTTATGAACCCACAGCACCCCGATTGATTGTGTTGTCTACTGCAGTCATCTGGAACAGAATTTTTGTCATTCAAAGTGGCGTGTATTGTAAATAGCTGGCTGTAACTGAATCGTGTGAAAAACACCAGGACTTTCATTTTTCAGATCGTGAAACTTTTTCAGCAGAAAATACTTGTGTTATTTTTTATGTAAGTACCTTATTTACTGTACCGTGATGAATAACATTAAAAATCCAGATTATATTATGTTGAATAGTTCTAATGCAATTTGTAAGATTGTAATAACTTCTGCAGCAAATATATATTAATGTAATTTCAAATAGCATGAACGTGAAGATTAACAACTTTTTAATCACAAATTATAACGCAATTTGTTTTGCTTTTGCAGGGGTGCAGTTTTGTAATGGCTCAAATTGTGTTGCTGCAAAGAGGGGTGGATTGACTGCAATAACAGACTTTGTGAGAACCATAAATAATTCAAGATTTCAAACTATTTTTATTAGGAAGTTGTTACATTTTAATGCAATTTGTGAAAATTTTTTGACATTGACCAAAGATATTGCAATGAAATCAGAGATGTTGAAATAATCAAGTAGATATCAACCAAGTATCAATTCAGTCACAGTGGTGGCAGAGGAACCTGAGCGAAATATCAGTTTTTTATAAGGTAATTTATACTATTTTAATACAATCAGAAAAATTTTTATAATTCTCGGCATAACACAATTATATTTATTGTAAATTATTCATAGTCAACATGAGTTTTGAACTCACGCTTACGTGATTATATTAACTACATGCCAGGCTGCAACCATTACATTAATTATATTTAAACTAGTGATGTAACTTGACTGGATAACCAATATCTTACTTATAAACATGAATTTGATGGGATACCGAATATCTGAGTTATAAGCTCATATCAAATAAAAATATATATAACTTCACTTTATATATATATAACTCATTTTGATAAAAGTTCTCTTCACCGGGGTACATAAAAAAATTTGATGCCTTTAACTATTTCACTAATTATAAATAATGTATCTGGCCCACACATCTCCATTTTCAATTTTTAACTATGTCTATCCCACGTTAGTCATCTAATGTTCAGAGTTGCCAAACAAGATAAATGCCAGACAATAATGTGAATATCTAGTGCATCTCAAATTTAAAGATCAATTACCAATTATTGATGAATTGGTTATAGTCACCCGAGAGTGTACTTCTTGAAAGCAACTTCTGTTAGGTTTAGCGTTTTTAAGAGGGGCAAAAAACGAAAACTGATAAGTTCCAAGCTTGTAAAGATACATGTATTGAATAGGACGATTGAACAACCGAGACACAGATTAAAAAGAATGTGGAACCTAAACAGAATGGTAAATCAGGAAGTATGAAAATTTAAAGAATTTATAAAGCAAAACAATTGTTAAACTTGTTTTATCGTATAGTTTTTACATTTCATTTGATTTTTCTTTTAAATACTAGAGTTTTGAAGTTATAGTTATAATTATTTCTAGCAGAAATTTTAAAAACTCCTTCATCACTCCTTCAAATCTCAAATTCAATTTATATTAACTTTAATAATGTTGGGGTGGAGCTAAAAATCTTGAAATTTTATAAAGATTGGCCTTGACTTTTGCGTGAAAATGTTCTGACTAAGAAAATAGATTTAGTAATAATTGCAAAAATACAACAACTTTTAAAATTTTGCCAAAATCTGAAAATAGATTTCTTCCATTAATGGAATTCAACAAACAATACACGATGACATCCATGTATGTTTTTTCCGTCCTTATGTATTTCTGAAACACATATTGTACCTAAATCAATAATGACCCAACGCAGACGCCAGGTAGTAATCCATCTGAACATTATTAAAGTCAGACACACCTACTTCTAAATTACTCAATTACTTAAGAATTCAGATATATTTTTGAAATTAATTAATTTTAGGAAACATAATTCTAAAAATATTAGATGTACTTATATTTTGTGAAAAATTAGTATCACATAAATTTATGCTACTATACTTATAAACTTTCGTGCTACAAATAACTCTAGAAGTGTAATATTAGAATAAATTTTTGTAACATACTTTATCTAATAATTTGCCCTTATTACTACTCTAACTAGAAATTATTTTGGGATTAGATTTGTCAAAAAAGTGTCATTAAATCATATTTCGGATGTCTGTCATTGTTGCTTGTTAACAAAAGAATAAACTATACAATAAAACAAAAAATGAGATATCACAGAAAATGAGATTATAATATACAAAATAAGTATATACATATATACAAGCAAACATAAAAACAAAAATAAACAGGAATATAAATATAAAAATTCTATATTTTGATGTCTTTGGTCTTTGTTATGAACTGAATGATTAATCCTAAAATGGGTTTGTTGGCAATAGATAAAAGTGATCTTATGCTAATGGGCAATTGAATTTTATATTTTAATAATTTGTATTTCTGTTATTATGTAAATCTATTATTCAAGACACATGCAAAAACGAGACGATTTAGAATTAAATGAAACTACGTGATGTAGTATTATTTCTACTTTCTTTAAGTTCTTTATAACAACCTAGGTTTCGTCGTATTACAACATCTTCAGGTGGTGTCCATTGAATAATAGATATGATCCTCAATGTTTGAGACTGTAGGGTTAATTTAGTGGCATTGGATTTGGAAATAGGATCAAGGAGAAATGAACCATAATCTAGATGACTACGGACTAAAGGGTTATATATTAACTTTAATGTGGTTGGGTATGAGCCCCACCACACTTCAGAAAGTGCACGGAGAATATTTATATTAGCCTGGCATTGGGACATGACATATTCAATGCGAATGTTCCAGGATAATTTTGAGTCTAGGAACATACCTAAGAATTTGGTATTGGAAAGAACAGGGATCGAGGAGGAATTATAAGAAATAAATAACGGTAAAGTAATTCTCCTTCTCGAGAAGATCACTATAGCGCTTTTCGAAGGGGATAAATCCTTACGTTTAGAGTTGACCAATTTGTTTAGGTTAACAAGAGCAGAGTTCAAAGCATATTCGGCAACCATTATTGACTTATCAGAAGAATATAAAAGCAGGTCATCGGCATATTGCAAAACACGACAGAGGGGATTTACTGTTGAATGGATCATATAGGAGTAAATATTGAAAAGTAAGGCACTTAAAACAGAGCCTTGGGGAAGACCCCTCCATATAGTTCTTATTAAGGGGGGGCATCTTATTAATTGAGCAAGTCCATCGACTCGTTGCTAATATAAATTCAGCCTTCGAAAAAAAACAATACTGCACAGCCACTTTCTTAGATATCTCTCAGGCTTTCGACCGTGTTTGGCATGATGGGCTCCTCTTCAAGATCAAGCAGTCTATTCCGGTTAATTATTATAAATTCATAAAATCATATTTAGAAAACAGACATTTTTTTGTAAAACAAGATGAAGATGTAACCTCCCTACATGCCATTCAAGCGGGTGTACCACAGGGCATGGGTGTAATGGGTCCAACCCTGTATCTTCTATACACTGCAGATCTACCTTGTACAGAAGGAGTTGTCACTGGCACATTTGCCGATGATACAGCTATACTATCCACGCATGATTCTCCAGACGTGGCGTCTCAAAAACTGCAAAAGAGTTTAGATGAAATTTCTGGCTGGTTGAAAGATTGTCGAATTAAAGCCAATGAAACCAAGTCTGTGCAAGTCACGTTTACCAATCGTAAATTTTCATGTCCTCCGGTAACATTGAACGGAGTACAAGTTCCACAAGCTGATGAAGGTAAATACTTGGGAATATACCTCGACAGGCGGTTAACTTGGAGAAAACATATTTTCACTAAGCGCTTAGCAATGGGACAACAATTACGCAAAATATACTGGATGATCAGAAGAGAGTCACAATTATCTCTTGAAAATAAATTGTTACTATACAAGTGTATCATTAAACCAGTCTGGAGCTACGGCCTACAATTGTGGGGAGCGTCAGCAAATTCAAACATCGAGATACTACAAAGATTCCAGTCAAAGATTTTACGCATAATAGCTGACGCACCATGGTACTTAACCAATGATAGGCTGCATAGTGACCTGAACATAAAAACTGTTAAGGAACAAATTTTGGAAAGCACTGAAGCGTATAAATATCGGATACTGCAACATCCGAACGATCTTGCAAAACAGCTGATGGATGAGTCGAATCTGCCGAGGAGACTAAAAAAAAAAGTACCTCAAGATCTACTACTGTAGATAGCTGCAAATAAAGCGGAATTGCCACTGGGCACGCACTGTACATAGCCATCTAAGAAGAGTATAGACGATACCAATTGCTAAATATCTGTCTGACAGATCGCAAGGAAAAAAAAATATATTAAGGGGCGGGGGGATCCGGGGATCTAAGAATAACAGATCTTTCTAAATGAAAATTGAGTAGAAAATTTATAATCTTGATCGGAATCCCAAGATTGTGAAGAATTTTTTGGAGTACTGGAAGGTTTATATTATCGTAGGCTGAAGAAAGATCTAACAAAGTAGCAACGACGAACTCTCGTTGAGAGAAGGCAAGTCTGATGTTAGTGGTTAGGATGCTGAGATTGTCCATCGTACTTTTGAAGAATTTGTCCATCGTACTTTTGGCTTCAGAAGAGCTGAAGCCAAATTGGTTGCTTGGAAAAATAGAATGGTGTTCTGTAAACCATTCCAAATGATTCTTAATTAGATATTCCGTAATCTTTGCTAAAACAGGAGAAAAGGCTATGGGTCTGTAGGATGAACCTACATTGAGATCTTTATGAGGTTTGAGAATGGGATTATTATTTGAGTTTTCCAAGACTTTGGAATAGAACCTGATTTGAACATACAGTTAAATGAGGGATAGAAGATACCAACGAGTAGATGGTAAAGTATTTTTAAAAATTGAATATGACATTCCGTCAATACTAGGGGAAGAATCCTTAAGATGATGCAAGGTGAAATCCAATTCATTAATTGAGAAATTTTCTTCTAAAAAAAATATTGGTGCAAGTAAAGTTATACCTGAAAGGTAATTCATCTAAATTTGCGATGGATGGGTGAGCAAGTTTATTTAAAAATTGATTTACCCAATTCCTGTGTACAGATTTGGGAAGATCAGGCTGAAAAATAGACCGAAAGCGTTTTATATTGGACCAGACGACACGAGAGGGAGTAAAAGGAGAGAGGGAGTGACAGAATTTCTTCCAACCTTCCTTCTTTTTTTTAAAGAGAATTTGTTTAGTCTATGCTTGGGTCTTTCGAAACAAGAGGAAGTTTGCTTCCGACATATTAGATTTATATATCACTTCAGCCTCTTTGCAGGCTTTAACCGCTGCGGAACAGTCTCCATCCCACCAGGGGGGAGGGGATCTGAAGTGGTGATTAAATCTTTTAAATGGGATAAAGTTCCGAGCGAATAGATCTGCAGCCCTTACAAATTGGTGATAGCAAGAGTCAATGCTATCCAAGTCCACTGGAGGAAGGGATTCCACTTCGACACTGAGGAAAGTACGGAATCTTACCCAATCTGTCCTATGCAGGTTGTATTTTTGAAGAGGGGGAATTTTTCCAATATGTAAATTTAACCGTTTGAGTCCCGACGAGCACCATCGCGCTCGTGCGCATACTAACTAAATTTGCCACGAGCGCGATGGTGCTCGCGAAACCAGTTGCTGTTTAGCGCGCGGTAGGAGAGGTCGCTCGCACGCATAACTAATTTTTTATCTTTCTACTTGTTACATAAAGTTTAAATTATAATATTATTAGTAACTACAAAATATAAAGGATCCAGGAAAAGAACATTTTTAACCCATAATTTCGGAATACGAAAATAATTAGATTGAAAATGATCATTTTTCAAGTTGTGAAGAAAGTGATAGTGTTTTTTAATTTGGTGTAATGCAAATTTTGAGTGATAGTGATAATAGTGACGATAACAATTATTTTGCTGATATGGAGGATGTACCGGACTGCGAAAATACGATGTGACTTTGATTTCAGTTTTGTTATAATTTTTGTTCACAATATATATTTCCATAATTTTCTTTGTATTTTATTATCTTTATACAAGTTTTTATTAAGAAAACACCGAAAAAATTAATAAAATTGGATAATTTATGGAAGAGATAGTTTTATTCGAAACAAGGGTAAAGTACATCAAAAACAAAAGATTTCTTTGGCATTTTTAAGTATATATAAGTAAAAAACCATGGCACTAAAAAGGTTAAACGAGGGAAAGAAATCAAGATGGGGAAATGGTGGCTTTCAAAAGACTCAGAATATTCCAGGAAACTAAGGATGCCAAGGATGAGGGGCAAAGAGAGCTTGAGTTCTGCAATGGGACAGGAATTTGTGTTGGAGAATCATCATTTAGTAAACATAGGCCAAATTCGTCCTGGAGTTCCACCAAGGAGACCACAAGAGGGTTGCTTCGGGTGGAACCTCAAGACGGGTGATGAACATTAAAATCTCCCAGAATAATATATGGGCCAGGAATTGAAGTTAAAATATCCCGTAGTTCTAATGCTACGGAACATGTTGGAAGGGGGACGTATATAGAGAGGATGGTGATATCTTTAACTCTCGCAGCAACAATATTTAATTGACAACTGTGGGAGCCAAGAGAAATCTGGGATAAGGGAAGTGATTTGTCAAGTAATACGGCAGATCCGCCCTTGCTATCCGCTCTATCATCCTGGAGACAGACTTAGCCTTGAATCTTAAAATGGAATCCAGGCTTCAGCCAAGTCTCCGAGATGGCAGCCACGGATCGAGAGACACAAGATCTGCTTTGTTGGAAATAATATTGCGACTATTCCGTTGCAAGACCCTCGCCACTATTGGCGAAGCCATTAGAAAGAAGGGATGAAAGGGAAGTAAGAATAGAGAAGGCAACGTTGGACGGTATTTGATTGGGGGAACTCAGAATTTTGGTCAAAAGAAATTGAATGATACTCGTAGAAGAAGGAGAATTAGCTGAAGGTTGTTGACTAAAGCCGCAACCATTTTCAGGTTGAGGAATTCGGAAGTCTGCCCAGGCTTGTTCTAGAGTCGAGCGGTCATAGCCCTGGTTGGAACTAGTGGGATCGGGGTTTCAGAGTAAGTAGAGTTTTTTGTGAGAAGAGTTGGTAGGACGAGACGAAGAGAACAAATTTTGGATAGAAATTGGAGAAGGAAGACTTAGGGGGGATGAGCTGCAACTGAGGCGTATGATTTTCTAGCAAAAGGGACCATTTTGGAGGCTTCTGCATTGGAAATGTCTCTTTCAGATATTTCAAATTTAATTTTTTTTGCCTTTCGAATTCTGGACAAATTCAATTAGTGGAATCATGATTTTCACTGCAAAAGAGGAAGTGGGCAGTTTCTCTCAACATGATGTGACCTTCCCCACATTGGAAACAACGTTCGGAAGATCGGCATTTGTCAGCAACATGTCCAAACCTACAACATTTGAAGCACTGTATTGTAGGGAATTCATATTTTGAAACTCCAAGCGATGAGTAAGCCATATATATGCGTTGGAGATGAACTTGGCCATCAAAGGTAATGACCATCGTCTTAGACGGAAAATATGGCTGGCCATCAATTATTTTTTTAAAGTTTAAGTGGCGGATTTTAATAACCTTACCGCAACCTTCTGGGACTTCTATGTTGTGTAAAACCTCCTCGTCAGACCAATTGACTGGAACATTGCGAACAATGCCCATACGACTGACGTTAAAGGAGGGGATGAATAATTTGTTCTGTCCCGTGAAGGCAGAGTGGTTAACGAATCAGTTGGCAGCATCAGCAGATGAAAATTCCACCGAAATCCTGTTCCTGCCAATTTGTTTCACTCCATTTCGAATAATGCCATCAACATGATAATTTTTTAAAGCGGAACCAAATTTAACAGCATGAAATGAGAATCCAGAATAAGGCTGTCGTTTTTTTCTTTGAATGTGGACAATAAATGGTCCAACGTCGCCAGAGACGTATAAACGACCTTCAAAAGAATTCAGAGGGTGGGAGGGAGGAGATGAGGTCAGTAATTTCGAATTTGCTTCTGAAAGAGGAGTGCGAGGGGTCTTGCGTGGGATTGTATCCTGTTTCGGTGCAGGAAGAGTCAGACGGATGGAAAGAGGGAATATTTTTAGACTTATTTTTTTACAATTTGTTCTTTTACAATGTTTGGTTTTTCGTTTTCATTCCTGTTGAAAGTCCGTTACGCTGAAAACACTAGCAGGGTACGTAGGAGAAGCAAATTCATTATTAGAAATAGGTGATTTAGAAGGGTCTGGAGGTTTAGGAGGATTAACTAAATCCATTTTCACAAAGCTTCTATTTCACAAAATATAAAAAATTCATAAAAGAAAAAACTTACTGAACACAACACTGATTATAGCAATAGATGGAATATAGCTACGGTCAAAAATTAAGTGAAAATAGATTTAAAATAAAAATAACACAAAAATTAAATAACTTATTGCAATAATAATAGACTAAATAACACGAAAATAATAATTAATTAAATAATGAAAAAAAAAATTTTTGGTTGGGTTGCAAAAAACCTTTCCACTTCGTTTAACGGTTTCTATGGCAACCAAAATAGATTGTAGTTTTGAAAATTATGATTATTTTTTTTTAATTGAACGTCAGATTTGAATATGTGGCCATAACGTCAGTATATTGAAATAAAATGACCAATTATTCATTAAAATTATATAGTCATATGTATCCATTTGTTAGGTGTCTATTTTTTACATAAAAATCATAAATAAATGTAATTCAACTGCAGGGTATGAAAACATAGTCATTGACTTACTGAATAATGAATTTCTACAAAATTAATGCCAAATATATTCAATCATTGACATACGTTCCCTCACTGCTGACATATGTTAAAAAGAAGATAAAAGCAAAGTAAGGGATTCAATGGAATAACAGATCTTGGCTTCCAACTTATATATGTTTAGTGTCAAAGTAGGCCAGTACAGTCAGAAAAAGAATTAAAAAAGTAACTATGTTACTAAAAACTTACCTTTGGTTGAGGGGGCATTTAATCCGCACATAACCGATAAGATGACCAATGACAAGGTTTGTCTGTTTAATTGATATTTTTTAAATAATTATTTTTATATTCGACGACTACAGTGTATCTTTTTATTTTAAGCTCTGAAATTGCTTCCCAATAATATGGTTATATTATATTGAATTATTTTCTTACTTTTCTTTATTATGTATTGCTCACTTTGCTAATTTATATCATCTAAATAATTTGTATGATAAAACTTCCAAATTGATTTCGAAACCCATTTTATACTAAATAAATAGTTTTATTGCGTCATATAATGAAATTGGTTCTTTACCCGCGTTGATTGATATGATCAAAATAATCTTGATCACCATTTAAAAAAAACTTATCTTATTACTGGCAAGGTAACATTTCAGATAATTTTGCCATATAAAATATATTCACAAATTGACAGTTCGATCGTTTTAACTTATAAACATCAAAACATGCAAGAACGAAATTTAAAAGTTCTTTATATTGTTTTGGTTAAAATTTAATTAAATTAGTATATATCCTGAAGCGTACAAAGCATGTGTTATAAGTCCTAACTCTATGAATTAAGTACCATGACATGGTATACGACAGTGCAATTCAACTTTAATGACATGTGTGAATTAAAGAAGAGCGTTCGATCTTTCTAACCTGGTAATTTACTTCGTAAATTTAATCGATGCTTAATTCTTAATTTTACAATGGATAAAAGAAAAACTAAAGCTTCTAAAAAGGGTAAGGACATCGCTAAGAAAAAGACCATTAAACAGACAAATAAAAAGAATGTCAAAAATAATCGTTCTGGTGGAAGTGGTAATTCTGTGTCATCGTTAAAGAAGCCGAAAGCTATTTGTGAAGATGGGGATGTAGAAATTGTACCGGAGGTGTCTTCTACTGCGATTGATGGGGAATCACACGTTACTCCGATAAAAGTTGGAAATTCAATGGTAAATGGCGGTGAAATAACGTCACCAAATACTTTGAAATTCTTCGCCGCTAGGGTCTTGGAATGTTTACGCTTGCAACTTTCAAATTCAGTTCAGCCAGCTGATGGTATTGGTAGCACGCATAATGAATTGAATTTTGGTTTTTCAAATGGTGTCATAGATCATACTGACGAATGCATAAATGAAATTCCTTCAAAACGGAGGCTTAAGAAAAAAGTCATAATATTAGGTGATGATGACGATAATCCAGAATTACCCGAGATATGTCTAGGCGATGAATTTAGTATTCCAAATTCAGGTAACAACAAAGATGTAGAAGCAGGGGATAGCGACAGCACAATAAACTATGACATCAATGAGTTTATGAGTATGAAGGCTGTTACCACTACAGAAGTCATCAGTAAATCACCAGAACAGTCATTCTCTCCAATACCGAGTACTTCACGGAACGAAAAAGTATTTGAACAAAATGATATTATATATGAGAAGTGCATTTTGCAAAGCAAAGCCAACATGACGAGTGCATTAAAAGTGACGGAAACCATAAAAGTAGAAAAAGCACGTACCCCTTCACCGACTGTTAAAATTGAAACGGAGGTATTTTCTGTCAATAGTCAATTACCAGATTCATCACAAGACAATGAGAATAAGACGGAAGCCTTTGATAAACTTTTGGAACAAATCGATTTGGAGGAATCCGATCATGATGATGTGGTTGTTGTCAATGTAGACGATGTGATACAGGAAAATAAGGCTTTATTCAAAAAGTTCAAATCTGAAAAGAACCCCAAACCAGAGTCTCCACTGCAGTCAAATTTTTCAAACACAGAAAATCAAAACTTGAAATCACTGCTCGACATTACGCCTAAAGAGGAGGTTGTAATAGATGAGGATGAAATAGAAACTCGCATCAAAAAACGGGAGCAAGAGATGTCGAATATCGTTACCAACTACTTCAAACATACGCCATTACAAACGCCAATTGTTATTAACGATTCTCATGATGACATTGTCGATCAGTGTACATCCACTTCAGATGATAGTGACTTGTTGAGTACCATTGTTAAATACATCGCCTCCACACAGCTGGTAAAGAAAACCAAAGCCCTCATGGATCAAGCTTTTGAATCTACTGGAAACAAGACAACTCACAGAAAGCGTGTTAATAGGATAGCTGGCTCTTGTCAGATTATTGACTTTGTTAATTTAGATAATTACTCACCTGTTAAAACTTCTAAGGCCTTTGAAGATGAAATTATAATACTGGATGATAGCGACACTGTTCCGAATGACAACTGCAATAATACAAAGCTTCCACCTACCAGCATAAATTCCGAAAACTCTCCCTCTACCTCCTCTTGCCACACTTCGACTCCCTTAATTCAGACGCAGAGTAAACGAAAATCACAGAGTAAACGCAAAAGAAAGAGTAATGTAATAAATTTAAATGATACTGTCGACAATACCCCTAAAAAGGCCAGAGTGGAGAACACATCCTTAAATGAGACTGAGGGTACGCCTAGAAGGAATATTGGCGATTGTCCCATTTGTTTGGAAGCCTTGTCTGCGAAACCTATTTCTTCAACAGTTTGCGGACATATATTTTGCTTAACGTGTATACAGACTATTATGAAAACAAGCAAACGCTGCCCTACATGTAGGAAGGCGCTTCGTGGAGCAAAGGCGTACCACCCTATATTTTTATAATAACAACTCAATGTATTTTTATTGTAATGTTACTAATATTATAAAAACCTGTGATTTTTTGCACAAACCTGTGTTTCATGTATTGAGGCTTTTTTCTTTGTGATTTTCCATTGTTTTGAGGTTCATATCTGTTATAACTGTATATTCTGAAAACTGTGTTTGTTCATATACTAACAAATATTTTCTGCTGCCACCCCTGTGGTCTTATTTTATTTATTTAGCGTTTAGCATTTGATTACGTGAAGCATGTAGGAATAAAAGTTACTCGTAACACTTAATGTGTTCATAACTAATAATTGCATATGTTACAGATGTATAGTATTAACTGTCTATGTTGTGTACAAACCAAAGCAGTTAAATAGTAACAATTACTAGTCAATAATTCCTAATGAGAGTGGTAGGTTGGAGCAGCATTGAGAATTTGTGAACCATAGAACAGGTAAATTTGTGTATTCAAAGGATGGAAAATCAGAGGAAAATTTTTAAAGAAAATAAAATACAGGGAAAGGGTTAAAAATAATCCCATGATAGAAATAATCGAGTACTGGTATTAGTTGTGAAGATGAATGTTAATTTAAAAAAAAAGATCATATCAAAACGAAAGTAGCATATATTAAATTTTTAAAAGGCACGTCTTAAAGAAAGCTACAATTTTGTTTATAACGATGTACTTACCCAATTTGTTTAAGTTTTTGTTCTGGGTATATTGTTTTCATTGCCGCTTTCAAATATGATTCACTGAATTTAGTTCTTTACTGGTGTCGAAATAAAATTGTTATTGAATATGTTACCATACTCTGTTCTAATTTTTGCCGAGAGAGAACAATTTAATTTTTATAACTTATTCAACCTAGTTTCAATCTAAGCAGTGTCGGATCTGTTTGCATAATAGAAAAGTGTAAGGGTTGTGTATGGTATATTGATAATTTTTGTATAAATAGTCATTTATTATCTAATTATAAGTTAAAGAGTAAGAAAATTTTTTTATTAAAATATTTTACAATACATACAATATTAAAGTTTCATATATTGTATGTATATATATTTTTTAACCATGACTATCCCAAGTTTCTAGAGGCAAGTTGAAATCAGTTGCGATCCTCTGAAAACCCTCCCATACTATTTTTTATTAATTTAAGAGTAGAAAACTCACATTTAATGTAATAAAAATACTTTAATAAGTGTTAGTATTTGAGAAATTCTCAATGGTAATATTTAAGAAAAAAAATAAAGTGAATAGAATTCACGAATTAGAAGACTTCTTTAGTATTCTTTGCATCTGTTAATTAACTTTTGGTATAGTTTGGTATAGTTGTAACATAAAAATGACACGAGGTTATTGTTTCTCTTGTGTAAAATAATCAAAACTGCATAGCTTTGATTATTTGGAGCAAAGAATAAGAATTTGTCTAACATTTTTAAAATGCCCACCACTCAGCAAGGGAAACTCCCTTGTTGATTTATTTTGACAATAGCTATTTAAGAAGCTATTTTCGAAAATTATATACTGAAAATTTAACAAACATTTTTACTATATGAGGAAGCATACCGGCAATTTCTACTGGAAATGTGTGTATTTTCTCAGTTTTATTGTAGATACAAAATTAAAATGGTCCTGCAATATAACCCAGTTTATTATTATTAAGTTAATGAGAGATTTCTCAATATGCAATGTAAGAATTATATTTGTTAATGAGAGATTTCTCAATATGCATCACTCTATATATTTATTTAATTGGATATTGTGGGTGGGTACAATTCAAAATTGTTTATTACCTAGAACTCTGAATTGAAAAAATATTTTTTAGACCGTCTTTAATGTAATAAATACCATAGGTGTTTTAAGAAATTCTAAGCTAAAAGGAAAGACGTTTCAAGACTTAAAAGAAAATTAGCTTATTTTTGTAGTTATTTGCAGAAAGACGAATGAAGATATTTAAAAAAAATTTTGTTTGTTATTTGCTCCAAAAAGAATATTATACTGATTTCACGGTGTCTGGGACTAAGTGTCGGACAAAGGAAGACATTATTCCATGACTGAAAATAGTTGTTGTTAAAATAATATTTAAAAGATGACTTTCAGAAAATTGGAAATAATATTCATAATATTTTATCTTTTTGGAATTGGAAATAATATTCATAATATTCATAATGAAAATTGGAAATAATATTAATAATTATTATCTTTTTTGTATACACATTGTTCAGCACCTCTCGGGGAATAACTCGTGAACAGCTGCAAAGACATCGTCACTGCGGGTAAACTCCGCACTCCGGGCAAGTGTACATAACACTTGTTAAAAAGAGTTATGTGTAATATTTTTTTTGCACTCAATTGGAAAAAGGGTGTTTTACGTTTTATTGCAACGACAATTTATTCTTTTATAGCCAACGAATAGCGTCTATCTTTGTCCGACATCTATTCCTGTACACCGTGTATATGATACAAACGAGTGTTATGGACTAATATATATCCGGTAGTTGTACACTGGATAATCAAGCTGTACGAAAAGTATTTTTTGTGCTTGGGCGAAAAGTATTTTTTTCTTCTCAATAGGTGACCTTGCTAATGTCGAAGTATTTAAATTTTGTAATATTAACCAAGGTGTAACTCGAAACTCATGAATTTGTTTTTTTTCAATCTCAAATATTCTATTATTATTTGCAATTAAATGAAACTACGTGATGATTTTCTTTAAGTTCTTTACCACGTTTCATTGTATTACAACATCTTCAGGTGGGCAATTAGCAAAGAAAGATAAATAATGAATTTCTACAAAATTAAAGACAAATATATTCAATATTATTTTTTGTGCGAGTGTAGTTAGAGAAAAACATGTCTTAATACTCAAAAAATCATTTTAGAAAATAATATATAAAGTATATATTATTATAGAATTACTTGAATCTATATAAAAAAATTGCGTTATTACTGCATTGGATTGTGCTTATCTGTAGATTGACTTGATGATTTCACTTAGCTGTGTTAGACCTAGCAAAATGGCAGTTGAGATTAAAAATAATTTATTATCAGTTTTACTTGAGATTAATAATGAATGATATCAGTTTAAAAATGATTAAATGTCACTAATATGTTTATGGAAATTGTATCAGAAACCTACACAATACTTAATACAATTTTTGCTTCACTAACGTCCGAAAATAATTAGATTGTTAAGATAATTAAAGTGCTGAAAATAAAAGCATTTTTTGGAAGTGTGAGAGACAGAATTTAAGTGGAAACGTTAAATTAGGGGAAACAGATCAATCGCTTTAAGGTTACCTAAAAATTAAGATTATTCCAGCTTGTTACATTCCATGCGATGAATGGATGAATTCAATCATTATAGTTAATCTCGTCTCTAGTTTTTTGTTATTTTTAATACCATTATTCCAGAGTTTTAATATTAATGAACTTCTAGTCACTTTGTCTAAACTGGAGGAATATAGTTTGTGTGCTAAGAATATGTATGGCAAAACTTAAAAAATTGTTCAGGATAGAGCAATGAAATGAATACACACCTACTACAGGATATAAACAATGAGTTTGTTTATTAAGAAGTCGCTCAACTATTAATAATAGCTTCTACTTTACTATACTTCTACTATTAATAATAGCTTGGCATCTCCGAGGTATATTTTCTATTAATTTTGTGGAGAAATTAAGAGACAAAGATCTCCATTTTGTCACTAACTGCATAATGTTCAAGGTTTTCTTCCAATGGAGCTTGAACTTCACGAGTCTAATATTTGTTATAGAATTTGCATCTGGTTAGAGAGACAGACAATTCAGTATGCCAATGTCATTTTCTCGTTTTTATGTTTTGGGTCAAATATTTTCGTAGTATCCAATTTTAATTTTCCCATGTAAACCACTTTTAGGCAGATGGTATTAAAACATTCTATGAAATTTCAACCATTTTGTTAGCACTTAAATTGTCTGTAAATATATGGAAAGTCTTAAATTCCGCTTTCAGAAATAGCCACAGACACCACCTTTATCAGGTTTTTAAAGGTTTGCTGCATAAGGCTATTGGTGTGGTTAGACCATGTATGAGAAGTATACTGCATTGTTCTAAGTTCAAATTCTTTTGGCCAAGTAATTTTTTTCCGACGTGTTTTTTGTTTTGCGAAACATTTTAGTCAAAGACTGTGTATATAAAGTTGACATTTCTTTTAAGTGTTACTAAAAGTGTATAAACGATTGTATGAAAAAATAAAATAAAAAATATTAAAAAACAGGCCATAAGCTTTTATTTCCAATCTTGTTTGCATTAATTTTTCTGCAAACCGCTTAACTATATTAACACTTAGCTTATAGAAAAAGAAATTGTTCTTTACTGAAATTGAGTTTTTCCCATATTGGGTCGTTTTTTTATATAATTTAAATAAAGGTAAAATGAGATAGAGACAACTAGATGGAAACATATTTTTTTTTCTATTTCTCTTGTACATTCAAAATTTGGCTGCATTTAAATTTACTTAAAAAGCTTATTTTTTCATTTTCAGAGTATTATTTATATGAAGGTGGTAGGAAACTGCTCCTATAATTTTCCTAGACTTTCTTTCATTAAGCTATTGTCATTGACATCACTAATATCATTCACATCAATGTCTGGTGATTCTTCAACCATGCATTTCAGCGAAAGGGTTAATTATATGCAATACATGTGATGTAGATGAGATTAAAAAAAATATTTTCTGACTACTATGTAGTTTTTTGTATGCCTTCTGACTATGGTTGTATTGATATTTTACATAGAATGATTGTTCAAATTTTGACTAGTATGGAAATTGCTAAGATTGAACTTTTATAGTTTTTTTTATTACAAGAGGTTGTGAAATATGAATTATCAATATAAAAAAAGATTTTTGGACTTGCGAATCAAATGTATAGTTGACTTCTTTAGACAATATGTGGTCGAAACCAGTAGAATCTTAGGAAAATCTAACAGAAAAGATGTTTTAATCTTTCTATAAATCTGTGTTTAATAAAGTTTACTTAAGTTTTTATTGGGTTTCCACTTTTTTCTTTAATTCTGTGTTTGTTATTTTTATTTAAGAGAATGAATAATTGATATCAGTATTAAAGAATAAACATATTTTCATTTTGTATTGTTTAACAACTAAGGTAACAGCGGGTAATAACGTTCCCCTAACATGTTTCATGTTTTTTTTATACTTAATTTTGATAAAATCATATTTCTAAGGTTATTGATAACATCTCATCACAGTTGTTTAATACAGAGTCATATAAAATAAATATTTTTTAAATATTACATTTTGGATGTTATTTGTCACTTATCTGTATAATAATGTAAAAGAGGTTATGTTATCTTATGATTCGGATAAAATACTTAAAAATAAATTGAAATAAATAATTCAACAAAATTATATCACGTTTCAAAACAATTACAACACATGTTTCAAACAAAAATATTTTAAAATGATTAAAAATATAATTTTAAATAATGATAAATTAACTTTGTTACAAATTTGTTTTGATTATTTCTTCTATAATAGTACAAGAAATAATAGTTACAAGAAGTTGGTTTCTGGCTTTTAAAAACAGGGACCAAGTCGTTGCCTATCAAAAATAAACTGAAAAATAATCTTCATTAACAATAACGATCTGGGTATGGAAACTCTGACTCATCTGTTAATTCAGTATAGAGTTTGTGGTACCCTGTATTCTATATCTTACAAAATATTGCAAATTCATAACGTCAAATAATATTGATTTCCATTTTAGAAAGCTGTTTTTTGTTTATTTTTTAAAGAAGACTTCAACAATATTAGTATTATTGTTAATACATTTTTAGAATGCACTTTTTGCTTATTTATTTTGTTTTACGAGTTCAACACCTTTTTTTGACTATTACAAAGTTTCTTGCGGACCTTTTCATGTGGGCATTCATAAGGTAATTTGGAAAGAAGTGCTAGGTTTAGGATTTATATTGTCTTGATTTTAATATCGCAAGAATGTAACCATGAATTGAGTCAGTAGAAAGGTCTTTGACTGTAAAAGTATTTTTCATTGGTATAATTGTTGCAACATTTGTACCAAAAAATCTAATTAGTGTCGTTGATCTGATCAATATCGTTTAAATAATTAAACTGGTTAAAACATTTATTCACAATTCAGTTAAAACATTTATTCACAATTCAGTTTAAAATTATATCACAATTCAGTCAAATCCTTGTCTAAACATTAAGTTTAAAATATTACAACTTAGTAAATTTTTAAGATTTATCAAACATTTTTTCACTTGTCAGCTTGTACCTTAAAATTAATTAAATATGCAAGTATTTGATGTAAAAATATGTATAATTATAAGATATGTGGGTGTAGTATTTTGAAAACTATATTTATTTTTTAAGAAATTTTATGTTTTATACAAAATTTTTATTTTATAACTTTTGTGTGGCATAAGATTCGTTTAAAAAAAGATGATCAACGTTTTTGTAAATAATCTGATTGATTTTTTTATTGTGATCTTGTACTAAAATGTTAGATTATTAGCCTAAGATACGAATATAATTTAGCAAAATACTATTTTATCATATATTAATGACTGAAAAAACAATCAAAACACATTAAAATCTCCTTTTTCAAGTGTACAAGGTATGTTTGGAAAGTATTGTTTTGGTATTTAAAAATATACAAAATTACTTTTTAACTTATTTTCTATCATCACTTTTTTACGTATTTTTTTGTCATTATTAAGGTATTCATTGTCCCTTGAGGCCAGTTTTCCCATTTTGCAAAAGCGCTGTTTTACATCAATGTAGACACTAATATCAATTATTATAAATATCATTATGTTTGGAGAATAAAAAAAAAGTATTGTTCTATGTAGAATTTCTAAATTAATAATAGTTTTTTATACAAAGAGAGATTGTGGGTCTAAGAAACCAAAAAAGTACCTTCATTTCAGTTTATTGCCAAAACTTTTTCAACGTTGACTATAAGATGATCATATGACAGGTATGTTGAGTAATCATTTGAGCATTTCATGAGCTCAATAAGTGTCATTAATACATACAATGTACCTAATTGTAATTAAAATGACACACAAAAGTACAAGTTATGAGGTTAGATATAAGAAACAGTATTTTATCTTAATTTTGCCTTTTATTAGAACTACTAAATGCTTCAGTTCAGATCTAAAACTCGTGAGAACACTGGTCTTCATTTTTATTCAAGATCAGTACTTTGTACAGGTTAGGTATCATTTCATTTAAAGATCAATACATCTCTCATTTAAGTAGTATTTGAATTTCATCCAGACTTTAAATTTGTTTAAAATTTTTGTTCAATGAATATTTTCCTGTTTTGTTATTGTCCTGTTTAATTACATGAAAATGAATTTTTGTTACATAACATACAATTTTAAAATTTTTCTAATCAGACAATAGTTACTGCCCTTGATGGATAATCAGGCACATTTGATATGTATATTTCATCGGTATAGCTGATGTTTATAAACTTTCATTGTCACTTAGCTTGCAAATGTTGATGTAATGTTTTGAGTGATGAGAAGTGAAATAGAAAGCTGCCATTTGTGTATGACTTCGGTCAATTTTGAAAAATATTTACATACTCGTATATATGTGGAATGAAATATTTTTTATATTATCTAATTAAAAAATCTACTGTAACCAAAAATATTCCTAATAATATTATAAATTGAAAAATTGGTTTGTTTGTTGCCTACTAAATTTAAAATCAAAAATATAATTACTACCATACTGCTATCAAATTTGCATATATATTTTGGTTTAGTTGTGTTTACATAAGTTGTTACCAATGACTTTGCATGGGACATTAATTCCACAGAGTGTGATTAGATGTTTGTTACGAAGTTGCACCTTAATAGTAGGACAATAAAAATTTGTATGGAATTGTGCATGATTATGTAGAGATATTAATAAAATTTCTTTATACATTGTTCATGATTCGAATTCTCATGCAATTCTTTAAACTTGGGAAATAGTGTAATTTTTTTCAACAAAATTCTACATTTTTTATTTAGCATTGAAAATTAAGCATTACAACATATCAATAAATATTAAATAAATCGCATAAAAACCTGAATGTAAATCAAACTGTCTTAACTGGAAATTTATATGTGTAAAGCCGCAGGCAAAACTGGTCAATAGTAAAGTTAATATTGTGCAATAATTTACATGTTAATCTTTATCCTGTAAAAGCAAGAAGTCTAGTCTAAATCTGTGTACAATACCTTGCATAGATTTGTGTCTATAGTTATGTCTAATAAGATTGATTGGCATAAGTATTCTATACTATAACGTTACATTAAACAGATATGTTACACTTATAAAACGAGCGTAAAAGGGCACCAGAATGCGTTTACTTGTGGGCAATAGAGAGAGAATATAGAGCCACAGAAAGCATGTGTTTAAAAGAGATACTTGTAGTGACAATAATGTAATTACCTTGTATTTTAAGGATCATTTTTAGTCCACTACAAAAACGTCTAATTATATAACGTCATTGATTCTATACGGGCCTTGTTGGTATATTTAATATGAAATAAAGTTTTGTTTTTAAATCTAAAGATCTAATCATTAATGATAAACTGTGAAGCAGAATCAAATATCATTACGACATATATATAGGCATTTTAAAAGTTGTAACGAGAGCTTTTAATATCAATTAGAATAATACTCAATGAAACCATTTTTTAAACATTTGATATATGCGTGTGTTAAAACAGGGAAGTAGTATAAAAAAGTTTATGTAATGATGTACACTCGATTTTTAGGCTTAAGGGTGTTTCTACTTCGTCAGAAGTTTGAAAAATATAATAGAATAATGAAATTTGATATAGGTTTTAAAATAAATATATTAAATAAAAAATGTGAATCGTCATGGGATGGCTGGCAGATGTGAAATATTTAAATTTTTCACTTTTACTACTACTGTAACTCAAAAATGCTTTTTAAGTTTTAAGACAGTTTAATACAATACACTAATTCAAATGAGTAAGTTGTAAACTTTAGTAAATTAGAAACAATGCTGCTACACCAACACACGTGAAGTACGTAAAAATATGTGTGTGTTGTAGTAGAGAGGGAAGCATTGAGCTGGAAAGAGATCTTAATTCCATCGAAAAGCACCATTAGATGTTTCACATTGAAAAACTGATAAAATTTTTAGAGCCCTAGAATGATGCGGAGAGGTGACTAAACGAATGACGGAGATAGAGTAGATGAGGTTTTATAAATATATACATTTAAAATGAATTTGAGAGAAGTAATACAATAGGGAATGATGGTTATGTTTTGATGGTTAAAAAAAAGTAATTTTTCCGAAAATTGCTTTTTACAATTTTTTTTATAAAATGTTCTTTTCTTTACTGTTCTAATTCACTTTACACACACATGCTGGTTATAACGGCGGACAGAGAATAATTAAGTAATATGAAAAGTTAATTTTAAGTTTTATAATTTCAGGTCATTTTTTCGTGATTCTGCAACGAGTTTATGATTTCAAAAAATTTGTCAATTCTTTTTGCATAATAAAGTTGTGTTAAATATAAAATTTAATTATTCTTAAAAATGTGCTGTTTTCCCTTGCCAACAAAGTTTAAATCCCTTTTAAAATATTATGATTAATTATTTTTGTAGTTGTTGTGCGATAGTCAACTTAACTGTTCGAGTTGTGAATGACTAATTGAATTTAAGGACGATATCAATTTTAACTCCAACTTAAATATTTATTATTGTTTGTTTATTTATTATTATATCATAGGTTGTAACAAACCAGTCTTTTTTAATTTTTTTTTGTTGAATCTCATTATGCAATGACTATTAATATTTATAAGTTTAATGGCGACAAATAGACCTCTATTCTGAATGTTATATCAAAGGTTATCAAAAGCATGTACATTATATTGAAATAAAAAATTAAAATGTTAATTAATTTTTTATTTTAACTTCAGAGGTTCGTTTTATCATGGCACCGCAGTACTTTGGAATCCACCGGATTATTCTACTAGTAACTTATCCTTAATAAGTTTTCAAAACTAATCTGGTGACTTCCTCCTCTTATAAATTATACTCCTTTTGCTCATTTGCTTTTGATCCCATTGCCACGAGAAACAATATTGAACTAAATTACGCAAAAACGTAATACCATACACAGTAAGTAAAGTAATAATAATTCCAAAACATTACATAACAATTCCAGTAACATGTAGGTGAATTGTCAAATGATGGCTTCAAACGATTAAAAAAATTAAAAATATTCGTAAATTTTGAGATATTTTATTGACATAAAGTAATTGATTTTGGTTTCAGTCTTTTATTTAATATAAATATATATATATATATATATATATATATGTATATACATATATATATATATATATATATATACATATATATATATATATATATATATATATATGTATATACATATATATATATATATATATATATACATATATATATATATATATATATATATATATATAATGTAAGATATAAGTAAATTTGTTATATATAAACCAAATATAAAACAGGTAAAATTGAAGAGTCAGCTGCCTTCACAGTCTTGGATGTTACTGGCGCAGATTTTGATACAAGGCCAAATGGGAAGCAAAAATTGCTTATTAATTACTGCTTTCATCAAGAGTCAGCTGCTTTCATCAGGGAACAGGTCATCGGACAAAGAAAGACGCTATTCGTTGGCTATAAAAGAATAAATTGTCATTAAAATAAGACGCAAAACAAGTATTTTTTTCTAATTGAGTATAAAAAATATTATACATAACTCTTTAATATATATAATACCGCTAACGCACACACAAGCTCACGCTAGCCGTAAGTAACCGATACAAATTCCCTTTAATTCAATTTACCGAACGGATAAGCCGTTCGGTTATTATTTCACTATACCCGTACCATTACGTACCTAAATACTGAATTTAATTTATTTGTTAAATGGCAAGAAGCACGACTATAAAAAACATAATAAATTAATTATTAATGTACTCACTCATGTTGTCATTATGCGGAAATCACGTTTCACATGACTTAAATAGTTCGTAAAATATTGGACAGAAAAAAATTTTCAACGCACTGAAAAATTATTTTACTTTAATGTTTGATTAGCCTTAAATACGTAATATTAACCGTCTTATTGTAAACACAATCGCACTCTCCTAATTACCGAGTTAATCACTTTATCAATCATTAGAGTGTTTCTATTAATAGTATTAAAATGTTGCTACGTAAAGTTTCGTCATAAGTCAATCGATAAATACAACAAAAATAAAGTCTGAACTATAAAACGAGTAAGAATGTTTATCTGCAATTAACTTCTCGGCTACACATGGCAAAACTATAACATCGATAAAACAATAATTTAAAATTCATTTAAATAGTGTAACAAATGTAGATATTCAATTTCTACATTTCAATTCTGTAGTTTATTTTACTAATTAAAAGGTTTTTACGTCATGTATGAGAACACATATGTTTTCAGTAATGCCCTGCATCTTTACTGTGAGAAGGTTACCTTAAAATGTATGACGTGATAGAAAGAGCGGAGCGTTATAATACAGTTAATGCTTTCATTAGCTAATAGTCCACGTCGATTGGATTGGCTAACGCTATATCTTACGATATACCAACCAATTAGAAATGATTCCTTGTTTTAAAGCGGCAAAACTACAAACACGTTCTCAAAATATAATACTCAGATGTTGCAAACTGCGTTATATAATCTTTTTTATCAAACGTATTGTATCGTAATCTCTTTGCATTTGGAATATTGTGTAGATATACCTTAGATTGGATATATTAACTAAATATATATATATATATATATATATATATATATATATATATATATATATATATGTATATCAATGATTATACCAGATTCGGAAGGAATCCTACAAATAAAAGATTTAGAAAAGATAATTCTTAATAAGTTTTATTATTACCTATTCTCAATGTAGCTTTAAACATTACAAAAAACAATTGTAAGAAGCTGTGCAACATTTAGTTCGTAAAATAATGGAAGTATCCCGTTGATTTAAAAAAAATATATTATTTATTAATACATTTTTTGCTAATCTAAATCGTAGTCGGTAATTATGCATCGGTTTTTGGATCATACGATAAATTAAACGTGTATTGAATTATTTTTATTTTATTTTGGCCACAATTATTTTGATTTACTAACAGGACACGCGCCAGTGGCGCCCTGAAAATTTCGTAAAGTATACATTTATATCTTTTAAACATGTGTTTAGTATTATATTCTAATGTTCTATTTCTATCTTACTAACTATAGTGACATAATATTTTTTAAAAATAATTAATTTAAGTAAAACTAAACGCAATGAATGTTCTTAAATTAGCATAACAAATAGCAGATGAGAATGTATTTGGAAAAAACAACGTTCTAGCTACAAATTTAGCGATTCATCTGACAAAAGATTGAACAGTGTAAGCCATTTCTCAATCATTTTTATGTCGTGAGCCACGAAAAAAAAGTTAAGAAAAAGCCTATACAATAAAATTAAAATAATATTTCTATTACTTTAACGTTAAACATTTTAGAGAAATTAAGGCTTAAAGCTATAAATTGATTTTTTCATGTTGTTATTACCTGTTAGTATTAAATTTTTGTAACACTTCATTAATAAAAATTTTAATAAACGAATGTTTTGTATGCAGGTCTTATTTTTTGGACAGATTGCGACCCCCTTTAATAACAAACACGACCCCCAGGTTGAGCAAGGATAGTGTTTGGTGCAGATTGTTTTTTTTACCTACGTTTATGCACAACAAACAAACAATAATCAGAATAAAAATCTTTGATTACGACCAAGGTAATAATACCTGGACCTTAGACAATATTACAACCAGAGATTTCACGTTTTCTTCCTAATTTTCGGTTTCCACAGTGACTTCTCACATCAGCAAATTAGAGGGTCTGATGATGAGTAGGATGAAAATACCTTTTATCAAGCCCTCATGACAGAAACTTTGAGTTTAAGCTTATATATCCAGCCTCGACGTATCATTCTCAAGCCTTCAAACTGAAGTGTTTGATAATGATTAGGATAATATGCACGTATTTATTTATATTTAAACTTTAATATACACAGTTGATACATATAGCCAATCAGAATAAAAATCCAGCCCCACTTGACGAACGACCGGCAACCGAAGCCGGGACCACGTGGTGCACCGCACCATCAAAGCCTATGATCAATAGCCACCATATACCACTATAGACCATATACCACTTCGATGACGACGGTGATAATATTACTAGACCTTAGCAGCTATTTCAGCTAGAAATTTCAAATTTAGGCTCAAATGTTGCCAGGTACTACAAAATGACACCTGCGGATATTCGTACGTATTTATAATATTTTAACACTATTATTTATTGTGGGAGTGGTACTTGTTCTGTTCCAAATTATTGCTTTTATTCGGGATCTCTTGAGTTTCCTAGTTCTATGAATTTATATGTGTTACTCTCACGTGATTAGAGTACGCAAAGTACTATAATCTGGTCCATTGAGGGAAGGATAACTAAATGTCACAAGTTGAGTGGAGCCGTTAGGGTACAAATTTCTACTTGTGGTTTTTTGCATTGCAAACATTTCGAGAAGACACTCATTGAGAGGCATTGATGAGAGTATACTGAAAGCATTATACGACGTATATAAGGTTACAGTACCTTAAGGTACTCCCCAATAAGGCCTAGCTTCTAAGAAGACCCATACTTAAAAACTCATATTTGCCATTATTTAAATAAGTTTAAAGTTTGTGCGCATATGTGAAGAAATTAATAAAAAAAATGCAACCCCACTCCTAATCTACTGCGCCGCCATTTTGACAGCAATCGTTAATTTGTCAATTTCGGAGTGATGCGAGTCAAAATTTTTTATGTTCCCTCTATTTAAATGTCAAAATATTGAATGCCAAGTAAGTTCCACTATTTTATTCCTTTTTATTTCTTAACGACGTTTTTACTGTAACGTGAAAATGTCCTAATAAAGCCCACCTGTCGTATCGTAAGAAAGCCCGTCTAAGACTATTAAGACTATTGAATAAACACTTTTGTATCAGCAATATTTGTAGCATGCAAAGTATACTCTCTCAAATCAATATCAACATCGCCCTAGAGTTATTGATATTTATACCTCTTCTGTGGGGCCAATAAAACTTAGAAAATTTAGACCCTTGTCCCAAAGAAGACGTAGGACCTATACCTAATCACCACCCAAAGAAAAAATATTTCGATTGTAAAAAGAAAATTTTATAACATTAACGGTAAAAACATATTTTTCAACAACTAATTCGGGCTTTAAATATTACGATTGTTAATTGTAGATAAAATGCAAAACTTTATATCATGTTGGCCAATGGAATAATAGGTTTTGTTTGAAGATCTTAAAGATAGGGCTAAAAACATTCAAGGAAATAAAAAAAGGAAGAAGCTGAAGAAGATCAAAGAGAATTGAAGAAAAGGACCAAAGAGCAGCCGAAAAAATTGGAACCTACTCAAAGGAAAGAAAATCAACAAGAATATCAAAAAGAAAGCCAAATTGAGGCGTGGTACTACCAAGGTTGCTAGATAGAATACATAGAATGCCAAGTTTGTAATCATGAAGAATGTAAAAAGACGCGGAGTAGACGGAGATTTCATGTGTAATAAGTGCGCACTAAGAATTTAGATGGAAAAAATTTGTTGATTTTTGTGATGAAAAATGTGTTGGTTATCCCTTAATTCTAGTAATTTTAAATTTGTGGTACTTTTTATAGAAATTAATTCTGTTTAAAGGTAAAAGAGACAATTTACTTTAATGCCAATTAAGTTTGATTTAGTGTTTTTCTAACACTCCAAATAAAGCTCCCTGCAAATTGTGATTGAATGGATGACTGACTCAAATTGCTAATTGTTTGTAACTAATAAAGTAAGAAAACAATTAATTCTTTGTTTATTTTTTGCATATTAATTAGCCGTCAAAAAGAAAGTAAGTTTCATTTTCATTTTATGAGATTTTTTCTTTCATTGCAATTTTTCGTTTTAATGGATCTAATAAGGCCAATAACCTAATTTTTGCTAAATTATTTTGTTAAGAATTTGAATTCATATTTAAATTAAAATTTATAAATGATTATTTGGTGGATAACAATAATAAATTTTGATTTTACTTACTACACACTGTTGTGTGATAGGCCTTATTTGGAAACAAGGTCCATATTTGCGGTTTTAAAAAGGTGTGTTTTTGATATGAAAATGCAACGAAATGTAATGATTTTTCTAATATTAAAACCATAACTAAACAATGTCTTCCATACTGATGGTAGTTTCATGTATTCTGATTTTACAAACATTTTGCAAAAAGTGACAAAAAGGCCTTGTTAGACGATTGTACCTTATAAATATTCGACTTAAAAATTATTCGACATGCAAACACGACTTCGTTAAGTTATCTTGTATACAGATATATATGTTTCTATTAGCAACATATTAACATTATTAGGTTTCTATTAACAACATATTGGTAACATAACAGTGCCGTTTTATTTCATATACGATTGTAAATAAATGAAAAGAATGAATCCATTACGTAAAGAAAAAAAACAATAAGTATACACCTACCTTTTCATGGATAGTTTTTAAAACTATTTACATAATGATAATTTTGTTTGAAAACTCCTTTTTGAAATGTATTTAAATGAACTTCGAGCGATACATACTTGATAATTGTGAATTATAGTCCTATATACCATTTTGAAATAGGCTGTGCCCACGAACACCGCGCGGTCTCCTCCCATTTTGGGCTAGCCACGCTCTCTATCACATTTATATCTGGCATCTATCTACGTCTTAAGTTATTAAACAATTAATAATACTCACTTAAGAAAGACCATTGGGTTCCCGAAAAAGAGGAAGACCGAAACTTCGGTGGCTCGACTGCCTGGAAAAAGACTTTCAAATCCTAAGTGTAACGAACTGGATGTCTCTGGCCAAGAACAGAAAAGCTTGGGAGTTGATTCTACGGAAACAAACATGTGGCGAAACCTTTTCCTGGAAACCATACCACTGGTTAACTACAAAAGACTTTTAACCAACGATTGTCAAGCGCGCGTGTTATCGTTGAAAATGTATTTGGTGTTCTGACAACAGTTGTTATAATTAAAAAAAACATGAAAATTCAAAAGGACAGGGCTTTATTCATTACCATGGCCTATATTCTATTGTATAACTTAAAAAGGCCCAGGATGGGCCCCTGCCAAGGAAGGCAGAGAGCCATCCTGGGCTGTTACGCCATTGAAGAAGAAGAAGACTTAAGAATGAGGCCTTAAAAATCTGTCAACTTTTATGCAGTTTACGATTCTAGCTCTAAACAATATCCCCTCAGTTTTCGGATAAGTTCAATTTTCAGTCATTTTTGTCATGGTTTAATGTCTAATAAAGATTAAACACTTTTTGTATCATCATAGTCGATGTATCGATTATATTCTAGTCATATAATTCTTCAGATCGTTGAAACATTCTACTCACTTCGTTAATTTCCATTGTCACTAGTATCTCGGTTATGATATGATCATATGTTACTTAATGGTCTTCGTAAGGTTGAAATAGTAGGAATTAAATGAATTTTTTTGCAGTATCTCAATACTATACTATCTAACTTCCTACATGCTTAGTAGAAACTATTTTAAGCTATAATAAAATCAAGATAATAATAAGTCACAACATCATCATAAACTTTTGATATGCTAATAACATTTCGGAGCACAATTTCACCCCACTCAAATTCTTTACAGGGGTCTTCTAAAGCTTGCAAATGTATCAATCGCTCACCACGATATCGAGTTAAAACAGCATTACTTGTTAGCGGATATTTTTCATTTTATTAAGAGAATTAAATTCTATGAGATTTAATGTCTCCATGGGCTCAAAAATATTTATTATTTGCATTTAACAGAAGATAATTATATCTATATATGGTTCTAATTTCGAAAATTGAAATAAATAATAGAAGATGGAGGGGTAAAGCTTAAAAAAAACAGAGTTTATAATAATTGTACAAGCCTATATAGACTAAATAATTGTACAAACTGAAAAAATAATAAAAAAAATTGGCGTTATTCGGTACAACTTGAAAAATTGAAGACAATGATAATTTTCATTCAGCGAATAAATTTCGACGTACGCATACTTTACCAAAATCTAATAATGAAAGTAAAGTTAAGAATAAATATGAAATATTGATAGCTAATAATAAAGACAAAATATTTTCTTTGTTCCAAAAAAGAATGTTTATTTTTAAAATCTCTAAAATATCCCACATGCATTTTATTAATTAATGTGTTAAGGAAATTAGGATTTCTCGGTTTATTTGATAAAATATTTAAAAAAATATTTAACTTATTTAAAACAATATATATTTATTACATATTATGCAAAGTTGACTACTTTGAAATGTGAAAGTTTCATCTTATTAAGATCACACATCTTTACGTTATCGACACTAAGGCGATAATAACATTAACTGTCCACCGTAATAATGCATACCGGCTACAGAACAATAATATGCTCTACGATACTGGTAAAGAAGAAAAAATATGCCGGTATGAAGCTGTCACCAACAACATTTTTAATTAAAATCAAAGGAAATATATTTAAAATAGCTTACCGATTATAGTAAATTCCGTTGTTGGTTACATCCTTTTGCTGAGTTTTATTTTTCTTCGTAATTATGGCACAAAAAGACATTTTGGGCGCTAATGAGCAATGAATGTCGGAGTTCTACTACGTCACCGCGCAGAAAAAAGTATGTGCTACGCGGATCATAATGGTGGCGCGTGCTTCGCCCACTTACCCCCTCTAGTCATGTTATATGCTCTGTGGTGTTAATATCATTGCAGATTTCATGCACAATTATTGAGATGACTGTGCTAGAAATTTTGATTAAAAAGTGAAGGCTTTTGTAGACGTGACCTTCTGTAAAAATCCTGAAGTTATAGCTAAACGTTAGGTAAGTAGGGAAATGCCGTGAAATTAGAGAAAAATGCTTTATTTTTTATATTTTGGTCTATATTAAAAGTATCAGAGAATAACCAAAGCTGGCAACTATTCAGGAATCAATATTTAAACACAAAATATATTTATATTTCACCTATAACCATTAGCAAAACTTCAAAAATAAACAGGTTTGAATATGACAAGTGACTTCATTTTTATTGATAAAATACAAAGGGATCAACTTTTAATAATTAAAGTTTACAATAACTTGATACAATTGAGTAAAAATTATCCTTATTGGTAGTAATAATTATGAGAAATTATTCGATTTTCATTTCAGGTGCATACATCACAGATGTATCCTTTGGAGAATCCTATCCACAGTACATGGTATGAGACAGCCCGCGTGTCGTACAGCGGTAACATATTTCGTTATTTTGTCCAAATTCTTCGTAAATATTGCATTTATTATAGTTTAAACGATTCACGTCCCTTTTATCATCATTGTCGTCGTTGCAAAACTTTCTCTTCCTTCATCTTCGGTATTCGAAGAAATGGCTTGCAAAATTTTGCGTTTGTAAGGTTTTTCTTTTATATTGTCGGCATTAGCTATTTTTTTAGTTTTATTTTTATACTTTACTAGTTTTGAAGTCTTTATTTTCTTTTATTTTTTCCTTTTAAAATACTTTTCAATGTTAAAATGGCAGCATGTTGTTTTGTCTTCCTTTGACCTGTCTATTTAAATGGCGCAATAGTTGGGGTAGTTGCTACATCAGCGAAATGCACAAGGGTTTGTATTTGTTCATCAAAATGTGTCTGGTTAGATGAACTAGGAACAAGTGATTCAGATTCAATGTACTGAGACTTATTTGATGAACCAGGCACAGGAGATTCAAGTTCTTGATTTGGTTCAAATTCTTTGTATCTCAAGCAAAGGGACAAAGGAGGTGTAAGTCCTTGATTTACAGTTATATCATGAGACTGTGCAGCCCCAATATTGTCGATATTCTCGTCTTCCTTTTCGGTAGGTTGGTTTGAACCTTAAGCCATAAGCGATGCTGCAAATAAGTTCTGCTCGGTGAAACTATTTGTGTTCAAAGAGTATATTCCTGTGGCTCGTAATCCAGGTTCTCATACTTAAAACTTGTGCATACGCTTTGTCGAATAAACCTGCAATATTATTCGGAGTTATTATAACTATCAAGTGTGTCTTCATATGCCTTTTGAATTTGTGGGTTGAAAGGTCCGTAAAAAGACATAACGGCGTGTTCTGTGAGAGCTGTGTGGCGGATTTGAAAGCATTAAAATGTATTTTTTTGCAATAACTGAAAGGTAGTAAATGTGACTACTATGGTAAACAACTATTAAATGACGAGAATGTGACTGTTATGGTCGTCAACTATAAACAGCATAGGAGATTCTTGAGTAAGTTTGGTATATGTTTTATGATGTTTGAGCCAGTCGACAAATAATTGTTCATTTATTTAGCCGTTCTTGGAATTATTGTACATCCCTCCACGGGACTCGTTTTTTCCTAATAATAGTGTCATTGTTTGTCTGGAAAAGATGAACATTGGAGGAACGAAGTACACTCTTAGCACACATAAAACATTATTTCTGCCCTGTTCCGCTTGTGACCGCTCTTACTCTTCGCTGGTTCTTTTCTGCAAACGTTTTTCTTGGATCTGTGACGGTAGTGTAAGCTTTCTCGTCAGAATTGTAAATATTATTGGGAGAGAACCCGTATTTCTCCATCAGGTTAGCAATCATAATATTGTAGAAATTAGTTATTTTTCCTTTTTACCAACAACTGGATTACGACCTAGTTGTGAACTGTTCATGTTTTCATTCCGGACTACTTATAGTCTATTTATTAATGTAGTAAATGGAATGTTAATTAATTTAGCTGCTTGACATTTTCAATCGTAGTTTTAACTTGCTGTAGGTTTTTTTTGCTCCAAGCCATTGGCTGTGGTCATTTGACGATTTCTGGCTATGTCTGTCACAAAAAAATATATTATCATATACACCCATCACTTGGGGATAATTACTAGCTTTTACTTGAGCGGCATAACCTCAAACAACCGTTTTACCGGATAAAATTTTTCAAAACTACTTTCATTATCGCTAAATAGAATGTTTTAGTACCGAACTTAACAATAACAACAATAATTAATTGAATTTCTGGACTTATTGACATATATATCTGATCAAAAATAAGATTAGCATGTCCGCAAAGAAATACATGCATCTCACTCTCCCGTGCTGCGAGCTGACTGATGTTACTTTTCGTTGTCCACTCATACGTCTCATACACCGCACCTCCGTCCACATAACATGTCTCAATGCACCGTATTTATTATGTTATTGGCATTTGAGGCATTACCCGGCGACATTCAGCAAAATTTGTTAAACTCTTCAGAATTTTTATTGAGCATATTTCGAAACATATTTTTCATATTACACCTAAAAGTAAAAAGAAATACTAAAAAAATATCGTGTTACAAAAATAGGACAGGATTCTTCGTCTCCTTTACTTTCCTTTTTTTGTAAATTATTCGCGTAGTTGTAGAAACAAAGAGTTGATGCCGCTAACACTTCGATGTCCTCCATAGTTAGTGGCTTAAAGACAAGTGAACATATCAGGAGAGAGTGAAAGAAATTCATTTTCCATCAGATCACGCGAGCTACGAGACGAGGTACGAGGCAAGAGTTTGAATGAGCTATGAGGTAGTGATAGGGTGACATTTATAATTAATTAAAATATCGATCAATTAAATATAAATTAAACGCCAATTAATATTTAGATTTAATAATTTCAGCCTGAAAATGTAATTGTTTTTCTGTTCAGAGTGTACTTTAAATTTCGAGTTACTTTAACCTCGTTCGAAAAATTCATTAACGACGCTGACACTTTCAGAAGCACTTATGCTTAAAATCAGATCACCAATTTGGGCATTTTATTTGTATTGTAAAATTCACGCACGCACGTACACACGTCCACACGCACGTGTCTGCTTGGTTGGGGTTTTTGGTGCACATACATGCGCACACGCATGCTTATGCGTGTAACATGAAACTATTTAGTTATTTTAGTTACAATTTAGTTTAATTTTTTTTAAATGGATTTGAATTAAAATATAGCTTAATCAAATAGAGATCGAAATGAACCTTACAAACGAGGAATAATTAAAAATGTTTCAGTTATACTTAAAAGGACATTGTTTCTGTTCATTAACCGTGATTAAAGTAAGTCGGCTTTATTGTACCTTGATAAAAGTCTCAATTAATTTCTTCATTCCGGGAACTCTTCCTTTTTACTGTTTGATGCTTTGGTTTAGTTTACATAAGTTACTTTCTAGTTGTCTAATATCTTGACAGAAATTAGGTTCTTGTAATTTCTTTTAAATTAAAAAAGAAAGCTTATATCTTCCCTAGTGTATATTTCAGAGGAGATGCACTGTGGGTATCAGTTTGTCTAGCGGGTTTCCAGCTGATTGCCAGTGGGTATAGAAGGTCTTGAGGGTCTTCAGCTGGCCCAGTGGGTAGAAATAGAAGTACTTGCAGATTGAGTTTGTCTAGCTGATATTTTGAGGGGACCGTTTTGTGTTTTGAGTGGACTGTTTGTTTTGTGGGGACCTTCGTCATTTGTGGGTCTCTTAGCTGGTTTAGCGGATTAGTTGTGGACTAGTTTGTAGGATCCATGTACCGAATTGGGTATTCGACCCACAAGGGACTCGCTTGTGGGGAATCACCGGTTTTACTGGATCCGCTGAAAGAACTTTTTAAACTCAATACACTTGAAGTGTGTTGAGTTTAAACCTCAATATTATTTAAATAACTTCTTCAATTTTACTTCTCAATTTTCTCAAAAGCATATTTTATTTAAGGTTGAAAACTTTTATAGGAAAGTTTTGCACGATTATGGTGTCACAGATTTGGGCACTTTTAGTCGAGCTAAGAACTTGAAGCTTTTAACCTAACACCAATAACATTTCGAGCTTTTTATCAGATTAACGCAAAATTTAAAAAAAATGCATTAGCAAATAGTAAGAAAATAACTTCATTTCGTCGCTCCTCTACGGAGTTCATGGTTTGAATTTCAGAATTAATCTTTTTTCTATTTCTAAATTTAACATGACAAGAAAAATATTTAGCCTAAATTTTGATATTAAACATAGCTAAGAAACAAAACGTTGATTTGTTAATCAAAACTATTCAACAGAAAAGAAGTATTGATTTATAACTATTCCACAATTTTTTAGCTAAATTGAATTATTTTGAAACATGAATAAAGGCTCAGGTACTTATTTTAATTTCGTTCGGTTTCATAAATTATTAGAACATGAAAAGTTATTTGCGTGTCGCTATTTATTGTGATATAAATGAAATGACAAAACAGTGTTGCTAGTGGAGTTCCAAATAAACATCTATGCTAATGCTGCTATTCCACAATTTTTTAGCTAAATTGAATTATTTTGAAACATGAATAAAGGCTCAAGTACTTATTTTAATTTCGTTTGGTTTCGTAAATTACTAGAACATGAAAAATTATTTGCGTGTCGCTATTTATTGTGATATAAATGAAATGACAAAACAGTGTTGCTAGTGGGGTTCCAAGTAAAAATCTATGCTGACGCTGCTATTCCACAATTTTTAGCTAAATTGACTTATTTTGAAACCAAATAAACATCTATGCTAATGCTATTCGTTCGATTCTATGCTAATGCTGTTCGTTTGTTCGAAGCTGTAAGTGCTATGCTGCAACAACGTTTTGTTATAAGTAAGATAAGTACGAATTACAGTCGTGCATACGTGTTCTTAATTTGTTTATACGCTGAACGAGTTACTAGTAAGAAATTATTCCATAGTAAAATGATAACATTACGAACGTTAAATTTAATTATTTTATATTTATTTGATAACGCACAAATATTAATATTTCCTTTTTTTAAGCAAACATTGTCTTGAAAACAAACTAAATCTCCAAACTATATCACCCGAAAGAGAATAGATCAGGCCAATATTCATTTACAAACGGAAATTAAAAATGTTAATTACAATATCGACCTTTGTACACAATGAACTTGTGCTTAACTCATTGCCAACTTCTTACTAGATCATAATGTAATTAAAAAAATTCTTAAGTTATGTTTGCGCATTCGACATTCTCAACATTATTAACTAGATCATACACATATCGTTTGTCATTTGTTATCAATTTTGATTACCGGTTATTTATAACAGTTATCACCCCTGTAGTATTACGCCTGTAATACTATAGGGGTGATAACTGTTAAACAATTTTATTTAAGAAAATTACTTGTTCTATCCAAGATAGGCAATCAAATACAAGTCTATATTTCTGATAGCTAAGGGCAAGGTTTTTATAAACCAGATATTTCTTAAAGTTAAAACCCGTGAATTTTATAAGACTGAGGCAATTGACATTAAAAAATATGATTAAGGATTGGAAATATATTACAGGATATTATAACTATTATGCATTGAACACTTTGAGTTATCTAACTGTTCTATATAAATTTAAGCAAGAATTTAATCAAATAATTAAATAAGACACGTCTGTTCCAAGTTTTTATCTTTAATTTTTGTCTAAATTGCTGTTCATGGACCAAATGCCCTCAAACCATATTCGGATTCTGCTTTCATTGATATCCGTAAAGGCAGTGTAAGCGAATGCATTACACGAGTTCAGATCTTTGTTACGTGGGGCGGTAGACACAATACCGTATAGGTAATGGATGTCCTGGAAACCGTCGTTGTGAGTGACCACAAAGCCGCCACCGCTATCGCCTCGGCAAAGAGCTGTGCCTAAAATTAAAACAAAATTTCATGAAGCATTCGGCGTGTAAGGAACCATGTTATTATTCAATATCCAAAGTTCAGCGTCATTGAGTACTGCAAATACTATAAAGGATGGTTGAAACACCACATGACAACGATTTCATCTTAATAGTTTCTTGTCTAGTCAGTGCTCTTGTACAAACAATTTTTATATGCAAAAATCAATAACTTATTATATATTATCCAAAAAATAATTTATTTAAATCTTTTTAAAATTACCAGGGGTTTTGGCTGTTATTGTGAAATTCATGTAAAATATATATTGTTTAACATTGTCCAAACTATGTTAAATTTGATTCCACTGATCCATTCGCACTTTACTAAAAATTCTATAACTAGCTAGGTAATGAAACATATCCAACAAAATTCAACTTATTTTTCGATTAGGTACTATCAACACCATCATGAGGTAATTTTGCTAAATAATATTTCAATGGATTTTTCACACAACACATGTTTAAAATAATAAAGAGAAGACCATAACATATTTATTAAAATGTCTATCGCTTTTAAGACACAGCATGTGTTTTTAAAAGAGGGAAAGTTTCCTTAGACAGTGTTACAAATATTTTCCGGGTATTTATAGAAAAAATTATTTTGGGATAATACCGCTCTGAAGACAAGAACTGTGAAAAATTATTTTTTTTAATATGATTAAATGTGACATCAGCGCCGCCTAGCGTCCGCAACTTTTAAGGCGCGTCAATTTTATTTGTGCGCTTTAAATTAATGATCTTGGTAAATGTTTACTTGAATAATATAAACATAACTGAAGACACTGACTGTGATAATATTACGAGTACATGCAATTATTTCTTTATTTTGTATTCATAACTACATATAATTTGCTCCTTTGTTATTTTTGTTGAAAAAGATAAGTATTACTCGTGTTTTCGATAAAATCAAGTAAATTATACTCAATCAAATTAGGTTGATCGTCTTATTATTTATTGCAGAGAAAAATATCTAAATAACTGTTTTTTATTGAATAATAATATGATCATAATTGTCCGTATCCAGAATTTGTAAGTTCTAAAATCCTTCCGTTTTCAGCCCTACAAAATGAGTACAATAATTAATGTATCACCAATAACATAACATTCCAACCACAAGCAATGTCTGAAGGAATGCTTTTTATAGCAGCTATCTATTCATTTTTTATACATTTTTTTGTAAGTATATCAAAGAGTAGATGAGGGGCTAAATATAAAGGCGTGGTGGCACTGAGAGTTAGCTTCATGCATGAAGCGTGCTCCATGTACGCAACAATTAAGAGCGATTTTCAAAACCACTTCCAAAAAATTAGGTGTGGTATAATTGAATACAAAAAGAGAACACCCAACCAGAAGCTTCTCCCTCAGGGTAACTAATATGGACGAAGTAGAAACAAGTAGACTTATACATTTTGCAAATTTGTGAATTCAAGGAGATTTGTATCTCTGTACTGAGTGCCATCCGATTTCAGTTTAAACTTGATGTGAAGAGGGCAAGTGAAGTGTAGGGGAAATACGGATAAGACGAAGGTGCAGGATAAGAGGATTCTTAGTTCTAGAGTTTAAACAGAGAGGGCGTGAGTGAATCAGTGAGAAAGTATAAATCGTGAAAGAAGTGCGGATCACGTGCTAGAAAATAATATAATATTTTTCAGAAACCGATCTAATTTTTAGCTTATATTAACAAGGGAATGGTAAGTAAACTCTTACGATTACTAATTATTAATAAAATAATAAATTTACATCAGAAATTTTCAAGGTTATTATGGCATATTTTGAAGTGAAACTTCTTAGGCGGCGGTACGATAATCGATGAGTGGACGAGAATTGAGAGTAAAATTTTAAGGTCGCGTTACGTTTAGGCACATTTAGTTACATGAGCTATAAGAAAGATATGACGTAGAGAGAACGAGAAAGAGAGCTATATATTCCGACGCCATGGAAGTGGAGCAAAAGAGAGCGACGTATACACAATGATATAAAGCGATTGAATAAGATAGTGTCGCGCATGCGCGCGTTGTAGATGTACGCCTAAGACGCTACATATGAACAGCTGATACATATCAACGTTGTGTTATGAACATTTATTATTGTGTTTTGTGGTTATTTTAATGGTTATTGCCTATGAAATTTTTTTATTGGGTTTTTGCGTCGACTTATAACATTTTATTGATTTCTCTGAATCTTCTTATATATATTTAGTATAATCTATGAATTTACACTTAGTATATTCTCTCTCTCTGCTGTTTTACCCTTAACATATTCTTAGAAGTCGAGGTTTAAATCGCCAAAGAAGTTTCACTTCTATCACGTGTACTGAGTTACACGCGATTTTTTTTAAATCGTTAACCATCTAATGGTGCAAGATGAATAGAACCAATTGAGACAATATGAATTCAGTTATAGACAGTAATGTGTCATTAGTTATGTATGAATACCGCGGTTTTATTACTATAACAAATACCTGGATATCATTTTGTTTGTTTCAGATTTTAGAAATGGTGAGAATGTATAAGAAAAAAAATGAATAGAGGGGAATAGGATAAAGTTAATACGAGGAAAGCTATGAATGATGTGTTAGAAAAGAAAAATGGTTATCGTAAAGCTGCAATATTTTAAAAAGTGCTTTTATTTACGTTGGTACGGCATATTAAGCCCATAAGAAAGGGTGAAATAAAACTAGTTCTGCCTTTGGGTTCTATAAAACCGGTGTTTGAATTATAGGGAAGAGAAGAATAAAAAAAATTAAAATATATGGAAGCGAGCTTATTTGGACTAAATGTTATATAACTTCGACAAAGGCTTATCAGGTTAATGTAACAATTTGTAAGAAGGACAATTTTAACTCAAACACTGGATTGACTAGCCGGGATTGATTAAGTGGGTTAATGAAAAGAAACAGCGAACTTTCTGTTCGGAAGCCAGAGGCAACTTTTGCTGCGTGATGTTCTGGATTTAATAAACCGGCAGTTGATGCCTTTTTTTAATTTGCTGAGACTCGTGTACGATAAAAATAAACTTTCACCAGATCTCATATTTAATTGTGATGAAACTAGTATACATGTTCAGTTTCGAAGAGTAAGCGTAAAATCATTGCACAAAAAGGGAAGAAGCAAGTAGAAGCTCTATCATCAGCTGAATGTGTTAAAATTCTCGCTGTTGAAATATGCGTTAGTGCAGGTGGTAGGTTAATGTCTCCACTTTCGGTTTTTTTAAGATAAAGAATGAAGCCAGAACTTCTAAATTGCAAACCTCCAGGTTCTTGGACCTGTTGCAGTGATTCTGGATGGACGAAGAGCGAATTATTTCTAGAGTGGTTGCATAAGTTTATTGGATTTTCTTGTGTATCAAAAGACAATTCAGTGTTACTGCTTCTTGATGGACACGCCATCTTTACTAATGATCTTGAAGTGATCGACTTAGCAAGAAAGAATGGTTAAATTATGATTTAATTTCCTCCACTCCCTAGAAGTGTAGTTTATGAAACCGCTCAGTAATTGTTACGAATGAGTGCCAACTGCATGATTACGATCAAATCCTGGAAACATCGTAATCATACTACAGATCGGTGAAATATTTGGAAATGAACATTTCTTCTAGTTGCAACTATGCTTATTGCAGTGAACGGTTTTAAGAAATGTGATATCTGGTCGTATAGCTCATTGGTTTTTATTATGACAGTTTTATTGAGAGATCTTCAGTTAAAGAGAGCTTGTATATTGAAAATAATTGTGACATCGATCCTGAACCTATTCCGGGGTGTTCAATTATTTTAATCCATAAACGGGTGTAGTTAACCATTCTACACCAAATTTAGTATGTCGTAATTCGGCTTCTGTCTTTAACGTTTCACCAAGAGACATTTTGCCTATTCCAATGGTTGTTAGACATAAAAGGGGAAAGAAAATAAGACGTAATAAGATAGTAATTTTGCAATCTTATCCTTATAAAAATGAGTTGTCCGAGTTAAAGAAAATTGTCGAAGATAAAAAATTGAAAATCGCAAAAGTGAATAAACTAAAGAGAAAGACAGATAAAACAAATGAAGATAGAAGAAAACTATATATGAAACCATAAAAACAAAGAAACAAGTTATGAGAAAGGAGAGTGAAATTTAAGAAGATTTAGAATGTCTTTACTGTTCACAATCAAAGGAAGACTGGGTTGCGTGTCAAACTTGTGGGCTATGGGAGCATAAATTATGTGCTGGTGTAGAGAATGAACAATGAACTCACTTTTAAATGCGAAAATCCCAATTTTAATACTTGTTCGATCACAACCACAGCTCTGTATCACCTTGCCCCCCATTTGAGGTAAATAACAATAAAATAAAAATTAATTATTTTATATTAACGATTAAAAAGACTGATATTTTGTTCCTAAAACTAAAATATTAATAAATGTTGATTAGTTTAAATGAATTATTAAATTTGACTAAATCATAAATTTTGTTCTATTTGAGCAAAACCTTAGCGTTCTCATTTTGCCCCCCTGTTCCTCTATAAATGTGCGTAGTGTATATCAATATATTACAACAACGAAGTAAGGAAAGGAGGTATTAAAATAATTCTACCCTTACCATTTGTGTATCCCGCACATATTTTGTCAGGGGTGATGAAAGACCTAAAGCTCTCCGGGGAATTTCTGAAGCATTCCAGGTAGCTGACGTATGGCAGAGTCACAGTTTGTAGTAACAGCGACCGATTCCCGTTTTCGGCAGTCATTCCCCATCCTGCCACCTGCAAATAAGTTATAATTATTTCAGAATTTCATATTTCAGAAGGCAACACGGAATTTCTATGAGATCTCTCGCGTGTCCATCCTTTTGCCCGTTCATCACAGCCGTTTCTCTTAGAAACTGATGACTATTGGTATATTGGTAAAGTATACTAACCTGAATATGTCTATAGTTAAGATACTAATAATTTTAATTAAGCAAGTTATACGCATTACAAAACTATATTTTTTTGTATATTTATGTAGGATTTTTCTAGAATTATTGTTGAAAATATCATTAAAAATATATGTCACCCCCTTTATCTGCGAAAATGCTAAAGTCAATAATATGAAAAAAAACAGTGTTACTGAAAGTGGGCATAAAAATTATCAGATTCTAGAGGACATTACAGAAAAATTAAAAATCTTTTACTTTAGGATGGACAGAACTGACTTGTATATCAAAAACCTATCAAGCCCAAGTAGAGTTCGCAATACTAAGGTTTTGTACACATTTAGGTGTACAAACATATAAATGTTTAAAACTTAAGAGTACATCGTATTTTTATAAAAATTTTTAAAATATAAATTTTTCGCAGTGTTAATATATTAACTACTGTTCATTAAACGCTATTGTGACTATAGTTTTCCGACAACCTTTACATATGCTTCTTAAAACCCCATTTTTTTCATAACTTTACTTTGAACAGTTTTGGAAATAAGGGGAGGGGAATATGTTTTTATTGCATATTTTTCTTTATGTCTAAAGATATTCTACCTGAAATTATGGAGAAAATATTTTTCGGCACTAGAGAAAATATTTTTTATAACTCGTTCTTTAAACAATATTCGGTTACTATATCAGATAAAAAAAATATAGTTTTTCGACTATTCAATTTGCCCCTCGCCTTAGAATATTTTTATATTATAATTTAATAAAAAATTTCTTTTTCGGCCCTCTCATATTTAGACCTTTTAAACAATATCCGGATATTACATTACGTAAAAATGTATAAATTTTCGAATATTTAATTTGGTTCTCATCTAAAATTATTTTTATATTATTATTTGCTAAAAGGAAATATTTCTCAGCCCCCCCATAATTCGCCCTCTCGAATAATATCCGAAGACTACGTAATATGAAAAGGTATAGGTTTTATTATTCAATTTGCCCTCACCTTAAAATATTTTTAAATTATTATTTAATAAAAGAAAATATTTTTCGGCTTTTCATAACTTCTTCAAACAATATCCGGATACTACATTATATAAAACAGCACAGGTTTTCGAGTATTTCACTTGCCCCCTCATCCCAAAATTTCCTTTGAAAAATTTCAGTAAGTCTCTTAAGATATACTTTGAAAAATTTCTATATGTTTTATTACTATGCCAAATTTGAAATTTCCACATCAAACAGTTTCTGAGAAATTGGTCATGGCAGAAGACGGATAGACACACCAGTGATATAAAGGTTTCATTTTCCCTTCTGAGGCAAAAGGAACCCTAAAAATGTTGATTAAATTAATGAAAAAGAAAATGTCCAAAAGATAATTTCTTAATAAATGTTTTATAAATGCATAATCATGCGTTTCATAGAATAACTGTTTCGTAAATGCTTTACAAATTTAATATCCTTAACTTCAGATAAGATTACTTTTATTTTGAAAAACATATTAACACTGCTATCTAATAAATAATGTTTATTTTTGGGTATTGAAATAGTACTTAATTATGGATGCACCCAAATATCTGGGTCACAATACTAAAAACTATTGATAATGTCTTTTAGTCATGTGTCAAAGTGTCATTTCATGTTTTTTTAGAAGAAGAGAATTTTAACAAATTTTAAAAAAATATTGATATATAATAATTACTACAATAAACAAACATTAACCATGAGATCCAGAGAAGAATAAATATTTCATGTTTAATGTGCATTCTTCTGTAAACACTTTCATCGGGTTACAGCGTGTTATGTTAACAAAAATATAAAATAAAATTTTATTTTTGTTGCATACCGAAGAAAATACATATTAATATATGTACATCATTTAAATGTGTCTTTGTAATCTTAATATCAATGTTTTCACTGCTATCCGTCGATATTTACCAGAGGACCTGATTAACTATGGTTCATCTTACATGATTATATATACATATATATATATATATATATATATATATTGTAGTCTGTTTATTATATTTCTTATAATTATTTACTCAGTTGTCCAATTTGTAATTGCAGTAAAAAAAAAATAAAGTGACCGGACATCAAAGTTTCGATGAGTAAAAAAATGAAATAGAATATGATAAAACAACGCCAAAATTGAAAACTCAACAAGACTTATAAGTTTATTAACAAAATTAAATCAATATTAGTTCAATCTTTCTCGTTTATAGGAATTGTTAAATTTGTTAACGATTTACCACTCGCATCGATTCTATGAACAAGTTTGTACAACAAAGGGAAATATAATTTAACTCCTGTCCAAATATTCTTAACCAACAGAGTTTCTATTTGCATTACTTCAGTGTCCATCGGTTATTAACCTATTATCATGGTTGGCTCATCTGGTATTTATATACAAAAAATATGTTATACAATTTATCGGCAACACAAATATAATGCTGTAAATGTAGCATCGTAATGTCTGCAGCCGAATTATGCTGTTGTGGTAAAAGCACAAATGCCATACATCGAAGATCTCTACCATATAAACTTTTATCATATTTAAATGTTTTAAAAGTGACTGAACGTGGACGTAAGTTGTACAAAAATATCACACAGAAAGCTTTGAATTTCACGAGTAAATTTTTATAACGAATTTTAATAACATTGACAATTTTCATTGCAGCTTTGATTGGATTTGAGATATTGCATAACCATTGTATGCCCTTTTGGTCTTAATTCAAGTATTTATACCAATGATTTAGAAAAGCTATATAAATTCACAATTAAATGAAACTACGTGATGTAGTATTATTTTTACTTTCTTTAATTTCTTTACCACGACCTAGGTTTCGTTGTATTACAACATCTTCAGGTAGGCTATTAGCAAAGATGAAAAAAAAATTATTTAATAAAAGAAAATATTTATATGTTTGCTAATATCCCACCTGAAGATGTTGTAATACAACGAAACCTAGGTCGTGGTAAAGAAATTAAAGATAGTAGAAATAATACTACATCACGTAGTTTCATTTCATTGTGAATAATGAATCTCTACAAAATTAACGCCAAATATATTCAAGGCTATATAAATTAATAGAAACTATTAAAAACTAAAAATGTTGAGTGAAAACGCAATACGAACCTTTCCAAATTGCCCTTCAAGACGGTTCATAAAATTAAATTTTATGCAGACAGGTAGTACCAAGCTGTTAAGTATGAAGCTTTTCTCCAGAACAAGTATTGCTATATCTGCCGAGTACGAATTGATGGTGCCTCTGTAGTTATCTGGAATTTCTATTCTAGTTACCTGTGAAAAAGATACATTATTGTTATCAAATGATACTTCTTACAAAACATATAAATTGTATTAAATTAATTGTAATAAATTGAAAATAAATTGTTAAAAAATACATACATATAGTGTTTATATATATATATATATATATATATATATATATATATATATATATGTATATATACATATATATATACACACACACACACACACATATATATACATATATATATATATATATATATATATATATATATATATATATATATATATATATATATATATATATATTATCTTATTAAAATGGAATTTTTAATCGTATTTCAACTTAATTTGTTCGACATCTGAACCTACAGCTCTTAGACTATTTGTTTAATGAAGACAAAATGAAAACTGAAATAAAACGGATTAATTACTTTTTAAACTAAAATAAAAATATTTTTTATACAAATTGTGGATCGCAAAATTTTGAAAAAATTAATATTGTTCCATTTTTTACAATTGCTCTAAATTTATCCAAAATAAATGGTATTTCATATTGTGAATTGCATAAATAAATGCAAAAATATTTATTCATAGTATTTGAATAATAACGAAATATAAAATAATTCAAACCCCGAAACCCCGAAAGTTGAAGAAAATTAAGATTCGTTAAGCCAAATTTGTCAGCGCCTTGGGAAAAATATTTCCAATGGGTCTTTAAAGAGTTACAAGATTTATTAACACTACTAGTTTAGTAGTGTTAATAAATGTTTCAATTATCAGAGCCTTGTATTTATTTCTTCGGCATAATTAATTTTAATCTACAACTATTTTCTTGTATTAATCATGGAACTACAATGTCTTTGTTTCATGGTATTCCAAAGAAAATTATCAATTGGAATCAAGTACTGAAAGCGCAGTGCCCAAGTCACTGTACCATATAACGCCTTATTCGCCAAGGGTTTATTAAGTACTTTGAAGTTTGAAGGGTTTATTAAGTACTTTTAAGGGATTATTTAAGTACTTTGGAAGTGGCCTCGCGAAAGAAGTCGGACAGTAATAAAGTTACAGCCCCATGTGACGCCTTACGTTAAACGAAGCTTCATCTTTGATTCCTTCTTCATCGTTACTTAGAAGCTGCAAAAATATCTCACTGTTTAACCCTCGAGACAGTATGATGGGTCCAATCATTACGCTTTCAAATGAGGCCGTCAAGACAATAACAGAGAACTGCTTCCGTAAACCTTTTGGTTCACAGAAGTAGTCGTCACAGCCTGAAGATTAACTTTAGCCTATTAAGCTCAGCTTGTTTGGTGTAAATTTCCAAAATTGATATTGTAGGTGAATTTCGCCTCATTGGCTCACATAATAAATGGCAAAATCGCGAGACAGTTCCTGTTTGAATAAAATTCATGATGCAAATATGCAACGTGAACCATGGTCTCTTTCATTAATATTTTGTGGGCGTCAATAATGGTACGGACATAGACCATTCTTTTTTAAAATCTCCCATATAATGGGTTTAGGCGTTGGACATCTTAACGCCTGTCGTCGGCCACTTAATCTTGCGTCAGCGTCATTCAAAACATTTCCATCAATCCCTATGGTTTCTCAAATGTTTAATCTTCCTTGAGTTCCTTTAATTGCAGAAAATATCTTTCACTGTATGTTTAAAAAGTGTGATATGTCGGCAAATATCTTCGACTAGAAACATAGAATTATTAAACTAGACAGATGAACAAAGGTGAGAGAGAGCGCAATAAGTTATAGTAGCGGTCTCATTTGTTAGAAAGAGATAGAGATATAGAAAACCATTAGAATAATTTATTTGGGGGCAACCAAGATTTACATGCAACGTAATTTTCTGCGTGACACTGAGTGCGACAGTTAGTGCCACACAGAAAATCACGGTCGCTACTTTTTTACGATGGTGAATTTAATCATTTTTATATTGTTAAAATAAATGTGTTCAGAACAATATTTCTTGTTCTGTTCTTTCCAATTTGTAAAGAATGGATATCGTAATTTTTATATTTATTTCCAAAAAGCCGTACAAAAATGATTATTTAATATATAATAATTTAGAGAATAATATGCCTAATTACAAGTAAAATAAAGCTATACGTTAAAATATCATGATTTAAAATATATTGATATTCGATGTTTAAGCCAGGGTTCAATCCTTCTATCAATATTTTTTTTTCAATGACATTATGCTATTTAGTATTGTTAAATGCAATTATAAACTGATACAAATTAAGCTATTGCTCTTTTCAGAGTTCCGTAGCAAATGTGGACCTTTGTAATTCCATCATGTCCGTTTGTCTGTTTCCTTTAAATATAGAGCAATAGTTATATTACTTTTAGATATTTTGCGATTATATATATATATATATATATATATATATATATATATATATATATACACATATATATACATACATACATATATATATATATATATATATATATATATATATATATGTATTATATATTATCAAGCTTATGCGTTCAGTCAATTCATATAGACATAGATAAAATTTTTTGTCTACCCTACCAAATGAGTTCAGTGAATATTTTTTAATCGTTTTTCGAAATGCAATTAAAATGTCATGTAACATTTGTAGTTAGATTTATTATTCCCATTTTTTTCAGTGGTACGTTTTAAAAATCTGAATAAAATCATAGTAATATTCCTTAACCATCATTCCAAATAATATATTTTGCCTTTAAAAATATAATATTAAATAAATAACATAATTCAAATTAAATAGAATGTAATTAATATTAATAACTTTTTAAAATTTAACAATTGATAATAAATTAATAATATTAGATTTAATACAAATTAAATTATTTATTTAATAATTTTTACAGGTTACCATATAAAATATTGATAATTTATTTTTAATTATAAAATTATTTATAATATAATAAATAATTATAAAAACTTTATTTATTTCTTGAAAAACTAAATATTTTTCGGAATTATTAAAATGTAATTTCTAATTAATAATTTTTAATAATAAAGTAACTAATTAATTCTTTTAAATTTCAGAATGCTTATGTTTAAAATATGTATTTATTAAACTCTGTTATAAAAGATAAAATAAATTATATTTGCTTTAAATTGAATAACTTTTTTAATCATTTTAAATTTCTTATAAAACTAAATAACTTTAGTTTTATAAATGCATTGTTTTGAAATAACTTAACTTTTAATTTTATAATTATTCTTATAATAATAAAATAAATATTTTTTTCCAATTATTTGATTTAATAAACTCTCCTTAATTTAAATGATATACATAAAGAGAGCTTTTCCTTTTTTAAATTTTTAAATATTTGTTACTGCGATTGAAAATTGTTTTAGTTTAGTTATATTGACAGATTAAAACTTTCAAAAATAAAATCTTTTAAAACTATACAAAGCTTATCCATATTATTGAACATCACTAAACTTACACTTTCCTACATTTACGCGCACACAAACAATACGATTTAGGTTACGTGGAATTTGAAACTAAGGTGGTCTATATAATATGTCTTCGGAAAGACAACTATTTAGGTACGATTGTCAAGCCGGGTAATCGAAATATTTCGAAGTTCGCAAGAGAAGCCAATTGATATGATAACACAATTGTTATGATAATAGTACGGAGCGATTGGTTGTCTTGAATATGCTGACTAGTTCTTACCTCCTATATATTAGGCTAAAGTTTGGTCAGTGACCAAATTTTAAGGAGCTATTAAGAATCAGCACTTAAATTATATTATAAAAAACAATTTTCTTCGAATTTTAGTTAACACTCCTTGGTAAATAAAAGCATTTATACTCATATATTATTTTAAATTAGCCGCAATGACCCCGTCACCGCGCCTCCTCACATGCACAGGTAAACACAGATAATGACGAAAGTTAATGCAATTAGGGCAGGGAGCTTAGATAGTAGGGGTGTACCAATCTGTTCAACTCGCAAATGTCTGTCCGACTGCAATAACTACAAGTAAATTTGTGAAGTTTAAATTTTATGGTGAAATACGGATGTGAAAATTTACAAAGTCTTAGAAAAACATGCAAACTTGACTGGTGTGTTGTACTGGATTTCGCTTCAAACAAGGAATGAAATTAATTGGGTACGTAAGTTTTCAATTATTCCAAAGTTGAATTCTAATTCTTTTTAATACGTCTTAATGAAGTTACTGATATGAGTAAAACAATAACATTCATTATCACGGTGCTAAGCCCGTATTAAGAAAAATTGCAATCTTATTTCACAAAATAATAATAGAGAATTTTATTAATGTATTGAAGTTTGCGTAAAATAAAGACCTTTTTGAAACAAATTATAAATAAAAACGATTAATAAATATTAACAATATTTTAAACTTGTCACAAATTTTTCATTACGAACGAGGAATATTTAAGGTCAACTGTCATGCTTTTTTTAGCATTTCTCGGGTATATATATCTAACTCGGTCATACCAGTTTTGACTAATTATAGTGAAATAAATTTTTTTTACGTAAATTGCTTTATTATAATATTTCATTTCTTTAAGATGACGCTACACACACTTCTCACATTTAATGTGAAATACTAAACAACGGTACCCCAATCTAGCTGCTTGATTGTTCTATATACAGCGCAAGTAATTTACTTATTCGACTGCCCAAAATAAATATGTGTTCATTATTCTATGTTAAGGTAGGTGTAAGTACGTTTGTCCCTTTATTTTTGTTTAATTATTACGGGACGGAGTGATTTCAATTTAATTCAAGAGTGAATCAATTTATCATAAAATTGCAAACGATACCTGACAACTGAACATTTGAAAACAAATGACACTACGCTCTCGACACGACACTACGCTAAATAATATATATGACACCAATTATAAGGTTATATACAATTGGCGTCAAACTTATTTGTATTCTTAAAAGTGTATAATATATTTTTTTCCGATACTAAAACAAAGTAACAAAGAATGTGCCATAACGCCATTCTGTAGAAGTTACAACTTTTTATTACATTTTTTCAAATTTATGTTTAAAATAAATAAAAACAACATACATTGATCTTCTGAACGAAACTTTTGTCATCTCTTGAGCTATTCCATATACGGTACAGTTTACCTGCAGCCACAGCAAAGCTGGAAGCTTCATACAATCCAGCTCCATCTTTACAAACACAATGAGCAGCTGAAAAAATAACGAATAAGAGAATCAGGTTTAGAATTGGCTCTTGACCCCCAAATAGACAAATTTTATTATTAAAATTAACTTTATTATGATATATTAACACTAACCATTTTGAAACATGTGCGATATGCAACCTGTGATATCACTAATATTGAGTTTTATCTCATATTTCTCTGAGATACGTAAAATTTAATTATATTCATTTGATTTTTATTAAGACAAATAACATTATTTATCTTAGGAATAGGCAAACATGCGATTCATAAAGTACAAAACAATATTTTTTTGAATATTTGGACCTCTTCTGTTTTTTCAATTTTTTAAAATTTTTAGCCTCTGCCCGTGCATTCAGTGCACAAAATACTTGTAAAATAGATTGTATGCAACGCACACAACTCGATGCTACTTCAAGTCAGTTACTAATGTAACCATTGCGAATGATCCTAGGTAAACGGAAAATTTTGTCGAGTAGTTTTTAAGAGTCAATAAGACTTAGTGCTTGTTCTTAAAGTATAAAAATACTAGTAGTAATACAATTAACAGTAAAGGTGGAAATCCCACGCAAGAGCATATTAATATTATAAATGTGAAAGTTAATTCTATTTTCGTTTATTAGTTCTATTTTTACGTTGTAACCACTTAACCGGTCTTCATTAAAATAATGCACACATACAGTCAGTATTATGAGAATTAACATAGTATTTTATTAGATTTTGACGTGAATACGTCTTTAAATTTGCTACCATACGGGGGCAAAAAACCTAATTATAACAACATCGGAGGATACAGTTTGGCTGGATAGCTCTGGATAGCTAAAGGATCAAAGAAATCATTACGATAAGCGATAATAGTGACGCATCACGAGCGGTGGAGGGGAAAGCGCCGCCATTTTGAGGTTATTTTGCTGCGTATCGAGATTTGCAATTAGTATAACTTTTGATTCGAAAAAGCTACGATGTTCGTTTAAGTTTTAATCGTCAGCTGTCGTCAAAATCTATCGATTGTATTTAAAACATTAAAGTAGTGACAGTGAATATAATAAGGTGTTAGAATAAGAAAATATTATCAAAAATATTTTATTTAAAAAATATAACCCGTTACATAAACGTATTCACGTACAACACACGGCCGTGTCCATGATACAGCCACACCCCATTTTTTTACTGCGGTATCAAAAATAATCTTCCCATTAGGGAGTAAAGCGTGGGTATAAGTACGTAATAATATATCACGGCCTATGGTTACCTACTGCGAGGCATAGGTTTTTTCTTTTTACGCCATTTCTTCAGATGATTCAGTGCATCTCACGCTACTGAATCTAATATATAAGAATAGTTTTTTTTAAATTTCAACACGAGCGAAGTCGCATATCAAAGCTACTATTAAATAAAGGGTAATTATTCAGAAACATTTGTTTTTTAATGATGGTAAAATTGTGTCGTTCCGACGAAATAGAAACAATATGTCATGTTTCGAGTGTGAATGAGACTTAAGAAATTACGAGTATATCTTAAAGTGTTTAAATATCTTAAAGTAAGAATACTTTGTTTCAAAACGTTGTTTCAAAATTTACATGGCTCGTAGTTGGTCGTTACTTAAGTTATTTCATTTTTAAAATTTATATTCGTATATAATTATTTTTTGACATTAATTTTATTACTATAGTTATATAAAAATATGTAATAAATACAAAATTTTAATTAAAAATACGTTTTTGCAAATAACTGCCCCTTACATATAAAAGGTAGCTGTTTGTATATAACACCTATATTCTTGTGATTTTAATTTACTAAAATTTGTTCTTATTAAGATCAGAAATTGATTAAAGCTATCTACATCTAAACAATATTATTATCTGGTATTGACTGGTCTAAATTTCCGAAAAGAGTAGTATATTTTAGTATAAAATAGATATTGAAGTCGATTAGTTAGTGAGAACTGATCGGTTTTTATACGAGCATGTATTGCTTGTATAAAAACCGATTAAGATAATTATCGCAGATTCAATATTAATTTCACAAAACGTGGCTTACGATAAGGTAGGCAAAATTAATTATAATTGGACTTTTCGAAAACGAGAAAAACCTAAAAAACTGAAGAAGGTAATAAAAGATCTAAAAATAGATAAACTGATAAATTAAGAAACGAAACAGCTGCGACTGCATTAGTACATGCTTCACAAATGAATCACTATTCAGAGGTATTTACTGAACTATCGGGAAACTTAAAAAATGTGACAACTACTGGCACCGAAATGACAATATATGCATTGAAACATATATACATAGGAATAAAATTACAGGTGAATCTTGTAATTTCATTGTTAAATAACGCCAATTCAACAATATTTCAATCTAACGATTAAGAAATAAAGTTCTAGAAGAGACCTACAATTGAAATGTAACGCAGAAACTGAGAAATATCTGTATAATAGAAACTACGACACTGGCTAAATCACTAAGAAATTTTTTTTGTCTTTCGACGATAATAAAAAAAAGATTGGTTTGTATTTTTAATGATTCATCGGAATAATTGGAATATGATCAGTATTCCCACAATTTAATAGAAGCTAGCCTTCTTCTTACATCTCTTATTCTTTATCTGAGCATAATTGACAGGAAAATTGTAAATTCTATAATAATATATTTAATTTATATTAAAACAGGTACATTAAAATATAAATGGAAAACTTACCAGTGACAACCAATTTGGGGTCAAATATTGTGCCGCTGCATATTTGCATTATCGGTTTTGTAGTCTTGTCATAAAGGCCTACGTGCCATGGCACCTGACCTATTGTCCCATTCACACCGCCAATCACCAGGGGGATACCTTGTGGTGTCGATTTTCCGCACTCTGAAAGGACAAATTAATTTCTTTTATACCAGTTAAACACTAAAATAGTTGTAATATAACTTCTATACATCTTAATATAATCACGCCAAGTCCATTAAAATAAAACAAGAAAAGATAACATACTGAAAACACTAAGAGTTGTAATATAATTTCTATATATCTTAATATAATCACGCTAAGTCCCAATAAAATATAGCAAGAAAAGATAACATACTGAAAACACTAAGAGTTGTAATATAATTTCCATACATCTTAATATAATCACGCAAAGTCCCATTAAAATAAAGCAACACTAAGAGTTGTAATATACTTTCTATACATCTTAATATGATCACGCTAAATCCCATTAAAATAAAGCAACAATAGATAACATACTGTAGACACTAAGAGTTGTAATATAATTTCTATATATCTTAATATAATCACGCTAAGTCCCATTAAAATATAGCAAAAAAAGATAACATACTGAAAACACTAAGAGTTGTAATATAATTTCCATACATCTTAATATAATCACGCAAAGTCCCATTAAAATAAAGCAACACTAAGAGTTGTAATATAATTTCCATACATCTTAATATAATCACGCAAAGTCCCATTAAAATAAAGCAACACTAAGAGTTGTAATATACTTTCTTTACATCTTAATATGATCACGCTAAATCCCATTAAAATAAAGCAAGAATAGATAACATACTGTAGACACTAAGAGTTGTAATATAATTTCTATATATCTTAATATAATCACGCTAAGTCCCATTAAAATATAGCAAAAAAAGATAACATACTGTAAACACTAAGAGTTGTAATATAATTTCCATACATCTTAATATAATCACGCCAAGTCCCATTAAAATAAAGCAACACTAAGAGTTGTAATATACTTTCTATACATCTTAATATTATCACGCTAAATCCCATTAAAATAAAGCAAGAATAGATAACATACTGTAGACACTAAGAGTTGTAATATAATTTCCATACATCTTAATATAATCACGCCAAGTCCCATTAAAATAAAGCAACACTAAGAGTTGTAATATACTTTCTTTACATCTTAATATGATCACGCTAAATCCCATTAAAATAAAGCAAGAATAGATAACATACTGTAGACACTAAGAGTTGTAATATAATTTCTATATATCTTAATATAATCACGCTAAGTCCCATTAAAATATAGCAAAAAAAGATAACATACTGTAAACACTAAGAGTTGTAATATAATTTCCATACATCTTAATATAATCACGCCAAGTCCCATTAAAATAAAGCAACACTAAGAGTTGTAATATACTTTCTATACATCTTAATATTATCACGCTAAATCCCATTAAAATAAAGCAAGAATAGATAACATACTGTAGACACTAAGAGTTGTAATATAATTTCCATACATCTTAATATAATCACGCCAAGTCCCATTAAAATAAAGCAACACTAAGAGTTGTAATATACTTTCTATACATCTTAATATTATCACGCTAAATCCCATTAAAATAAAGCAAGAATAGATAACATACTGTAAACACTAAGAGTTGTAATATAATTTCCATACATCTTAATATAATCACGCCAAGTCCCATTAAAATAAAGCAACACTAAGAGTTGTAATATACTTTCTATACATCTTAATATTATCACGCTAAATCCCATTAAAATAAAGCAAGAATAGATAACATACTGTAAACACTAAGAGTTGTAATATAATTTCCATACATCTTAATATAATCACGCCAAGTCCCATTAAAATAAAGCAACACTAAGAGTTGTAATATACTTTCTATACATCTTAATATTATCACGCTAAATCCCATTAAAATAAAGCAAGAATAGATAACATACTGTAAACACTAAGAGTTGTAATATAATTTCCATACATCTTAATATAATCACGCCAAGTCCCATTAAAATAAAGCAACACTAAGAGTTGTAATATACTTTCTATACATCTTAATATTATCACGCTAAATCCCATTAAAATAAAGCAAGAATAGATAACATACTGTAGACACTAAGAGTTGTAATATAATTTCCATACATCTTAATATAATCACGCTAAGTCCCATTAAAATAAAGCACAAAAAGATAACATACTGTAGTACGCAGCTTTCGTAAAATGAAACACAAAACAATACAAACAAATCAGTTACTAATAAGTAATTTATGTGATTAAAGTGTGTTTTCCCTATTAAGGAGACCCTAACGCCAAGTACCGACCCCACTAACAAATAACTTACTGGTACTGGTACGCACAAGAGTGAGTAACATACAAAATTTTTATTTCATTTATTTAAAAAGATAATACAGTTTTACTCCTATTTTCAATAACGATAATAAGGTAAATTGTTTGGTGTATGTAACAATAAATTTTAAGTACAAATGTTAAATACAAATAAAACAATAACTTAAATACAAATGTTAAAAACAATTAATGACACTACATATCTCAAGATAACGATAACATATTTTGTGAAATCATAATTATCACAAACAAATCACACTCTGGTGCAACTCTCATGATGTGATTAGGGAAATCTTGGAAAAGTAGATAATTGTGAAAAAATACAGCTCTAGATGCCGGTATTTTGAAAATATTATGAATACGTGATTAGGTACGAAGAATGAATCTCTTCAAGAAAAAGGACATGAAAATTTTCATTTAATATTGGGAAAACAAATTTGATAAGCAAAATATCCCTTCACGATAACGAGGAATGAAAACCTAGAATACCTAGGAAAAAGTCGAAATGAAATAATAAAAGGAAATAACAATATCGTCTCAAGTAAAAATTGCGAAGGAACGTCTTTTAGATACAATTAATCATCAGACAGTACTTGGTATTATGTAACGTTTATGCTAATAGATCCATTACTGATTATACAAATTGTATATACATCAGTATTCAACATTCTTCGTACGCGTAACACATGTGTTACAAACGTATAATTAGTACGTACGAAAGTGCCAAATTACATTTCTTGTCTTTTCGTATATTCTCAATCAATATATACATACATACAAAATAACAAAATGGCTACATGCTTTTGGAATGCGATTATTTATAATTTGCCTCGATATGACTAAATCAGGCGTACATACGATTGTCCTTAGAACACTGCCACCAGTCAAGTTTTGATCTCGGCGCGTCAATATCGTTCCGAAACTTTGTTAAAATGTCGAATTATTCAGTAATTGTATGAAAAAACAATAGCACAAATAAAAGTTTTAAAAGAAGTGACGTCACATATCATAGATTAGTAGAAGATTTTATAGGATTATCAATTTTTAAACATTTAAACTTTTTGTAAGTCGATTTAGCTTCGTTTACAATACCACAACGCTAGTATAGGACGGCGCCGCAGCGCATAGACTAATATCGATATTATAGTTTCAAATATATCTAGAACTGTATGTTTGTCGATATTCTTTTAGAGTTCAAAGTATTGTTTTTTTCAGTTTCAAAATGATTCCAAAATTAAGGAATGGGGATAGAGGAGGACAGAGGGAAAAAATGGTTTCCTTTGAAATATAATATATACAATTTGCGCAATTCTTTAAAGGAAAATGTTTCAAAGCTTGCGAATAAAAATCAACTTTCTTCTTGGACTGCACTTATGCTAATATCGACTTTATCGTTTGAAATATATCTGCTATTGAATGTTTATCGATATTTTTTTGGAGTTCAAAGTATCGTTTTTTCAGTTTCAAAATGGTTCCTAAATTAAGGAGTGGTGACCGAGGAGGACAGAGGGAAAAAATGGTTTCCTGAGAATATAATATATGCAATTTGCACACACCATTTCAGAGAAAAGTATTTCAAGCTTACGAATAATTCCTTCTTGGGTTGGGGTTATGCTACATATTCATTTAATATTTGGCCAAATAAGTATAGCAATTAAGAATTATTGATCACGGGAATGATTCAATTCTATCATCACATATGTATACCCATAAGATTAATATTTATTTTGTTTTTGGCCCCTATTTTTTGAAACAGTACAATTGATAATTTTAACAAAATGGAAGATCATAATGATTACTTGAAGTGAAAGTTTTTTTTCAAATTTTATGTTTTTCCGTGGTGCATCAGAAACTAGACACTGTTTTCTCCAAAATTTATCTACTTTGTTATGAACGCTATATATTATTGCATATTATTTATGAACATTAATGTTTTTTAGTGTATTAGTTCATCTATAATCGCCTACTGACCTCCGTGATACCACTACTTCTTACACTCAACCTTCAACTCCTGCTATTTAACCGTCGATTTCAGAGTTTATAAGACCATAAATCAAAGGAAAACAGAAATTCCGTATTTAATACGGTAAGTTATTTTTTTTTTATTAATTAGCGATATACTTTTCTTTCTTGATATACTAGATAAGGACTATGACTTAAATTTGGTGTTGTTTAATTTGGAGCTATCAAATAAAAACAATGTTTGAACGAGGAAGTCTAATGCTGATTTCAATACCGTATACTCAATTCTTTTATTTTACCATCTCCTCATTCATTAGTGATGCTTCCAAAATAACAAAGTTAAAGAAAATAATTGATAGAAATATAGGTTTGATAAAAACTTAAAAATTAGATTCAAAATATTTCCAAAACACCAAATAAAGTCATTGCAAACATATCTACCACAAATACTACTTTAGAAGATTTATTATAGGTTAAAACATTGTGAATTACGTTTATTTCAAATTTAATCTCCAAAATCTTTATTTATGTATTTTAATGTATACAGTTGATATATATGGTGAACTTATTGCTACGAGAGCTTTCTCTTCCAGCCAACCAGAACGTCAGTTCAGCCCCGCGCGACGAGCGATTGGGTATCGAACCAGGGTCCTTGCGGTGCGCCGCATCAAAAAGTATGCCTTATGATCAATACAACACATCACGGCGATTAATATTGATCTATTATTTTTTTGGCTTAGATCTATTTTTTGCTTACAAAAAAAATATGTTGAGAACATTTTCATGATAAATATTATTATATATGAGTTTGTTACTAAAATTGAGCAGTCAGTTTCTAGATAATAAAAAATACCAGGAAAATCTTAGAATCTTAAACAACACGGGAAAATTTATGGAGTTCAAGGAATATGAATCGAACAATCACACCTCGTCGCTTAAAAAATATTTACTATCACGCGCTAATGTAAGCCTTAGATTCAGCTTTCTCTTCAACTAATTAACATAATCGTGATCATAATATGAGCAAAAACGTCATAAAACTAACAATAAATACAATTGAGCAAAAACGCAAACCGACATCAAATTATTTATTCGTAAGATTCTGTGTGATATAAACAGGAACTTATCTACAAACTATATATCAATTTATTAAACACAATCAGTCTTTTTTTTAATTTTTTACACAAAAAAGCAGAAAAAAAAAATTATAGGCAATCATGGCGGGTGGTATTATAGGCAATCATGGGTGGTGGTTATTCTTTACAATATCTAAGTCAATGCATCGTCATCACTACCATCTTGCGTCATATCACTGTTATCATTATCGTAATTACAAAATACATCAAGTTATTCGGCTGCTTTCAATAAATCTAGTGTATCTATAGGCAACTTTATTTTTGTTTTTTTTTTATTTTCATAGAGCGATAAAAGTATCAGCGAAAGTGATATTTTTATGGCTTCGCGAGTTTTCAATGGTCATTTGTCTTTTGACCGTGGCATAGAATGTTAATGTCCAAAATTGTAATATGAATGGGACATTACTATTTATTTTGCAGTAAAATTGTGTAAAATATATAAAATAAAACGTGGGTTATTTTCATAAAAAATCATTTAAATTATTAAAATAACGGCTTAAAAATTTCCTTTTGTCCTAGCATCACATCACAGATAGGAATGTAGTCGACATCGTTCTTAAAATTTTGTTGAAGTTTTTAATGGCTTATTGTATTTTTGCATAGACTTTATTGCTTCGTAAGGACAGGCCCATGGTAACCGAAAAATGTTCCACTAAAAAGGGTGCTAAATGACGAAATTAGCACCGTTTTGTTTCAGTTGACATCTTAATTCTCGTAACCACGTTTATCTTGAAAACTACCAAAAAATACTGAGTTGCGTAGTAAAAATATGTTTAAATTACAGTTCAAACATTTTGATGGGTGAAATGTCTTTTTATAGGTTAATAATAGTTTCTAATATGATCTTCTTGTCATTTGTTGAAAAAATAACTTCTTATTTGTTTAATTTACAGTAACTATATGTATTCCAACGTTGTAGCCTTGTAAGGACATGTTTTCGCACATTATTTATTTTATTATTCATTTTTGTTAGAAAAACAGGAAATCTTAGAATCGAAATAAATTATTACTTAACTATCTGTCTGCCGCTTCAATAACTTAAAAAATACTAAACGCATAAACATAAAATTGAAAATTTAAATATAAAATGTTCATAGATTTAAGTGAAGTGTTTAAATATAGTCAACGCGTATAATTTTTGACATAACTTATCCATGAAAGATAAACATGCTTATACACAATACTTACAATGTCTACTATTTTGTACTTTATTAAAATTTTTTCTAGTTTGTTAGAAATGTGAAGTTATATACACAATACAAATATTGTAAAGCAACATTGTAAAAGAATTTGTTTAAAGGATGATGACTTTAAAAACAGTGTAAAAGTTTTCTCAAACTAGTGAAAACACTCGTATTTCTTATTTAAAAATTTAATATGCATATATCTATTTATGTGTGTGTGTATGCATGTGGACCTGAAGAGCGTTAATATAACTAATTTTTGAAATCACTGCTCTTTGTTGGACAAGAGAATCGACAACTCTTTTATTTAACCTTCTGAATATTCACCTTCCAAAAAATAATTATTTGAAATATTTGCAAATAATTCGACATTGTATTATCGCTTTGTAAAACCAATTTCATTTTATTCTGAAAAATATTTGAGTGATTTCTGAAACAGTGGAAAACAATTAAAAACGTCTTTTTTCTATAGGAAAATAAGAAACGAAAGCATAACGTAATTCAAGATGACCTAATAATGGGTTTCTTTATGTGGGCTAATAGAATGTCAACATACTCCTGACTGATTCGTTAGATTTTTATATATCCTGCACTTTATCAATTTTGTACTAAAGTAATAAAAAGATATTTCAAATTAAAATAATATAAAATACGGGGAATAGGGTAAATGAATAACGAAAACATGTCGTAGATATGTATGTAGGTGGATAGTATTGCAACATTATAGTTTTTTTTATGTTTTTTGAGATAAATTTTATTTTTTTAATCTTGACCTTTTCATTGCTGGTTCTTTCATAATGGTCTTCTCAACGCCGACAACTATAAGTATGGAGTGGTGAAAGTGATAAAAAAATTGATTATCGCGTTTAATTTTACCAATAATATTTAGGTATCGTTGTTACTCTTGTATTCCAAAATGTCACGCTTGAATATTCAAAATATATTTATTTCTATTACTAAGATAATAAAAATATAATATTTAAATGCCAGTCTGTGCAACGTTATCCTTTCACTTTTACTGGTAGCTGAGGTTGATTGAATTTATATATTTTCACATGCATAAGATGGCATTTTGACATGTTTGTGTAAAATAAAAGATAGTCAAATAAAGAAATTGAGAGACAACCTCGCGGTACAGGGAATAAATACAGATTGATTGGCATAGAACGAAGTTGAGATAATTAAGCTACCTTAATTTTGAATCGTTCCTGACACATCGCCGTAGTGTAGTACCATTATATCTACATTTTATGATTGCCTTTTTTGATCTGAAACAACTCATGGCTCGTTTGGATGGGAGTTAAATGTTCTGATGGCAAAACGCAACACGTGTCGGCACGATGTGTCAGCCATTTCTGATTTAATTCGATTAGCTTCGTGTCTTGTATGCCATTCGGCAGCTTCGCGTCTTGTCGGCTCTTTCCGATTTAATTCAGATCAGCATTGTTTTTTGTTTAATAACGCCTACAATTTTACTCCTATATATCGGTGTATTGCTTTAATCTCTCTTAAAACGTTAAAAGCGTTTATTTACAATATATTGTTAAGATATATATCTTTGGAAAATGATTTCATAAAAATAAAATAATAAAATCAAATTGATATTTTATTATGAACAATATTTGAATATTTGTTTCCTTTCGTTTGCACATCGTTCAAATAAAAATATTAAAATACAAAATATAAATAAAATAAAGGTTTCCCATCTATTCCGTGACAGCTCACAAGTTTGTTTATTTAAAATTACTTATTTCATTGTTTTGCATAAATTCCAAGTAATTTAAGTACTTTTATATCAATATATGGGCAAAAAAATAAGTGTTTTTTTAAAAATTAATTTGAAACGATTTAAAATAAGTGATACGCCACGACATAGCTACATTTACGGTCGTATACAGATGGCCATGTGACTGACGACGTAGTTTCATTTAATTGCAATAGATGGCGCACATGAAATGGCGGCGCTGTTTCTATTTGACATAACGTACTTTTAACCGTATCTTGATATTTAGATCAATGTATTTTTGTCGTAAATGGTTTATGTGAGTCTGTGTACAACAATATTCTGGCGAGATTTATTGGATATGACAATAAGGATAAACAATTGATATCGTTATTAAAAATGTATGTTACATGTAACTTTGTTTTACTTTCGCCAAAAACTTGGCATTAATACGCACTGATTTAAATATCAAGATACGGCCAAAGGAACATAAACCAAAACGAAAATGGCAATAGCAATTTATGTGCGCCATCTATTGCAATTAAACGAAACTGCTTTGTCGGTCACTTGGCCAACTGTTTGCGACCGTATAAATATATATATATATATATATATATATATATATATAAATATATATATATACATATATATATATACATATATATACATATATATATACATTATCAGTATATTTTCTAAAAGTAAAGCAAAGAAAATTTAAAATAACCTACGAAATTACGTCCTTACAAGGTCACAATGTTGGAATTTATATAGTTACTGAAAATACAACAATTTATTTAAAAAATAAGAAAAAATATGTATGAGAAACGATTATTAACCGAAGGTAACATACGTCAACCTTTTTTAAAATTGTCGAACTGTAATTTAAACATATTTTTAACTACACAATCCGGCATTTTTTAGGATAAATATACTCACGAGAATCTAAATGTTGCTAATAGCCTGTCCTTACGAAGTAATATAAGTCTATGTAATACGTACGTGAATTGAAGCTAGGGAGCATGTCTAATATAGCATCAATTTCACTGTTTTTTAGTGAAAGAATATACACAAAAACGATATAATTGAAAAAACTAGGGCTTAGTCGCAATGACTTTATTATAAAAATTTATTTTAAAAAAATATTTATTAAAACTACTATTTAAATTTTTTTAATTTAATTTTTTTGCCACTATTTTCACTTTAAATGTATTACTACATACCACAAACTTTAGTAACATAGAATTGTTAAATACAAGAAAAACGATATTAAAAGGTACTAAAAATATAACATTTGCCTCATTAAATATCCATTAAATACTCAATCCTGCCAACGATAAAAATTTATTTTTAAATCTAACTTATGGCACATTTTTGTGATTAGAAGGTCATAACTAAACACAAATGAATTTGAGCAATAGTCAAAATTTCAAACTTTAGTGACCCAAAAAAAACCTAAAACTTTAGAGACAAAAATGGATTGTAGATACAAATACGAATTTAAGTATATTTAAAAAGAAACAAAGACCTGAACGTTTGAATATTCAAATATGATTGTAAAAATAAATATGTATTTATAATTAAAAAAATATATATATTAAAAACTAAAGATTACATACATTTTTAAATAAAGTGATTGCATTGTTTTTATTGATATAAGAGTATTAAATACATCATAATTATTAACCTTTCTAATACCTTCCAATTTGTTGTGCAGCCACTTATCTGTAATGGAGTTCTTCTTAATCGACTTCAAAAAAGGAGAAGGTTCTCAATTCATCGGAAACTTTTTGTTTAAGTATGTTCAGCGATAATTCTTTATCTAGTTGACCGATTTTGACGTTTTTTTTATTTGAAAGATGGTGCTATAAGTGTGGTCTGATAAAAATTTCACGATAATCCGATGATGAGGTCCGGAAAAGAACGTTGGAACTCCTTAACGAACGGCAGTAAATCAACTACGATTCAATATTATATTGATATTTGCTACTGGTAGTTGTGTTATTGCAAAATAACTAAGCTATTATTATGACAGAGTCTGATGATATGTTCTGGAGATGAGCAATGGAACTCCTTATCGGGTGGTAATAAATCAAATGTAATTCAAGATATTTCTTACTGGTAATTTTTACTTTGCAAAATAACTGCACCATTAACCAGGTCAGTGTGTGATGATGAGTTATGAAGATGTATAATGTAACTCCTGCAAAATAACTACGCTATTATCATATCAGAGTCTGATGGTATATTCTGGAGATGAGCAATGGAACTCCTTATCGGGTGGTAATAAATCAAAGGCAATTCAAGATATTTCTTACAGGTAATTTTTACTTTGCAAAATAACTGCACCATCGACCAGGTAACTGTGTGATGATGAGTTCTGAAGATTAATAATGTAACTCCTGCAAAGTAACTACGCTATTATCATGAAAGAGTCTGATGATATATTCTGGAGATGAGCAATGGAATTCCTTATCGGGTGGTAGTAAATCAAAGGTAATTAAAGATATTTGTTACAAGTAATTTTTACTTTGCAAAATAACTGCATCATCGACCAGGTCACTGTGTGATGATGAGTTCTGAAGATGAATAATGTAACTCCTTAACGGAAAGTGGTAAATCGGTCGTGATTCGATGTTATACGTTATTGTGCTTTTTATTTTCATCATTTTTTTCTCATATTTTTTTTTCCTTGTTTTCTCCCTAAAATTTGTTATTGTTTAAATTGTTATAAACTAGATGGCCCAGGTGAATAATTCGCAAGTCACCGAATATTAGTTATAAACATTTCCAATAAATGGTGCTATTTTAAATAATTACTATCAGACACGTTAGTTAAATATATTATCAATAAATGGCGCTTAAACACTTTTGAGAAATAATATATAAAGGATTAAAAAATAAAAAAAAATAATTAAAAAATTAATATTGAATTGTTTGTCTATTTTTCGTCAATAGCGGAAAATACAATCTATAAAATGATGTTGAATAATTAGTTTTGATAAATAATTAATGGAGATATGGCGCTGCCACAAACAAAATCATTGATAAATAATATATATGACGATTATCATTCTTCATTATTTTTTCATAGTAATAAGTTCAAATACGTAAAGTTATTAATTATGGTACTGACATTACTGTCTAGTTTAGACAAACCTGGTGTGCAATGTGGTATATAATCCCAGCTGCCATTGATACAGCGTAGATCCCTTGGAGGAGGTTCCAACTCATAAAAATTCTTGCAAGTGGCCTTCGCGTAAGAGTTATTGTCTTGCGGTAAGTCACATGAAGTTTCCACAGTCGAATTTTGTTTGTAGCATTTGAAGTCCACCGAGGTTGACTTCAAAGGTTCGCATTGAACTGCACAAAATAAATTCTATTAATGTCTTATTACAATTTATAATTAAAAGATACGAGAATTTTCAGATGTATTTTTTATCACAGACTTGACCGAGGGAACTCTCACCTGTAACTTGAACAAGCAAACGTGCAAAATAATAAGTACTTTCCACATATGAAGCAGTAAAAATACTTTCTGATTTTGGCTATTTTCTTGGTAGGAAAACTACATTTCTGTTCTATTCAGGAAATTTAGGTGTCTTACCAAAATACTCCCCTCGTCCACTGATCCTGTAAGCGTGGTGCTGTATTTTTTCCATAGTAGAGTAGTAATTTTCATATAGATAGCTTAGATCATTTTGAAAACTTACCATATTATTTCAATTTATTGCATACTTTAGCTCGGTTAATTTACCGAGCTAAAGCATGCATGACTTCTACGTGTTTGTTATGAACAATCTTTGGAATATAACAATACACAGTATGCTATTTCACCGTCTAGAAATAATATAAAAATTTGTTCTGTGATGTTTCTAATGTTTTAGCATTGTTATGATAGCTTCGAATTTGATAATGTCACTGTCTATAATAATTGTTTTATCCAAAGAAGAAAATTAACCAAACTCACTTTCACAAGTTGGTTCCTCTGAAACCCAGGTGCCTGTGATGCAATAACGGGAACTACTGCCACTCAGACTATATCCCCAGTTACAGGAATACGACAAGAAAGTAGAGGAAACTAAATCACCAGGTTTACTCCCTTTAAAAGCATCGTATTTTCCATTCAGTGGATAAGGTGGCAGAATACAGAAGGGGCTGCTGCAAATAGAAGTGTGTTTTGTGTTTTTTAAACATATCAAGAATTTTTATTCGCTTATAATTTAAACGTATTATTAAACTATAGAACTAGCGTGTGTGTACGTTGATGAAATTTACGGAAAAAGAAATTTAATTCCATAATAAAAGTAATAGAACATAAAAAAATAGTTTATAGAATTTTGTCTGTTTGCTTGTAAGTTCATCATGTTAAAAGTACTAGCCCGATTCGGATGCAGGTTTCAGAAAACGTAATGATTATTCGAACTAATATTCAGTTTTTATTTCATTGCGATCAGTTTATTTAATTAGAAAGTACGTAAAATTTAAAGTTTCCAAAAATACGTTTATTCTTTGTAAAGATATATATAGACAATAAAGTTATTTGTATAGATAGATATTGACAAAGAACTAGACAAAAAAGAATTGGTACAACAAGAAAAAATGCGTAGTAATTACACAAATGTGCAGTGTACCTACATTTACCCAGCGCTACGCACATTTTAAATCGCGCAACGTAGTTTGTTTTCCACTCGTATGTAGATTGGCAAAATGGGCGCAGCAAGAAGTGAAGTATTCAAGGAGGTGTAGATGTTTGAGTAAGCATACGGATGCATGAGGATAGACTTTGTTGTCGGTTACCTCCGGCACATAACATTTTTTGATATTATATGTTTTCTTTATAAGGTTACATCCTCGCCCCATTTTTTCAAATTTCAATTAGTTGTCAATATTTGTAATTTAATCATTTTGGTAGATTTAGAATTAGGCGGGGTTTAGAAGTTTAGATTTTGGTGTTAGGTACTTTATTGGGTCTATACATATAATAAAGCTGTAGAAATAGCCTGTCGGTGATCTGCTGAATATATGTAAGAAGACTTTTTTTTGGGGAACATAAAGAAGTACTAAAGCAATAAAATATTGTTTTTCGATTTTTTGTCTGTTTGAGGGTTTGTCTATTAATCTGTTCATTTGTTCGCGCATGACGTAAGACAGGCTAAAGGTATCTGTTAACTTTTTACTGGTAAATTTTGTTGGGTTTGGAGTGACATATAGGCTAATTTTTATCGCAATCGACCAACTAGAAGGAAGAAATGGTAATTTAGAATTTCAATACAAAGTGACTTACTTCATAAAGGTTTACTTTTATAATTATTGTTATATTATTGCCAGAAGATTCGTGTGAAAGAAATTGCGAGCACAGATAGTCATATAATAAAAAATTTCCACTGATGCTGTGGACATAAAGATATATGGAGATGTAACAATATATCAAATCGTCTCTACAGATCGGAAATTCTTTAAAAAAGAATTTTCATTAAAATACCTTTGATGCCTATGTAGTTAATAACAATGTTTAGGCTTGCCGCATCTTGAAAGAAAAAATGGCTAATTTAAAAAAAGCGGACTTAAATAAAGCATGGTCAAGGATGATTTTAATCAATTATATTACTAAAAGGTGCCTTCTTAATTTGTACATAGCAAACCTACTAGTAAGATAATAAAACTACTGGAAGATTAACATTTCAAAGGTTCTACAATCAGTTACTGATTGGTAAAATCTAGGCTTTTGATAAAAAAAAACAACGTGGAAAAATAATTCAAAAATATAATATTATCTAGAGTTGTTAAATGGATTCAGCAGTTCAAAAGGGTTAGCTAGGGGTGTCAAAAGCTCTCGATGAGTAGGCTTTAGAAAGAAATTATAGGTTGTATAAATAAATATGCGATTTAATAAAAAAATGCTTAAAAAAACTCGTCATGCAATATTGCTTAGAATTTGGATTTGAGTATTTCGGTAATGTTTTAATTAAAAATCTAGTTTGCAATCTTAGATTGTTAGTTAGTATTCCGTTATAAACTCTGAAAAAATCGAGAATTCATTTCTCGATTTTTTCAGAGATATTAAAAAAATTGAAAAAAACTTGGCTGTAGAAAGTGAAAGGAAAAAAAATTGAAAAAAGAAATAAGCTGACTGTCCTAATAGATAGGTAATGGATACTTAATTTTTTTATACGTAGATTATATTTATAAACTTCTGATAAATAATTGAATAAATTGGTTATCGTTGAAAGTTTTTAAAAAGAAATTACCTACAAGCAGGACCCGACAATAAAACGTCGATGTGATTGGAGCTGCCAATCGATACTGCCTGTGACCACAACAAACAGAAATGGCTACCTCTCTAGTTTATTACACCAATATTAACACTAACATTGTCGCCTATTCACAGCGGTTGAGTTTAACTATTTGTTTTACATTTAACAGGGTTTTATCGGTAGCATTGAAGTATTTCTGAGATTTGAAATTAGGAATTAATTTTCACCTTATTTAAAACTTACAAGTTTTGTGGACTTAAAAAAATTGTGGCGCGCAACTTTTTTTAATTACATTTGTTTTCGCAAATGGAAAAACAGAAGAATTTAAGTTGGAAGACATTTGGATAACCGAGCAATTATAATTATATTAAAGGCACACGCGAGTTACAAAACTTTAAAAAAATCAATAAGTATGTGTAAATAGGAGACGTAGAGCACTCATAAAAAACCTGGACCCCCTGTGGTCTACCTTCGCCACTTCAGAAGTTTTGAGTTTATGTATATATGGTAACTCTGAAGCATAAAACATAGTTATAAATACGCAATAAAGGATTAAGTACTTATATATTAATAAGCATTTATAAAACCACATTACACACATTATTAGGAGAGGTAAATAAATAAACTCACTAATATTTTCCTCCTTCATGAGGTAGGTGGTTCACCCTAAATTTTGCAAAATTATTTTCAAAACTTAAAATGTTTATTATGTAATATACTTATAGTTTTAGTAATTTTTTATAATTTTATCCATTTTTTCTTTTACGATGATAGTTTTTTATTTCTTTTTTTCATTAATCCTCAGGAGCACTTTGGAATCCTTCCTATCGAAAAGCATATGGGTGTTCACAACTACATCATATATTCTTAAATTGCATATATGTACCTACACACATTACATACTCTAAAAAATAATCAACTGATAGAGAAAGCGCATAATTATAAATATAGAAAATATTAGAAGAAGAATGCTTAATCGATTTTTGAAACAAAGATAAAATAATTTTCCAAGAATTTCCTGTTTTGCATAAAATGAAGATAAAATAATTGATCTAATGGAGTTTTAAAGGCATTAACATATATATTAAAGAAAGATATAGACATTCAGAAACCTTTTCAAAATTATATTTATTTGGGGAGGCAAATTAGGTTGGTGAAATTATGTCTCATGTTTCAAAAAATCAGATATGACAATAGTTTTCAAAACCAATTTTTAAATTTTAAACATACGGCTAAACTTGTAAAATTATGATAATTTACTCACTATTATGTATAGCTACTATACCATACTATTATGTATATGTATGTATATGTAGATTTCACAAAAACTAGAAAAAATGAAGTGAGAGTTTGTTTCATTTAAATGTATCTTCATATATATAAACAAAAAACTCGGAAAATGTTTTATAGAATTTAATTTTCGGGAAATAAATTTTTGGAGTGCTGATAAAAATAAATACGAATAAAAAACTGTTGGTTCAACACGCCTTCAGAATTTACTGACTCGGGTCTACCCCATTTAGTATAAAGTATTTTCTTTCGCTCTTTTTAATCCTTCCATTCAACTCTCTATAGTTCACTAATATCAACTGTTGGAATTATTTGTTTTAACGTCTAACGCAACGTAACGTAACGAAAAACGTTTTCTCCTAAATATTCCTTTATAGGAATGATACTTCACTACATCCTGAAAGTAAAATATTTTTTGTGAAAACGAAAATACCTAAACGGTACAACATTTACAGACGACCTGTTTAAGTTAGCGTGGTCGTAATAAAGTTTTGAAAACTAGTATATTAGTAATTTTACTGAATATTAGTTTTTTTTATTTTCTTACCTAACAATATAAAACAATCTAATAAATATGGTTATATCACAATATCATTGGTTTCAGTTGTGATATATATATATATATATATATATATATATATATATATATATATATATATATATATATGTATGTATATATATTAAATATATATTATAAGAATTCCGATAGGCTATTTCCACATTTTCATAATATGATTAAAAAAGATCACAGCAAGTATGTATTGCTGTATTATTTCTTTTTTAAAACCTGCTACAGTAAGTGGCATTTGATGAATGGACAATTGGCACTTGAGGTGGTTAGTTGATACTTTAAGAATAATGTATTGCTCCCGGGTAAATAAAATAGTGCGTCATCGAGTATGAAAATGTCGTAACTACTAGCAATTTCTATAGGAAATAACATATTTCTAAAATATATATATAAAAAATATATAATTATATTTTTATGTGAATTTTACAAAAATGCTATTCACAATTAAATGAAACTACGTGATATAGTATTATTTCTATTTTCTTTAAGTTCTTTACCACTACCTAAGTTTCGTTGTATTACAACATCTTCAGGTGAGTTATTAGCAAAGATCTAGCCCACCTGAAGATGTTGTAATACAACGAAACCTAGGTCGTGGTAAAGAACTTAAAGAAAGTAGAAATAATACTACATCACGTAGTTTCATTACGTACATTGAATTGAACAATTCAAGTTCAGGTCAGTTTCATTTGAGTTCTTGAGATGATTTGAAGATACCAAATATGTTGCCGGGAAAATATTTTCCCAATGAGGTATTTTCTTATATATCTTTTGGTTGATTTAATTGATTTCAGTATTAAATTGTCTTAAAGTAATTTATTAATGTGAAATATTTGCATATTTCTCATCTGTACGGGAAATGTACTTGTCGTATTCAAAATACTTCACAATAGTGTCGTCGGCGTTCTTCTTTAGCTTAAGAGAAGTTTACTCTCTTTGTGTAAATACATAGCGGTCTATTTGGGTCAATGTCAGTTTCGGACATAATAATGTAGATCTAGCTATTGAACATGTATCCATATATATATATATATATATATATATATATATATATATATATATATATATACATATACAAGAACAATGGTATTAACCAAACTGCTGTCACGCGTCAAAGAAATAACTGTTTTCTGATAAATCGGACGATTGCGCTTTACCTCCTACAGAAGGATAAATGGCATTCATACCATCATACGAAAGTTCATCACTTAAATGGTGACCCCTTGTGTGTTGACTTTTCTGACTGACCGTCAATGATTCTTTAGTTAATAGCAAAGGAATAGATCTTCATGCAATAAAATAATATAGTCAGAAGAAAAAGTATTTAATCTAAACGAAATGCGTAATTGGTGGAATTAATTTTTGAGACACAATAAACAACAATAAACAAAAACAATTCACTATAATTCATCATTGTTGATCTGTTTACTTAGACGACTTTATTTGTATATGCTCCTGATGTTACCTAAGAACCATTGTCTTCGACAATTAGTGCAATAATAAAGACGACGTCGTCCGACGGCGTTCAACCGGATTAGACGTCCAATCGGATTAACGGCCGTCTAATAAATTAAAATGGAAATGTTAAGTAATTTTGTCAAGAGTTCACAAATAGACAATTAGAGAAGCGTGTAAACGTATTGCAGACAATTAGAGAAGCGTATAAACCTATTGTAGACAATTAGAGAAGCGTGTAAACATATTGTGTCTAATAGAAAAGCGTGTAAACGTATTACATACAATTAGAGAAGTGTGTAAACATACATGTACATTATACATTATACATAAATTAACACACACACTTGTATTAATTGAAGGTTTATTGTATTGCATGTTATGTACAGTGCAATAGTGATTCTATAGAAATATTATATATATATATATATATATATATATATATATATATATATGTATATATGCATAGTAATGTGTTTAGGTAACTTGATTGCATTTTCATTTGTTTTCTATTTACTTTTTATATGTCTCTATTAAATATTTTTAATTTTCATGTACTTACGTTATGTGTTTAATGGTACAACGATCTCCGGTGCAGTCAATATCAAACATCCTGTTGAAGAGAAATATTAACCATAAATAACTTAATTTTTGGATTCTGCTATTTTTTCCTACGTTCGGTATAATGATGGAAATTAGTTTTTGCAGGAGTTAAAAGTATCAACAATATAAAACGTTATAACAGAAAATGTGTTAAATAAAGATAACATAATATTGACTAAAAAAATTTACTTTATATCCAAACAAACAAAATATGGAGTTTAGAGCAAAAATAATGCCATACATTAAGTGAATTGCTCAAATACATCAGTTAGTTTATTCAAATGTTTCCACTCCCTGAAAGCAGGGGTCTGCCTGCTTTTTATTTGAGAAATTATGTCATCTAAATACAAGGCATAGTTCTAGTATGTAATAAATAAAAGAAAACACAAAAATGATTTTTCACATACTGCAAAAGCAGTTACAATGGCAAGTCATTCTTTCCTATCCTGTCTTATTTATTTCGCTTCAAGTGTTCACGTACATGATATCATACAAGTTCTTATATTTACACGGATCCATCATTTTTGGACGGCTGCTCAATTTTACCTACTGATGCCTCTATTAGAATTTCACATTAAAATTTATATCTCAGTCATTGCATCTACAGCATATCTGTCAACTTCCTCAACATGGCTAAATGATCAGAACATTAATTTCTTCACGTCAACAATCACACTTTTGACATAATTTTCTTTCAAATGTGACACTTTTCATTCTATGCTATTCCTTTAAAAGGAGATATTCTATTAGCTAAGAGGTAATTTGTGTTTTCCGCTCATTGTTCTTAGGTTTTGACATGAACATGTCTTTAAATTTGCTACCATACGGGGGCAATCCAAAGAACCTAATGATAGCAAAATCGGGGGATAGAGTTAGGCGTTGCAGTTTCGAATCTATCTTCTACATCAAAAATTAAATTATACCACTGGATAGCTAAAGAATAAAGAATTAATTACGATATGCGAGAACAGTGACTCGTCGCGCGCGGTGGAGGGGGAAGCGCCGCCATTTTGAGGTTATTTTGCTGCGTATCGAGATTTGCAATTAGTATAACTTTTGATTCGCAAAAGCTACGATGTTAACTTACGTTTTAATCGTCAGCTGTCATCAAAATCTATCAATTGTATATAAAACATTAGTTTAAAGTAACGACAGTGAATATAATAAGGTGTTAGAATAAAAAAATATTATCAAAAATATATAATGTCGGCCTATATTGTAACACGATAATTATTTGTTTCCTTGCTTTTATCCTAAATACATAAATAAAAATATTTTATTTAAAAAACATAACTAGTTACATAGACGTATTCACGTACAACACACGGCCGTGTCCATGACACAGCCACACCCAATTTTTTTTAGTTGTTATTTAGTTATGTTATAAAAAGAAATATTAATTTGTACAAAATTATTTTGGACGCGGGCTTTTAATTACGTTAATACCAATCAATTTCCTAACGTGTATAAACTTTAAATAATATTTCAAATAAACAATTTTTAAATCATAAAAAAATTCCGTAACACTTCACCTAGCGTAGCAAAAAAGTCGCGGTTAAACAAAATCCTCCACCTTTTTTGGATTTGCTCGACTCTACCATTGCGTTGCTTTTTTTTTGAGTTATATAAGGTTATGGCATTCTTTAATTTCCAAAAGATTCTTTTTCTCACTCATACATCTATTTCTCTGAATCTTCACTCAAAATTGAAGTGTAATTAACATCACAAAGTTTGATCACTTACAGTTCACTTCTTTGTAGGTTAAGGGGAAATGTGTTTCCATCTCCTAAATACCTGTAATAAAGGATGTTACTTTAAAATAATTTCTATCCATTAAGTTTCATCTATATTATATAATTTATTTAACTATACTAACATTTTATAAAAAAAATGTGGGTTTATTTATGTACATGAGATAATTTAATAGGTCACATAGTATAATGAATGTTGGTAAGTAATGTATCTAAGCATTTTTTTGCTCATAATAACGTTTAACTATTTAGATATCGATTTTGTTTTCCAAATGAAGTTTTAAGAATTTATATGTCCATCAACAGAAGTTTGAAGAATTTATATGTCCATCAAGAGAATGAGTTCTGTGGATGGAATAAAAACTAAACTTTAATAGCTTATATCTTGCAGACGTAGCAATTTTACGAAATGCAGTGATTATTGATTATATAAGGTTTATTGACGGCCATATCAAAAAATTCTATAGTATGTAAGCCATATTTACAAAATCATGCTTAACTGATACATATACCTCCAGTTGATTTAACAGGAGAATTATAATAATTTCTAAGCATGTTTATATATTTATTTTGATTAATCACAATACATTCTGTTATATTCATATGTAATTGTATATTCATTACATCCCATAGATTCTATAATTAATTGCAATTCATTACAACAGAGTACTGAATTCGAATTTCACAATGTTTTTGAGATGCAAGATAGTGACGTATCCTTCTGACAATAAACAGACATCATATTTGTGGGAGAGGTAATCTCTACTAAAGCTCCCTTTGTCATTTTTTGCTGACGTGTTCATATGTTTTATAACTTTCTACTATGTTGCTGATTACCACGAAAGTAATGTTGAATCACTTGATCTTCAACTTATGGATTACTTCTAGTACCAAAGGTTCCTCAGACAATATCAAACAAATGGAAACGTTTCGTAATAAAATGGAACCGTCTGAATAAGAGGCATTTTATCGAAATAGAATGAGTAGCTAGAGATACTCTCATTTTTGATACATAATGTATGTGTAGACTACAAGACTACTACGTTTACTATTTATGTACTTACTTTTTTTCTCCAGTAAGATACTTATTACTCTCCGGCTCAACATGAAACACCCTGTAAAGATAATTAATGATTATAAATAAAAATATCCTTTTATTTTGCCATCTCAATTCTACGAGTACAATCTGAACAAATTAAAAAAAATAGTTTTTGCGGAAGCTGGAATATATTCAAAAAAAGTAAATTACTTAAATTGAACACCTTATTTCTGAGATCGGAGTTTTCAGGTTTATGGAAAAGTAATAGATATTTGACTTTATGCAATAATAAATGAAATATATTATTTATTTTGTTTAAAGTGAAAACAATGAAAATATACAAATTTGAATATTTATTACAACAGTGACTTCTTTCAAACTGATTTCTTACGTTTATTTAAACTTTTGTTACTCGCTCAAAGCTCTGGTTTGTGAGCTTTAATTAGACAATTGAAACGTAAATAAACAAAGTGAATCTTGAAATAGAGAAGGCTGCTAAAGTATCAATAGATAATTAAATATTGAATATATTTAGCGTTAATTTTGTAGAAATTTATTATTCACAATTAAATGAAACTACGTGATGTAGTATTATTTCTACTTTCTTTAAGCTCTTTACCACGACCCAGGTTTCGTTGTATTACAACATCTTCAGGTATTAGCTAATAGCCCCCCCAGAAGATGTTGTAATACAACGAAACCAAGGTCGTGGTAAAGAACTTAAAGAAAGTAGAAATAATACTACATCATGTAGTTTCATTTAATTGTGATCAATAGATAAATTAAAATATGACAACACAAATAATTTTTTTATTTGATCAGACATAATGGTAAAACATACTTTTTATTCTGTTGCACTTAAGTGATATAAAAGTTCTTTTATTAACACTGCTCCTTCCACTTCCTTCCATGATCTAATTTCTTACATCCACAATCATGGTTTGATATTGTGCTCTTGACAAATATTAGCAATTTTAATTTCATCATGTATTTTTTCACAAAGATATTCCTTATACTTTCTTTACAAACTCATTCAATTTATTCTCAAGCTTTTTTATTATGAAAGATTCACTTTCGTGCATAATTGTTAATTCTGTAATAATTACGTACGAAAAGTTATACAAGGCTAATCTCTCTGCCTTTTATATATTTTTGTTCTTAATTATTCACATGAGAGCGTCATTCATTCTATTAGCTAAATATACTCGTTTCTTTTACCGAATTCTTTCTTTTCATCTCTTGACAGTAAACTTAGAAATTTTACTGCAAATAATTAAACAGTAGGTATAATATGTACTCTAAGCAAAGAGTAAACTATGGTTTCGTTCACTTTTGTGGAGTTTTGTCCTTTAATTAGTTACCAATTTGACTTTTATAAAATAAATTTTAATCTCTAGAAAAATTTTCATCAAATCAATGATCTTAACTTTGATAATTTTAAGTTATTTTTAAAAATATTAAAACTTGAAATAATATTTGGAATAAACGCTCTTGGCCATATAAAATTGCACAATATTTTGCACACGTCAGTGCAAATGTTATGATTAATAAAAAAAGACATATTTTTTACCCAATTACAACAATTTCTTTAAAATTATTGAGGAGTTTCGATTTCTCATTTTCTGAATCTGCACTCAAAAATAAAATGTAGTTAATTTTATTAAGATTGAGGACTTACAACACATTGTTCGTTTCGACGTACGATGGATTTGGATTGTTAAACCTGTAATAATACATAATATCATATATTAAAATATTTCCCATCAAATCCCTTATTTATATATAGTAATACATATTATAGTACGAAATGTACATTTGTTAATTTATATGAGGTAATTCGACAGATTACGTTTGTTAAGCATGGATTTACACATAACTTTACCTAAACCCTTGAATATAAATTTTGTTCCTCACCAAGGATTGCTATAACGTATTCATTTGTAAACTTTTCAAGTTCATCCTGTACCAGAGCTTTGCCTACTCAAAACATCCCTTGTATTTCTTATTCTGTTAATTTGCTTTCAATTTGGTCTTTTTTTCAAAGAAGAATAGACCTGGATGCAAAAAATTCTACTGTATATACTTAATATAATTTATGTTACAATTACGGTCATACATTTAAAAAAGCTAATTGTGGAAAATATAGTATTCAATTGGAATTGAAGTTTTGAACAAGTTATACGTACGAAATAGGGCATTATGTTTCAAACAGAAGATAATGACCTATTTAAATAAAACATGAATATCAGCTCTTCATATGATTACATGTCTGCTTTAAGATGAGCAAACTAGTATCAATTAGTACAAGTAAAATACAGCACAAGTTAAACAAATTAAAGTGGTCGAAAGAGAAATGAGTAAGTCAGCGTTAAAAAGTGACAATGTGCTATTAAAAATTTCAGTGGACTATCTAAAATGGAAATGCTTCGGAGGCTGTAATCCTACCAGTGTTGGGAAAGTACTGAACGTTTTTATATTCAGATTCATCTAAAAAATACAGGACGAAAATATGGAAATTAATGAAAGATAACTCACTCTTATACGTTATTAATAACATAATATTTTAAACATTTTCTGGCAAAAATTACAATTAAAAACTTCACTATCAAACAGAAACTTCACGAAAAAATAACCTGATGAAACATTAAATGAGTGCAATTTTTATTTTCTATTGTAAAATAATACTCGTGCTCTTTAATATTCAAATATCAATAAGGGATTGGAAAACATGGCTATATTTAATGATGGGCGCCGCCCGCTTCCCATCGTATCACTTTTACGTTGCTACGCTGCTTTTACCACTCAGAAGCACGTGAAATGGCCATTGGTGGAATTTATCACGACATTGTCAACAAACTTACAATTTTTTTAAACAATAAATCACATTTTATTGCTAGAAAAGAATGTGGCTTATGTGTTTATTCATTTAGTTCCACGAGTTACTAATTTTCAATAAAGTATTTCACCACCTGGCGCAGCCATGGGAGGATTAATTTGGGCAGGATCTCGGTCCACTACGGAATTCTGCAGGATTCATTACAAATTCCACACTCTTCAACAAGTGTAGCTAGGGTGGCTCTTTGGACTTCTCATAATACTAATTCTTCTATTTTTATGCAACAAAGATTATGCTTAGAAAACTTCTTTTTAAACAAAGAGGCTTTGTTGACTGCTCACACAACAGAACTACGTATAGAAGTGGGTGTGAAAAACGCTAAGCCTGGAACCCACGTCTGCAGGGTTCAGCGTCTCGCTTCGGTCTTATTTATGATCATGATAAAGCAAACAATAATGGGGAACTACGCATGGGACTACTAGTTATTTGAAGTGAGTGAAATTCGGGGAATAAAGACAAGTTAGTTTGTGACGCACCCTGTTAATTTTTCTGCCTTACCCATGTTTCGCTGAATTTTGGTTACTTTTAAAACTGCGCCGTTCTAAAGTTTGAAGAAGTAATTAACAACATTTTTGAATTTTATAAAAAAAATGGTAACCTCATCGTGGCCAGCATTTTCTTAATTGAACTATAAGCGATATTTACCTCCTAACGTGCCTCAGAATAACGTTAATTTTTTCAGGTTAACCGTTCCGAGGAGCTCAAATTGCTTGCTCATAGACAAATATCTTCATGATTTGTGTTTACACTGGTTCACCATATATCAAAGCATCAAACTATTCGAATAATATCTGGCAACGTGATTTTTTCTACTATTGCCGGGTGAATATCTTTTATTAAAAAATTATGTTTATAGTTTTGCCCGTTTTTAAAATCTCTAAACGATTTATGTTTTAAAAGATATTAATTTAGACTTAGTCTTCCTTTTGTTGTACTATTTAAAGTAACGTGAGTTTCATTTTATCGTGGCGTTTGTTTTTATGAAAATAATTTCTTGTTATATTTAGAAAAAAAAACGCACCAACGCTGTGCTTTCCTTCAGTTTAATTTATATTTGATAAATTGCCTGGAAGTAATTTTAATAATTCCAAATATTTTCATTTTATTTAGATAAAAGGGAAATGTCTTTGTAATAACGAGAATGCTTCTTAACCATGTCGTCAGCCTTGTTAGAAATAATTAGAGCAGCGTCGTTTTTGTGGCATAACGGTAGTGTCCGACGTCATAATGTAGATGCAAATGTTGCACATGTGTCTGACTATGTCCAAGAAAAAATTGTTTCACTATAAATTCATTATAGATACTGTGAAATACCGATATATACATAGTGAATAAATAAATATATTTAAAAAAACTTTAAACCTAACTGCTGGCATCTTCAAAAAATAATTTTTTAAGGTTACACATACATGTTTCTTTCAAAGTAGAGAAAGATAAAAGACGTTCATATCATTATGTGTAAGTTCTTCCTCTACAGGTTTACCTCTTGCGTGTTGTTTAGTGATACCTTAGTTAACATTGAAAGAATAGATAGTTTAGCTATAAACAGTTTAGAAATAAAGTGGCATGGTCTGGTGAAAAGGCAGAGAATGAAAACAAAATGTGGTACTGGTGGAACTCGTACAATTGGTATACAATAAATGTATACGTCACAGGAAACAATATTTCGTCATTATTGATCTGTTAACCTAGACAACTTTAGTCTCGGGATCTAACGTATGCTCCGGGGCTACATACATTACTATTAAAATGTTGCTTATTCTATTTAAATGTTGCTTAAAGTGAGGATTGTAATAAAAATTTTATATGAATTTCTATATTTGTAACGGATATATTGATTTTTTTTATCTGCACTGTTATGTAAGTGTTTACCTTTGCTAGTTTTAATATATACTTGTACTTACTTTGTGTCACGAATGGAACAACGACGTCCGGTACAGTTAACATTAAACACTCTGAAAAAAAGAATTATTAATTATAAGTGCTCGAAGATTTTGTCACGTTATGTTTACATTTGAACCAATACTAGTGTGGGTTGTACGAGTTAAAGTGTATTACAATAAAACTTCTTGTTTCAGAGAATTAGAGCTGTGAAACTTGGGGCTAAAATTTACTTTTTACAAAAATGTATAAAATAATAATATAGAGTAGAAACCTTGATACATGCATAAAACTGATGATATATTCATTCAATCACTCAAACTGATCATTAAATTTATTCCGTTAATAATAGTGTTGGTTGTATGAGTTAAATTGTATTAGAATAAAACGTCTTGAATCAGATAATTAGAGCTTTGAGACTTGGGGATAAAATTTACTTTTATAAAAATGAATAAAATAAAAATATAGAGTAGAAACCTTGATATATTCAATAAAACTGATGATACATTCATTCAATCACTCAAGCTGATCATTAAATTTATTCCGTTAATAATAATGTTACTTGTATGAGTTAAATTGTATTAGAATAAAACGTCTTGTTTCAGAGAATTAGAGCTTTGAGACTTAGGGCTAAAATTTCCTTTTACAACAATGTATAAAATAATAATATAGAGTAGAAACCTTGATATATGCATAAAACTGATGATACATTCATTCAATCACTCAAACTGATCATTAAATTTATCCCGTTAATAATAGTGTTGGTTGTACGAGTTAAATTGTATTAGAGTAAAACGTCTTGTTTCAGAGAATTAGAGCTTTGAGACTTGGGGCTAAAATTTCCTTTTACAACAATGTATAAAATAATAATATCTTTATATTATAATATAATATAGAAACCTTGATATAAGCATAAAACTGATGATACATATATTCAACCACTCAAACTGATCATTAAATTTATTCCGTTAATAATAGTGTTGGTTGTATGAGTTAAATTGTATTAGAATAAAACGTCTTGAATCAGATAATTAGAGCTTTGAGACTTGGGGATAAAATTTACTTTTATAAAAATGAATAAAATAAAAATATAGAGTAGAAACCTTGATATATGCATAAAACTGATGATACATTCATTCAATCACTCAAACTGATCATTAAATTTATTCCGTTAATAATAATGTTACTTGTATGAGTTAAATTGTATTAGAATAAAACGTCTTGTTTCAGAGAATTAGAGCTTTGAGACTTAGGGCTAAAATTTCCTTTTACAACAATGTATAAAATAATAATATAGAGTAGAAACCTTGATATATGCATAAAACTGATGATACATTCATTCAATCACTCAAACTGATCATTAAATTTATCCCGTTAATAATAGTGTTGGTTGTACGAGTTAAATTGTATTAGAGTAAAACGTCTTGTTTCAGAGAATTAGAGCTTTGAGACTTGGGGCTAAAATTTCCTTTTACAACAATGTATAAAATAATAATATCTCTATATTATAATATAATATAGAAACCTTGATATATGCATAAAACTGATGATACATATATTCAACCACTCAAACTGATCATTAAATTTATTCCGTTAATAATAGTGTTGGTTGTATGAGTTAAATTGTATTAGAATAAAACGTCTTGAATCAGATAATTAGAGCTTTGAGACTTGGGGATAAAATTTACTTTTATAAAAATGAATAAAATAAAAATATAGAGTAGAAACCTTGATATATGCATAAAACTGATGATACATTCATTCAATCACTCAAACTGATCATTAAATTTATGCCGTTAATAATAGTGTTGGTTGTATGAGTTAACTTGTATTAGAATAAAACGTCTTGTTTCAGAGAATTAGAGCTTTGAGACTTAGGGCTAAAATTTCCTTTTACAACAATGTATGAAATAATAATATAGAGTAGAAACCTTGATATATGCATAAAATTGATGATAGATTCATTCAATCACTCAAACTGATCATTAAATTTATCCCGTTAATAATAGTGTTGGTTGTATGAGTTAAATTGTATTAGTATAAAACGTCTTGTTTCAGAGAATTAGAGCTTTGAGACTTGGGGCTAAAATTTCCTTTTACAACAATGTATAAAATAATAATATCTCTATATTATAATATAATAATATAATATAGAAACCTTGATATATGCATAAAACTGATGATACATATATTCAACCACTCAAACTGATCATTAAATTTATTCCGTTCACTTAGACATATGTTACGTGCTTAAAACTTTGCTTTGTCAATTGTAATTTTAGCAATAAGTCGAACTGTAAAAAAGTATTATACGCAAGCTGTTGCCACAACGATTAAGCGAATCTTCAAATGGTAGGGTGTTATTACAGTACCAACATATAAAAGAAAATTTGATTATACATCAATATTTTTTTTCACTTGGAGTAAACTGATATAATAGAAAACCACTGTCCTCTACTCTAACATTTATTTAGCTTCATGTATTCGTATACGTGATGTTATAAAAGTTCTTTTATTTATACTTCTCTTGGTGTAATCTTCTAGGTGTTATTGAAAGGCCGTCTACTCATATCTTTCTTGGTCTTGCATATTCTTTTCTCGCTCAGTTATTAAATCTACATAATTTCTACCAGTATTTCCCTGGTTTTTATTTAAGCTGTGTTATACGTGACAGTTTGTGCCATAGCTGCCATCGTGGTAGCTATGGTACAAACACCATAGCTACCACGATGGCTTACTGCCACCAACTCTCACTGTGTATACACAAGTGAACTTCTACATTATCATGGCAGAATACTATCACGAGCTGCCATGACAATGACTATCGTACTAACTATCATCGTGAAAACGTCCCTTTAGTGATTTTTTTTAAAGAAATATTACCTGGCACAAAAACTTTTACCGGTACATGCTCTTAATTGAGTATATTAATTATAACTTATGCTTGAGATACTTAAGCTTGAAATAACGTTTGGAATTTTCAAGTTATATAAAACTCCATCAACGCAAACGTTGTGGTTAAAAAAATCCGACCATTTTTTGGATTGACGCCACTTCAATCTTTGTACTACTCTTTTATTAACCTAACGAAGATGCGGCAATCTTTAATTTAGAAGAATTTTTTTGTCAAACTGCTGTCTCTTTCTCAGAATCTATAGTCAAAAGTAAAATATATATTGATAACTTACAACGCTTTGCTCAAATCGTCCCAGGCTGATGTTGGATTGTTACCACTGTAATAATAAATCATATATTAAAATATTTTCTACTTATTAAGTCTAGACTATATTATTGAATATTATTCATTTATCTAATCTAATACTAAGAAATGTACGTTTGTTTATCCCAATCGAAGGGGTCTGCGAAAAACCATATTTTTCATCCGTAGGTTCATATATGGGAAACCATTTCAATAAAATTAAAAAAGTGTTCACATTTTTTCATTTCTCTCTCTCTCTCTATCTCTCTCTCTTTCTCTCTCTATCTCTCTCTCTTTCTCTCTCTCTCTCTATATATATATATAAAACACAAAATATGTTGAACACAAAAATATGTTGAACCAAGCAATGAAAACAAGAAATAATTCTGCACTGCCTTTCCTAACATGATCAGAAATTATTTTCAAACAGGAAATAAATCGTATAAGTTAACTCATAATAAGGCATAAAATACTCTCAAAAGTTAAAATAAAGCTAATGTAACTTGAACTCGCGCGACGCAAAAGGATAAAAAAATATACAAACATGTTGTATATTTAATAGCAAAATTTAAACAAATTGCGATAATGTAAAACATATTAATTTATTGGAAGATATCTCTGTTACTAACATTTTGCTAAAAGATTGAATCAGAATTGAATGTATAGGATTCCATAGTGAAATAAAAAAAAACTGACATTTCTTATCTGTCTATGTATCTGTCTATATATATATATATGTATGTATATGTATATATATATATAAATATATATATATATACATATACACATATATATATATACATATATATATATATATATAAATATAAATATATATATATATATACATATATTTATATATACATATATATATATATATATATATATATATATATATGTATATATACATATATATATATATATATATATATAAACTATATTTTTTTGTAATATTTCAATAACTCAAACTGAAGGAACTATAATACTTTATAGAGAAGCAAATGGACAGATAAGACATGTCAGTTTTTTTTATTTCACTATGGAATCCTATACATTCAATTCTGATTCAATTTGTTAGCAAAATGTTAGTAACAGAGATATCTTCCAATAAATTAATATGTTTTATATTATCGCAACTTGTTTAAATTTTACTATTAAATATACAACATGTTTGTATATTTTTTTATCCTTTTGCGTCGCGCGAGTTCAAGTTACATTAGCTTTATTTTAACTTTTGAGAATATTTTATGCCTTATTATGAGTTAACTTATACGATTTATTTCCTGTTTGAAAATAATTTCTGATCATGTTAGGAAAGGCGGTGCAGAATTATTTCTTGTTTTCATTGGTTGGTTCAACATATTTTTGTGTTACATTGCCTGAAAGTAATTTGAATGACGCTAAGTATTTGCATATTATTTAGTTACACGGAAAATATCCTTGCAATACACATAATGCTTCATAACTGCGTCATCAGGTTTTTCCTTAAAGGTAAGGTTGCAAAGTTTTTTGGGGCTACGACACTTTTCCGACATCATAATCTAAATACATGTATTACATAAATATCTTAATGCATATGAGAAAAAAATACAAAAAAAATGTATTCTTAACCCAAATGCTATCACCCGGCAATATAAAGATTACCTCTGACAGAAGGATAAAGTACATTCATAAGGTTTTATGAAAGTTCGTCAACCATGGGCCATTCTTTATGGTCTGACCAGTGTCTGAAGACAAGTGCATTTATTAGAAACAAAATGCATAAGTAGAGGATGTTTTATTTTCTATTCACAATACAATCAATTTGCAAGCCGTAATACATACTATTTCATTTTAGTCTCGAGACCTAATGTGCGCTGCGAGGTTACAAAAAAATGATTATCTTCGAGAACCAACACAGTAGCAAAGACGATTATCCAATTGGATTAGGAGGATGTCCGATAAATCAAAAGCAGAAACTGAAATGATTTTGCCGAGAAGACCCAAACGGACTCTTTGGTGAGTGAGCTTGTAAATGTGAAAGGTTTCAGTATTGGAGAACACGTTTAGTACTATAGTGACTCTGTAGTAATTTTACTTGATTCTGAACTGAAGTGTTGCAATTGAATTTTATACAAGTATTTCTACATATGCGACTTATCCATTGATTGTGTTTCCACAAGTTTCTTGTTTTGTGCTCTGGTGAAAATGTTTAACTACTTTATACATTTATGTACTTACTTTACGTCTTGAACAGTACAACGATCCTTGGTGCAGTCCATACTAATCATCCTGTTAAAAAGAAATATTGATCATAAATAAATTTACCTTTACATTCTGTCACTTTTCCCCTACGTTCTGAGCAATGATAGAAATATTTTTTGTTAAGTGTTAAAGGGTAATGTAAAATTAAAGTTACTTACATCATTATCTTTGAGTCGTTACTCAATTTAATCCTTCTTTGAAATTGAGTCAAAAAATCAAAGTTCCTTACATCATTATCTTTGAGTCGTTACTCAATTTCATCCTTCTTTGAAATTGAGTCAAAAAATCAAGGTTCCTTATATCATTATCTTTGAGTCGTTACTCAATTTCATCCCTCCTTGAAATTGAGTCAAAAAATCAAAGTTCTTTACATCATTATCTTTGAGTCGTTACTCAATTTCATCCTTCTTAGTCTTTCACATTAATGCATAATTATTGTATCCCCAGCATTTCTATTCCCTGGTCATACATGTATGACAACATAAATTTCTTAACCTTCACAATTGTACTTGACATTGTGTTCTTGTTAAATATGAGCATAGTTAAATCTGCCATAACACTTTTCAGGGAAATATTCCATAATAAATGGTTTTCATCCCCATTCAGTTAGTTTTTTTTCTACCTTTGTATAATTAAAGATCGTTTGCGTACATACTTGTCACCAATACAGGAATTATGTGCGAAAATTTATGTAGAGCTCACTTTTTTCTTTGATATTTTTTTGTCTCGTCTATGCATATATACCTATATATTACTTCCATAAGAGCGCCATTCATTTTATCATTTAAAGACATTTATCGTTTCACATCATTCTCTCTATTAGTGAAAAGTAGTTTGTGATTATGACTCATTATTTTTGGATTTTTTGGTTCTTATTTAATGGTATGTTTGAAAAGAAATATCAATCAGAAGAAAAATTCTGATCGATAAATAGTTTGAATTTTGCCAATTGTAACTTATTTTTTAACATGTTTAACCTTTAATAATGCCTAGCATAAACGTTTTTTTGGTCATAAACATTTTGTCCGAATTTTGTGGTTAAAGAAAATCAAATTACTTTTCGGTACTAAACTATTTAGGAATTGTATTGCCCTTTTCCTAGACTCTGGCGATGTTGGAGTAATACACCAGAGTTTCACTCTATTACTTATTCATATCATTCTCTAAAGCTGTACTCAAAGCGGAAACGTATAATCATAAAAATTGAAAACTTACTCTTCACCGCTCTCTAGATCCAACGGTGAGATTATATTTCCAAACCTGTAATAATATTAAGTATTTCAAAATATATTTTACTTATTACTATGTTTATTTGTGTGCTACTAGGTTTGTTTATTATTTGTGTGCTACTAGGGTTGTTTATGGGGTGATTTAACAGGTCACATGGGTCTTAATAAATCCCAATGAGTAATATGTGTGAATTTATTTGCTCATATTAAATGCCTAAACACTTAAATATCGATAATGTTTCCCCAAGAATGTTGCTCTAGCGTATACAAACATTAGTTATATTGTTAAAGTAGCTTAGTTTATGGTAATTTTACCCCTATGGTTGTGGGTATATAAACCGTAACTCCATTACTGCACTTCCTTTTTCTCTATTCGGTGACATCAAGAGTTGCGGTGTCCATTTGTCCAGATTCCTCATCAAGGAATATCTCGAACACTCATTTACGTAGTTTCACCAGCACAACAATAATACAATAGTTTATGAGCTAATTAGAAACATTTCAACATTTAAAAATCAATCTAACTGTCAAAAACGTTAGAACCTACGAATCTCCAAATAGTCAAACTACCAACAACAAAAACGAAGTAAAACGTTATCAAATAATTCATTAATATTAATTGAAAAAAAAAACTAGCGGGTCACGATAACTCTTCTACATAGAGGTTTGTCGTAAAAAAGTACCTTCAGTATGAAGAATTGTGGAACTGTGACGAATATAATGAATCAAAAAATTTGAAAGAAGATTTAAAGAAAAGAACAAAAATTGTTTTGACACCTACTCAAGAAGCACAGAGAATATAAGAAGTCTGGAATGATTAGACATATGCTTTCGACAATACCGGATTAGCACGCTGCGTTCGGTTGCTCATAGATCTGTGTATGACAACTATTGTGGAATGTCAGTGTAGAAGTTTACATTAACAGAATAATGATCACGGTGCATAAACTTCGGAATATCAACTTTACAGAGGACGACGAGTGGCTTGAAACAATGCCTTCCCCCGGTCTACGTTTCTGGAGAACTCGATGAAAAGAAAGAAACTTTAAGATTCATTACCGTTTCAAATATCGCTCTATTCACTATATGTGAGCTTTAAAATAATCATGTTTTTCGGAATATTCGTGTTCATGCTGGAAAGAGAATATAAATATTCAATCTATAAGCCAGGCTATGTTTTACTAAAAAAAATAAAAATATATATTGACCTCCATCGAAATTTCACTCGCTACCGGATATCACAGCGACCATTTTAACGCTGGGATTTCGAATCAACATGCCATTAAGTACTTTACTATTGTATATTTTAAACTGTTTTCTATCTTCTGATAAACAGAATATTCTGATGAACAATTTATTACATTAATGTAAGAGCAACAAGTTTAAACTTAAATTTAAATAACGTTTGATACAAAAAATTTATGAAGGATATAGTTAGTGCCTTTGCACTTTTTTGCATAGTTGTTCCATTAAAATATTTTGATGTTAATATTCAGGGTCATATTCTAAGTAATTTGTCAAGTTGCTGCGGTATGAGATTACGCTAGATATCCTATCTCTGTGAAAACTTTAAAGGTGAACATTAGATTTTATGATCGTCAACACTATGACAATTTTTTTCTGAGTGAAAATTAATAGGCATTTTATTTGGATTAGTACAGGTTAGAGTAGCTTCTATTCAGCCATTAGTACTAAGTTTTGTTCTAGGAATTTATACAGATTCATACTAACGAACGGGACCACGCGTGCGTTTTTCAAAAATAGAGTTACAATTTACTTCTTAGGTACTCAGCTCTCCGCAATGAAACGATTTTTAACAATGTAGGTTCTATAGCTTTTTTAAATTCGTATGTCGTGTTCGTTTTTTTAATTCGTAATTCGTATATATTTAAAAGGGCTATTTATAAAGGCGTAAAATTTTTTTTCATAATTTTAGATAGTATATCTTCGGAAATATACAGAAAAATAAAATATAAAAATAAATAGTATATTTAACTTTCTACGCCGCCTGCCTATACAAAGTTACAACAATAGCAAAAAGTATTTAAACACGTATTCAACCGTTATAGAACTATATATAAATGCGTTTAATTAAAACAATAACTATGTATGACTGTTTTAACATTCACTCTATTTTTAAAATGGTTCACTGAATATTTGCTATAAAATGAAATACGCATGGAAATGGGGTAAGCAATAAATTCAGTCCGATCGCAGTGAGAAGCAATATAGCACTATATTACGCAACAAATATAGCGCCATATATTTAGGAAAAATAATATATAGAAACCAAAAAAGAAAATGAAAACATGAGCAAGATGGCGCCGTTTGACGAAATAGCGCCATATGATATTCTATAGATGCTGTTATAAAAATTGGATATAAAACTCATTTTGTAAAATTAAGAAATAAGTTATTTTATGAAGTATTTATTTTAATATAACGAGAGTTGTTGTGAATTTGATATTTTTTATCTGAGTAATATATATTTAAAATGTAAAATATGATAAGACAGCGATTGCGCATCATGTCCTAAAAGTGACAAAAGAAATTAACTTTGTCGAGACGACTCCGGATGTTGTGCGTGACAATGTCCATAATGAAAGGAATAAAAATATATAAATTTCTAAAGAAAATTTTCTTCTACAGTTTCGAAGTTCCATTATACTTATTTACAAACTTATATTCACTGTTATTCTATCAGTAATTCAAAGACTAGGTTTCTTTGAACAAAACAGCACCAAATTATTTTAAATCAGTGAATGTCTTCATCCATTATAGCTCACCGATCTGTATTAGCCACATGTTCTAGAATTCTTTAGAGGAAAGGTAATTTTCATAACTTAAATTTTGAATATGCTAGACTGAGTGAGAAGTTGTCACGCCAAAAAGCATTCATATTATTATATGACATTTTATCACATACTCTAGATGTAACCTTTATTTATTAATCAGTGCCAACGGTTCCCCAGCCGACGAATAAATAGTTCTGCAATAAAACTTGATGGCCTGAAAAGCATTTAATCGAATGAAATGTATAAATCATTCATTTATTTATAGGCATCTTTTAATATTTGGTATATAACAAATTTGTAGGTCGCAAGAACTTTTAGTTCATTATTGTTAGTTCGTTGACCTAGAAATATTTCCAAGTTTACATCAAAATCATTATCTTTGAGGACCAGAACAATAATAAAGACGACTTGCCCAATGGTTCTGTAATCCGACAAAGTAAAACTGAAAACAGAAATTGATTTTTCCAAGAGTTCAAAAATCGACGGTTAGGTGAGCATGAAAATATGTAAGGTTATAGTGTTGAAAGTATGTTTAGTTCAAAAGTCATTTTATAAAATTTTACATATAACACAAGGTTATAGCGTTGAAAGTATGTTTAATTCAAGAGTCATTTTATAAAATCTCATATATAACGCAAGGTTGTAGTGCTGAAAGATAGGTTTATATCAAAAGTAATTTTATAACTTGATTCCAAAGTGGTGTGTTGAAATTAAATCTGATACATGAATTTCTAAATATGTAACGAATAATGATCGTATATTCATTTGTGCTTCTCTGATGCAAGTATCCACATTAACTACTTTTAATATTTATTTACTTACTTTACATCTTGACTGGCACAAACATCCTCATGGCAGGAAATTTTCATAAACCTGTTAAAAAGATTTATTAATTATAAATAGTCAATTCCTCAAATGTTACTATTATTTATCTACGTTATGTCCAATAATGAAAGTAATTTTTGAAGGAGTTAAAAAGTATTTAAACTCAAATAGTTTAAATAAAACGCCTCATTTCAGAGAATTAGAATCTCAGGTTTGTGGCAAAAATTTATACGTTTGTATAAATATTTGCTTTATGCACAAATATAAATTTAGCGGTTTCTAGTAAATCCAGACAAACATATTTATCATTTGTTAGTAAAGTTTTAGATCTAAATTTAAAGAAAATTTTATCTCCGATCAAAATAAAGTTAGTGTATTCATTCTAGTTTCAAAAATAGCTGGTCAATATTCCTCGTAATTATTCGATTCAGTGGTAACTGGTAAACAAAAAATTAAGTTTTTTGCGTTTTCTTCCGTAAAAACTTTTCCAATTATAACTTAAAACAATAGATATTCTATGGACTGATACGAGTAGTTTGAAACTCATTAACCTAACTAGTTTTATTTAGCTATTTATATTAAGGGTTTAAATTTTCATTGCTGTAACTTCAATGAAATTATTTTTTTTTAGCTTTGTAGAACATGGTTTTAAAATGTATAATGAGATAACTCAAGGGTGGAACCGATTTCCAAGGTCGGAACCGTTTCGCTTGTTCCGCTGAACTATATAAAATAAAGAAATATATTCATGGTTAATCGGACGCTACCTCATAAATAGGTTTATATCTAAGAACCCAATTAAATTGAATAGATTTCCATAATTTTCTATTATTGAGTTTCTAAGGTAAAAATAAAAAAGTTTACACTTAAAATATTACCTCTAATTATTTTTTTCATCATATAATTAAATTTAAAGGATATTGCACGGAGTAAAATACAAATTTTATAGTATCAATTTTATTTTTCTTTCTGTAAAATTGCCTAAATTCTTACTAAAGTATTGAAGGTTCAGCATAAATCTTGGAAAACAGGTCAGACTATAATTGTAAATATGGTGAAGAGTCAGCGAAGGGAGATAAATGTAGAGAGGCAGATGATTTCTAGATCTAACAGTGGCTTAGTTTCGTTTAGGAATATAAATGGAACGTTATTTTTGTCATTTAAAATAACATTTAACATTTTTAGATTATTTTTGTGTACAGATATTGAAGGTAAAGGAAACATGAACTTTTAGCGATTGATTTTCGTAATAACATAAGCATTTTGTTTAAATTTCACATTTTTTTGAACTAAAAAGTCGAGTTACTGACTGAAAGAACAAACTATACCAAATTGTATAACGATATAAGCTGTTCTCACACTCGTTTGCTGGATTTGATACAAATTCAACATTTGCGAAAACAAATAAAAATTTTACTAAAATGTTTGAAAAGTGTTACAGGTTTTCAAAACGCTGCTTAGGTGTTTGTAGATCTAAACATTGAGAAGATAAATATCTTTGGGTTCGGTATTTTATGCATTTTTGCATTGAACGGTACGTCACGTTTTTATGAATGTAAATATCTTTCAGTATCAATCGTTTATTAAAGTTTCTATTAAAATTAATTTTATAAATTTAACCTTGTTGGTACCTGCACTTAATGCTGCTTTAAACTATATAAAAAGTGTGTACGCGCACAAGTAAAGTTATAATGTGGATATGACAAGAAAGAAATAAAGAAAAACTGAATGATTGGAAGGTGAGGTAAAGGTGTTTTTCTTTAAAACCCGTAATACTATTAATACAGATCTTTAATCTTGTAATACTATTAATATAAGATACTATTAAAATAGATCTGTAATACTATTAATATAAGATACTATTATTACCTGTAATATTATTAATATAGATCTTTAATATAATATAGATCTTTAAGACCTGTAATACTATTATTATAGACCTAAACATTGAGAAGATAAATATTTTTGGATTCGGTATTTTATGCATTTTCGCATTGAACGGTACGTCACATTTTTATGAATGTTTATATCTTTATGTATCAATCGTTTATTAAAGCTTGTATTAAAATTAATCTAACTTTGTTGGTACCTGCACTTAATGCTGCTTTAAACTATATAAAAGGTGTGTACACACAAGTACAGTTATAATGTGGATATGATAAGATAGAAATAAGAAAGAAAAACTGAATGATTGGATGGTGAGGAAAAGATATTTTTCTTTAAGACCTGTAATACTATTAATCGGTCATCGGCACTTAAAAAATTATTAAATATTGTATTATGTCTTACAAGCTTAAGCCTGGATTAGTTTGTCTTAGTTTGCGGATGCAGAAAAAAGATTTAAAATGATTTATAGTTTGAATACAATTCAAACGGTTAAGCTGTTTAAATACGCTGCTAACAACATTTATTTAGGTCGATGAATGGGTTGAAGAACATATTGTTTCATGTTTAATTTCTCATTTATACAGTAAACTTGACTTGTTAATATTTGTCATGTCTTATATTATTTGTTAATAAGTTATTTTTCGTTACAACCTTATAATGTTACGCTAGTTTTGATGATTTTTAACTGTATTTATTTCAACTTAATTGGCGGGTTTATGTACTACTGGGTTTATGTACTGGTGGCTGTCATTTGGTATCATTAGCAGACATTTTTAAGTTTAGACCGCAAGTTCATTATAAACAACATTGAAAGTATAAGACTATTTTTACTCTAAGAAAAACTTGTTTTATATTATTTGTTAAAAAAATATGGGTTTTCGACATAGTTTCCTAGTTTTTCATATTTAGTTCTCCCGCTAAGTTATTCATCTACAGTATTTCTGACAGACGTTCCTGGCCACACATTCAACGTAATAAATAACTACAAAATAATTTTTTTACGTCCATAAGCATACTTTTGACATTATGTTCTTGTTAAATATGGGCACTTTTAATTCTTTCAAATTATTTCTCGCGGATTTATTCCGTATTGTCTAAATTTCTACTACATTCGTTTCAAGGTTAACCTATTTTGCATTATCAAAGATGCGTTTGTGTACATAATTTTCAATACTATATTAATTACGCGCGCAAACATATGTACGCTCTCTCTCTATCGTTGTTAAACTTTTGTATTTTCATTACTTCCATAAGAGCGACAATCGTTATATGAGCCAAATGCACTTGTCGCTTCATTCTATATTTTTTTCGTTGCTACTATATATATGAAAATAACTAAATATTAGATATGTTCAGTTATTCTGTTAGCAAAGAGGCAAACTCCGGTTGTTATTCACTGTCCTTACATTTTTGATTTTTATTTAGTAATATCTCTTAAAAAGAACAATAGTCCGCAGAAAAAAATTGATTGTAACATACTCTTAATTATGTATATTTAACATTTTTTCTAACGTGTTAAAACTTGAAATAATGTTAGAAGAAACGCTTTTCACGTTCCATAAAAATTCTAAAACAATTTGTAAAAACAGTGCAAAAGTTACGATTAAATAAATCAAGCTACTAATTTGGATTCATCCGACTCCAACATTTGGGTTGACCTTTACCTGAAGCTTGATGATGCTGCAGCATTACTTTATGCTGGAGAGTTCCCTCTCTTATTCATTCATCTCTTCTTCTTAATCTTTTATCAAAAATGTAATAATGGTTGAGGACTTACCAATCTTTGTTCTCTGGAAATGTTATTATCCTTACTTTTCCATGTCTGTAATTTAATTTAAATTATTTAATAATATTTATAAATCTTCCTCGAATATTGTGCGGTAATTTGGATTATTTTTCAATTTTAATTAATTTAATATAGGCATCCATCCTAAACTTTTAATTGTAATTCTTATGAAAATAAAAATTATGTATATATTTCGAAAATATAGTGTTGAAAATATAGTTAATGAAATAAGGTTTTTTTTGAAGATAATTATTTCATACTAATTATATTTCAATTAAAAGTACACACTAAGTACTTTTCCAACAATAAATTTAAAATGATAGAAATAGAAAATTAATGAACAGTAAATACATCTATACTAAATGTAAACATTTTTTTTTGAAGAATTAGCCGATTACTTAGAAAAAATATGAATATCCAGTTAATGATACAAGGGTGTCCGTTTTAATTCCACTATTCAGCAAAAATTCAATTCATGTCCATAAAAATTTAACCAATCATATTTGTCTAGTGAAAAAACGAGGAAATGTTGCATATTTCTTGATTTTCTTTTAGTGCAACTCCACCATTTTACTTTTAATATCGGCATGGAATCATTTTTAAAGTGAAAATAAAGATGCAACTTTTCTTTGTTTTCCACTCGACAAATATGGTTTTCTTTGTTTTCCACTCGACAAATATGGTTTAAAATTACGTATATAAATTATGTCCAGGAGGAAAATGTTTGCTGGGGTGTTCGGCGAACTCCTTTAGATTAGTAGCTCTGTGGAACTTTTACTTAGTAATCGGTCAATTCTTATTTAAGTATTAGCAAGGATTGCTATGTTGACTGAAAAAGGAGTTCGAGTTGTTTTTCTTGCAAACAAAGATTTTCTTCTACACTCTTCTTCCAACTGTGTAGGGCTAGTGACAAAGTATTTTAAATTTTAACTCCAGAAGTTGTCTCTGCTGAATTGAAATCTATCGCTTATTATTTATACTTCACAGCGATCAGTTTAGAGACAGGTAAGTCATGTCAATATCTTGCACGTGATTTTACTCTCGTTAGACGTACGAACTGCAATTATTGTAACATTATTGTCACCTTTCATTTCCAGGACGAACCTGTGATGCGTGTGGTGCATATTTTGCAATTAAAAATATGCGGAGCAATCTGATAAACAATAATGATATTGCTTCTTCAAACAGAAAATAGTGCAAGAAGATCGTTACTAAAGATCGTACTAAGCTTGATGCGCTTAAACCAACGATAGAGTAGCTCGGGGAAGATGATAAAGAAGAACAAAATTAAAATCCACTTTAAACAAAATTAAAGTAAACCGAACCAAACCAATGTTATGTAAAATATGGATAAAAATGGAAAAGAGAGAGAAAAAGTACTCTTATTTAGCATGCAATTTGGTAATACCTAGATACATAGAGATCTAAACCTTAAGAACAAGAAAAGTTGTCGCTGAGACAGGAAGCAATTCCTAGAAGTCATTTGTAAAGAGTACATTCTAATAGCACTCAAACAGGCGGCACCTTCAAAAAAGTAAATCCAATTGCAAAGGATTTTAAACCAAAAACATGGCTCGTTGCAGATGTGGATGGCAATTCTAAAGCTTTGCGTAGATAACATCGCAGAAAATTAGCTTTCGTACTGTGAATCACTGAACCTGACCGATTATTTTGACATTAGTAGCACCTTAGACGTAAAATGGCAGCGACCTTGAACTGCCTTCTTCTCTCAGAAATTGAAGCTCCAGAAAAGTTTCAGATTCTGATAAGATCTCTGCTGAGATTCTTATAGCTCTTGATGAATCAAGAATCCTTATGACCCACAGTCTGTGCAATCATACCTGGAGCACTTATGAATGGCCTTCAGACTGGGTACAGTCAACCGTCCTAAATTTAAATGAAAAACGATCGACAAAAACAATTACCAAGCGCCATCATTAATATCTCACTTTAATAAGATCTTCCTGCACATTATCAATCAGCGTCTTCGCAGTTTCTTGGTTTGGAAAATACCACTAGAACAAATCGGCTTCACAAAAGGGAAAGGCACTCGTGAGCATGTTCTGAATATTTAGGTTTACTGTTTAATATTTACGTACTTACTTTTTGAGTTGTATTATACAAGGACGTCCAGTGCAGTCAGTTTGATATATCCTGTTAAAGAAAATGTTAGTTATTAGTAATATTAGCGTTACAATTTGTTAATTTTTGGCTATATTCAAGAAATAAATAAGTTAGAATTAAGTTTCTTAATTCTAACTTATTTATTAGCGTGCTTAAATTTTAAATCATGTTTAGCACACACCTTAAATAAAAAATCCACAACGTTTTGTAAATATCTACAAATATTTTCATTAAAGAAATTAAAACATTTTTTTTATATTTATCCAATTTTAACACCGACCTTGTTATTTACAAGGTCTCACTCATTCATTTCCTTTTCTGAATTTGTACTCAAAATTAAATGTAATTAATATCACAAAGATTGATGACTTACAATGGTGCCTTTAAACTGCTCACTATATGCAGCAATGGAGTTTCATTTTCGCATCTGTAATAATAAGTAATATAATATAATATATTTGCTATATATATATATATATATATATATATATATATATATAAACGATACTTTTCCATGTCTATTTACCGTAGAGTAACGAGATGTGGAACACTGTGCGTTAAATGGAATTGTTTATCAATTGTAATTATTGTGAAATAAATATAAGTATATATGTTTATACTATAAATTAAGAATTAAGCAGCAAGATGAGATAAAACTTGATTAGAAAACGTCTGTAGAATAATATTATATATTGTAATATATCAGTTTATTATATATTTTTTTATTATATATTGTAATTAATAATATTGTAATATATCAGTGTGTCATATACCACGATTAAATCCAAATATTTTAGATATGTTTGGAAAAGAAGGAGCTTATAAAAATTGGTACTGAATTTTGAAAATTGGTATTAAAAATTACTGACATCATTTTATAAATAGTTTCATTGGGATTATTTCGAAAATAAAAAATTACAACGGTTGAAATACAGGTATAATAAGAACAACTACTTTAAACATTGGAATTCTTAATTATTGTTTATTTTTTATTTATTCCCGTTAACAATACTGTATTTTTATCATATTAAGGACGCGAATAAAAGTCTTACATTTAGTAATAATCATAAGCTACACGTAAAATTGCAACAGAGTGAATTCTGTGCAAGGAAAATATTTAAAAAAATGATTGATTTAGGGTAAAGAATGATAATTGAAGCCAGAAATCTGTTTATAGAATTTTTGTTTGTCTGTCTGTCTTTATGTTAAGTTTTCTTATTTCGAATTTCACGGCAATGAAATCGTAAGCAGAGCTAGTTCCATGTAAACTTATAATTGTTTTAGGTTAATCGATTAGGTCAGTTAAAATATATAAGTGGCGAATATAGATTATATGGAGAGAAGATTATTCAATTCCTTTAAAGTAGTTATTTAGGTAAAATGTTTAACGCGTTTGAAAAAATATTTTTTATTCTACAGATTTTTATCTTTAATACCATAGTTCTTATGTGCAAAAGTATAAATAATAAACAATGGATGCATACCTCTTTACGCTCTGAGGCGTTGCCGAGTGAATGTTATTTAATAAATAATGTTACTTTACATTACTCATATTTTTTGCACTTATTTTAACTATTCTCAAAGAATTAATAATATTGATTTTACATAATTTATTAGACATCGATAAAAGTAAATTAGCCTGGAATTCTTTCGTGTTTCTGAGGTTAGTATTTCTTCTTAGACAATTACTTTCTTCATTCATTACTCTTACACAGTTATGAGGAATTAATGAACAAACAATACAATCAGAACAATTATGAATATGTGTAAAAGGTCTGCCTCGAAGCGAGTGATAACAAAATCATGATGTGTTATCATGAGATTCGCTGAGGGCTAGATATACTTGAGGATTCATAAAAAAAAGGATTGTAAATTATTATTGATTTGATATTCAAAATGTTTTCATATTTTATTTATTTCTTTACTATATACTAAATACTAAAAAAACAAATATAATTTCCAAAAACGAACGACAGTAAACCTCATAACTTGGAAAACTAATCATGTTCTATGAAATTTAATCATGTTCTTTGAAGTAACGTTTCAATAGTAATCTAGCAACCTACTCCAGTTTCATATGTGTAGGCAAAGTTTTTTCTAAATCACTACTTCTTTATAAACTACGTTTAAAATAAATTTAGGCTCGCTTTCCCCCAGAAATGCGTGAAAAAAAAGTTAATGCGTGAAAGCCCACTCGTATAATTTTGCTTACTTTAAAACATTGATATAGTTTTTGAACTGTTCGTCAGAAAATAATTTCATAGATTAGGATGGCTTTACACAATAACCTCTTGAAAACAGAGTCGAAAATTTGTGTTATTTTAAACATTAAAACGATTATTATGGATTTTATGTGGATAATATATTGAGAAATAAAATAAAATTATTAATTATTATCAAGTATTATTAAGTTGTCACTGACAATTCTAATAGAAATAGTCAAACAATTTACCAGGTAATGTGTGGCTACAGCTAAAATGGATAAAAATCAAAGCAGCCATTTTTAATTAAAGACTAGCCTATACAAGTCAACTTAGTCAAAGTACCCAAAGACTTCTGTATATTAGAAACCATTTATTTAAAAGCTCATTCGTTTATTTGTTCCATTTTTACTCTAAAACTGCAACGAATATTGAAAGAGAACCTTACTGTGATTGGTGCAAAAGATGCTATTTTCCAACCTTTTTCTATAACTGAAAGAATTATTGGATTTAAGGAAAATTAATTTTATTAAGGATACGGCTATAACAATTCATGTTTGTAAAATTATTAAATTTTTAATATTTAATACGAGGCTTTGTCCAAAAATTGTTGTTCAATAAAGAGATCGTTACTTCAAGAATATCTGATCAAAAAAAAACTAATCTGCGTAAGTGTAATTTTCATTCTTTATTAACATTTTTATCTATTTAAATTTTTTTAAGATGGCTGTCGTTTAGGTTGGAGATCAGCGTGATACTTGAATTATTCAGTAAAAGCGTTGAATAGAAGTATTGACTCAAAAAAAGTTGAAGAAAAACGTAATTTAAATTATATCCATTTACCTGTCAACTTGGTTGATTTCGTTAATAGCAGCTCCTTCAAGTGAGTAAGGGGAAGCTGCAAAGAATATTAATTTATTTATTAGACACTAATCAATATATTATTGAATATATTTGGCGTTAATTTTGTAGAAATTCATTATTTACAATTAAATGAAACTAAGTGATGTAGTATTATTTCTACTTTCTTTAAGTTCCTAATCATGACCTGGAGGTGGGCTATTAGCAAAGAACATCTTTGCTAATAACCCACCTGAAGATGTAATACAACGAAACCTAGGTAGTGGCAAAGAACTTAAAGAAAGTAAAAATAATACTACATCACGTAGTTTCATTTAATTGTGAATATATAATTGGTTATTAATTTAAATTTAAATTTGAAAAGAAATATTATTTATTAGGAAATATACATTTTATTTATTTAATATATATTTTATTTATTAAAAAGTTACTCTCATATCGACGCGTTTATTGCAACTTTCAGCTTAGAAAATGTGAAATATTTTTTAAATAAATTAATATGTATTCCTATACTGAATTTAACAAAGAACGTATCTATTGCTGATAAAGGAGCTACTGCCTATTTAACTTAATATATTTAAAGAAACGCGCTTTGAAAAAACGTAACTTTTTGTTGAAATAGCAATTTATTCGGAAACGGTTGAAAATTGTCATAGAATTCCTTAACATTTTCCATTCAATTTGATGCACGGTATCTCTGTATATTGTATGCACTGTATATCTATATATGTTATTTATACAGATTCATTCAACTAAGTATATTGTTTTAAAAATATGTAATTTTTTTTCGATGTAATCGCAACTTTAACAGCCATTTTTCTTTCTGAAAAATGACTATTAAAGTTGCGGTTAAAATTGTCTTATAGTGCCTAAACATTTTCTACTCAGTTTGATGAACAGAATCATCTATCGGAATAACGGATATATTTTTGTTACATTTGATGTAATAATAAAATATCAAAACTTTTTCTCATCGAATGTGAATTTTTTGAAGTTTTCAGGCACAATATGCAGAAAATCAGTAATATATATTTATTTTTCGAAACACTGATAGTTACGTGTGTACATTAAAAAAGGCTAGTTTAGAAACCTAGATTCTTCAGATGTATGCAAAAATAGTCCTTTCATATCAATGCTATTTTTAAATTGTTAAGAATGCAGCTAATTCGTGAAACAGGAAAGAAATTATATATATATATATATATATATATATATATATATATGTATATACGAGGTGTGATTGGAAAGTTTTATAAAAGAATCCGCTACGGCTTACTTATTTGAAGGGCAGGTACACGGAGAGTGAGTCATTGCCTTAAGCACCCTTTAACAGAAAAATGTATTTCCTTTATTCAGTTCGCTGTGGCTGTTAGTATTTGTTGCCGGGTTCTGTCTGCGTTAAAATGGACATAAAAACGGAGCAACGAGTTTGTGTGTTTCAAAACCGATTACAGGTGACGAAACATATGGATAGATATGATCCGGAAACAAAAATGCAATCTTCGCAGTGGAAGACTCTAACTTCACCACGACCGAAAAAAACACGGCAAAGTCGGTCGAAGGTGAAGAAAATGTTGGTGATTTTTTTAGATTCTACCAGTATTGTGCATCATGAATTTACCCTTGGAGGACAGACAATTAATCAGGAATACTACAAACGTATTCTTGATCGTTTGCGCGAAAAGGTGCGAAAGAAAAAGCCTGCATTGTGGGAAGACCAGAGTTGGGTGCTACACCATGACAATGCTCCGGCTCATCGTGCCTTCTCCATCGTTGAATTTTTTACCAAATTCAAAATTCCTGTGCTTCTACAACCGCCATATTCCCCTGATTTAGCCACTACAGACTTCCACCTGTTTCGTAAACTTAAATTTTCATTGAAAGGGAAGCGATTTGACTCGATTGAAGACAAAAACGGAGAGCGTCCTTAACACACTTCAGGAAAAACAATTCCAGGAATGTTTCCAAAAGTGGAAACACCGTTGGAGTCGGTGTGTTCAGTCAGAAGGAGACTACTTTGAAGGAGATGCATCACAGTAGCATGTAATTACCACCATTGTACCATTACAAGCATATTCTTAAAACTTTCTAATCACCCCTCTTTTATATATATATATATATATATATATATATATATATATATATATATATATATATATATATATGCTACCTAGAGCCATAAGCTCGATACGAGTTTGAGAAATACATGGTTTTTATTACGAAAGATTTAATGCCAAAGTATTTTTTTTAATTTCGACAAATTTCAACCGTTTCCGAATAAATTGCGATTTCAACAAAAAGTTACGTTTTTTTAAAGTGCGTTTCTTTAAATATATTGAGTTAAATAGGCAGTAGCATTAAATCATTCGAGATCTGATCAACGTGGAGATACTTTAATGTTTATCTGGCAATTATCAAAATTTCCCAAGAAATTTTGACATTCGTTAGAAAATTTAATTATGATCCACGTGATATGTTATTACATATTTTAATACCTACGTTAATGGAAATACTTCATTTTGCAATTGCTGCAAAAACGGCAAAATCAACTAAAAACCTAGCTCCACGAAACCTTTAAGGCTCTGTTGATAGCATTCACTTGTAAAGCTGTATTTTTGAGGACAAGCAATTTATAGCACTTTGGGCTTACCAGTTTTACAATTTGACAGTGTTTTACATAAATTATCGTCATATATTTTTACACTTCGCGATAATTTAACAAAACAAAACATGCCAAACTACGTCTTCTGATAATTCGTATTATAATATGAATCTATAATAATCCTAGAAAATTCAAGGCAATTATACTCAGTGAAAACAATAGGATGTTTCGATCCAATACGACAAATATCCTCTTGCAAATATAGAAAGATATTGTGGGATCACTTCCCTTTAGTTGAAGATATTCAAATAAAGCAATAGTGCCTTTGCAAAAATTCTTAATAATATGGCTTTTGGTAATAACTATCCATTATATGTTATTTAAAAAGGTATTATATTGTTTAAAAGCTATTTATTTTATTTAAAACGGGTGTTTCTTGAAGTTAACCTTATCCGATATGCCAAAGGAATTATAAAGATACGTGAGCTACCATAAAAGGGCAAGTATCACAGTTTCCAAATTATTTACTCAAAATACTAATGGTCTTCCTAGTAATCCTATTGAAAATAAGAACTTGTAATATAACCGTTAATACACATATTAATACAAATAAACGTGACCTGTTAATGATTTAACGGGGACCCTGAAAAAAATGATAAAACAGTCAATAAACTCTCTTTCCTCTCTTGTATTGCTTAAATATCGTTTTCTCATAAAACGACCTATTTAATAGACATATGCATATGCATACATGAATATTTAAAAAAACATCAAAAATTTAACAAACTTAAAAAAAAATGACTCCCAAATCTTTGAATTGAAAAGGAACTGAAAAGTCAAATATTTAGAACAAATACTGTTGACAATAAGGTTTTTTATGTACGTTATTAATAACTGTGTAAGTACCTATTTAAGATAGATAATATATATTTTTCACTTAATTTTTAATGAGATGAGTTTTAAAGTTAACAAATACTTTAAGCTTTAATAAGCTTTATCTTTTAATCCAAAATCCATCTCAATTTCGTATTAACAAGTACAATTTGTATTGGCCCTGTTTTTTTACCTCTTTCTACTGTTCAGATCTATTAATTCTATACTTACAATAATATGATCATTACGTAAAACTGAATCGACTTGGTTTGAAAAAAATCAAAGTTAGTTAATCTGAACAAAAATCTGAATCTGAATCAAAGTTGGTTAGTTATGAGTAAATTTAACCACCTTCCGCTGTTGAGATTTTTTTAAACATCTGTAATGAAATAGTTTCAAACATTTTATATTTGTTGTTGTCACAGCGAAATACCATGAAGGCTTATTTTATCTGGTCTTAAAGAACGAGATAATAACCGTTCTTTGATGTCTGATTCAAAAGAACGTCAGAAAAGAATTCGAGATGCTGAATTATATTCTTATCGAGAAAATGCTCGTTTTTTTATGTACGTTATTAATAACGTATATAAAAAACCCGTAGCGTCAACAGTATTTGTTCTAAATATTAATGACTTTTCAGTTCCTTTGTTCAGTTCCTTGTGTTTTAAAATCGTTACGGAATACAAAAGGAAGTGAAGAGAACTAAAAAAAAACTTCAATATTATTTTTTGGGTAACCTTAAATAGACCAAAAATTGTACCTTAGTATTAAGTATAGAGGACGGAGGATAAAATTACACACTTGAGGATATACAAAGATTAGAAAAAAAATTATTAATTTATTGTGAAATTATTAAAATACAACGAAACAAAACTTATTCCTCCATCATATTACGCTTTCAATCAAATAACAGATTATGAAGATATTAGATAATTTCCAACACCCTCATTTTAAACTATTTTACTTACATACCGAGGTAAAAGGAACCGTGCCCTAAATAAAAATGGACCTAGCTAAATAAAATTATAGAAATTAAAAAGTCATTTAGGGGTATTTCTTTCGCATGTGAACCTTACATCCTCGTCATCACCGTAGGCGGAAGCGTAAACGAGACTGTTCTCTTCAAGTTACTTTAATTAAGTAAAGTAATTCTCAGGAGTTTATAAACATGTTACGTGTGTTTATTGTGGTACGTGTAAAAGTGTTACGTGTGTTTATTGTGTCGAAGTAAATTATGTTATTGAAACAACTACTATCTACGAAATGTTAGTATGCGTTAATGAAATTTGAATACGTTAAACTTTTATTTCATAGAGTATACGGAAATACGCGTATCTTGAATATATGAAAATAATCTTATTATGAGAGATTAATTACATGAACAGAGAATAATTATATTGGATTGCATCCATACAACTATTCATCAGGTGAGAAATAATACAAGAGCACATCTGTTTAAGGTAATAGTCGCGGTTAAATATGTTGAATACATTTTATGACGAAGCCAATAAACCAAATTTAAAATCAGAACACAAGAACAAGGTAAGTTTATTTTATTGTTATTGATCTATCTTCGGCCGACCAGAATTGACAAGTATTGCACTGATTTTGTTTGCAAAATTTTGTATAGTTTCATTGCTTGATATTAAAAACTGATTTATATAATATTGTGTGCAAGAAGAGTAAATGGAAATCGACAGTGGTACTCAATACGAGCAACTCTAACGTGGTTTTTTCAATATCAATTGTGATGATTTACAAAATGGTTGTTCATTCCAAAAAAAAACAAGACAACGCTACACAAAGCCAAATCTAATAGCACCAAGTATATAACATGAAATTGAAATTCGACTGATGAAACAGCATATTAGTTATTTAGTAACAGAGGTATATTTATAAAGTTACATTTTTACTTAGGCACTACTTAAATACAAAAGAACGCTACTTCCTTCAACCCTCCTCTTTCCATTTTTTGTCTAGACTAATATATAAATATCCCTTACAATCTTTGCAGTCCAAAATAAAAAAAATGCTATGAAAATAATTGGAATATTACTGGTGTCACATTGATGCATGTCACTTTGCAGGATGTACGGTAGGAAAAGAACAAAAAAGTTAAGAAAATGAGGTTTAGATAGTGAGTGGTTAATCAATTAAATAGATGAACATTCTAGGCCCATTAATTAGTCTTTATTTTAGACTTTGTTAATGAAGACCATTTTCATCAACAGAAATGGCTTTTCTCTGGTTTACACTCGGGTAAATCGGCGAAATTTGTTGAAAGTGGAAAAGGAAATAAAGAACAAATTAATTATATATTCCAGCATGAACCAGGTGAAATTTTCGAATCCCGTTCTAAAACAAATCCCGTACAATTTGAACAAATGTAACTACAAAAAACAATCAAGAGCATACTTAAAAGTATGATTCATAGATCATACAAAATTATTAAAATAAATTATACATACATATGTACCTACGGTGGTGACGCGGATGTGGAGTTCACATGCGAAAAGAGCACGCCTAAATTATTTCTTAATTTCTATATTTTTATATAGCTAGGTCCATTTTGTTTTAAGATATGGCCCATTTTATAGTATTTTTATATAGTTAGGTCCATTTTGTTGTAAGATATCTGTTATTTGTATGAAGTCGCAATAATGAATATGATGGAGGAATAAATTCTGTTCAGAAATATTTTAATAATTTTACAATAAAATAGTAATTAGTTTTTCCTTAAGTATACCATTTTATTTACAGTCTGTATACTGAGTATTCCGATGCAATTTCGGTTTATTTAAAGTTACACAAAACATGTATCAACTTTTTTTTCTGTTATTTTTGCTCATTTCTGTTTAGTTTTTGTACCGATTTCAAAAAGAAAAATAATTATTCGAACGTACTTAAAGACATGAATGTCAATAGTATTTGGTCTAAATATTAACTATTTGTGACTTTTCAGTGCTTCATACAAAATTTCAGGAGTAGAATTATAATAATACATTAATAAATATAAATTATTATTCGCTATCAATATTTTGTTAAAGGAATTTTTATGAAAGATTATAAATTCCAACAATTTCTTTAATAAAAAGCCAGCATAATGTATGTCAGAACGTGCGTAAAGTAGAATAATGTAGCATATCGAAATAAAAATCGAAATAATTTAAATGGAAAACTTTAATAAAATGATAGTATCTAGCATATTTTCCAATCTCATGGATAAACAAAATGAGCGGAAGGGAAGCAATTACGTGTAATTTTGAATCTTAATACTCCTCAAACAGTGCTTTAAAATTAAAAATAATAAACTTAATTTAAATTTTATTTTTAAAAATTCAATGATACTTTACTTAACAGAATGTATAAGAAAATCGCTTTTACTTAATATCCACGGAGAACTACATCCGTTTTTTTTACTTTAATTTCAGCGAGTAATATTTGAAAAAATATATTATCTGAAGAACGTTCTTAAAGCAGTTTTTTTAGTTCAACTGAAATATCTTATTTGTTTCAAACGTTGATAGATATACGAGTATTGGCCTCCATTGCCGAGTACTACGCAAATATGTTTATAAACAGAATTTTATCAAATATTGACTTGAATTGTTACTTTCAAAGATTATCTAACCCTGTCGGGTGGAAGCATTGGATGGTAGTAATAGGACCACTATTAGGGAACCTTCGATGGTCCCCTTTTTTGTATGAGGGGGGTTATTTCGGGTCCCTAGAGGGGCTCTGAGACAACCCGGGTGGAAAAGATGGGAATAGTTTACATTAATGAATGTAAAGCATTCAAAAGTTGAAATGAAAGTAAAATATTCATTTGAAATTTTTACTTCGTGTTCGATGAAAAAATTTAAATTAATTTAAGATATAAATAAATTTAAAAATTAGTAAATCTATATACAATAAATCAATAAAAAATAAGTTTAACAGCAATACGCGTATGTACTCACCAATAATTAGTAAAATATAAAATGTAAAAATAATTTTTTCGTACTTTGGCACGACCATGATTACCTCAACTTAATAAACGTGTAAACTGAATCAAGTACTGTAAGTAACTAATGAGTTCGCAGAGAAATAATAATTAGGAATCTGTTTGATAATTTTGTGTCCGTTATTACACATTTTTAGAGAAAAAAATGAGCCCTTGTTATTTAATAATAGTTATGAAAAAGACATGTGATAAAATTGTTGGTTTCGTTGTTATCTAATACCGTATGACACAGCACTCTGATTAAATCCGGCGCAATTGTGGTTTTTAACAACATATATGGACAATTATTTCTAAAACATTTAGTATGACGCCTTTCTATCGTTGAACCATTACCTATTGTTTACGTGAATGTTTCTTATTTTTTGACCTCCTCTTATCAACCTGACCTAAAATATCTGTAATATTCTCAAATTGACTCGTGTCTGCTTCACCTGCTCAATAATGGAATAATTGTATTGTTTCAGAATTTATAACAATATATGAAAAAGTGTTTTAGGTAAAGGCTATATGCAACGGGCAAAAGCATTCAATTCGATAAATAACAACGCAAAATTGCCCAAAAATCGTCATTAATATGACTTTTAAAAATTAAAATTATTTTTCTTATATTTGCTCTAGTTTATATGGATTCCAAATGTTGTTTGAAAACAAGAACGTGTTTGATAAAATGTAATCAGATCAATAGTTTGGCTGAATTTTTAAAAATATTTTTTTTTTAAGGAAAAGGTATTATATTTTTTTTCTCTCTTGAATAATTACAAATCGCAAGCTGTCATTACTATGGTATATTATTGGATATGCAGTAAGTATCATATACTGCAAGCGGTATTCCGTCCTGTTTTGTAGTATGTCAAGAAAGGGTACAAAAACAGATATTTACACATTACGACATTTTGTGAGCCATTACCTTTTTTGATTTTTCAAAATATACTGCGCATTGTATATAACATATATGAGAGATATGCTATTCTCAGTTTGTTGGAGGCCTATCGAACAATATCCACTTTCATTAGTTAGCTGTCGGAGGATAGACACACCCTACTCCCTCATTTACTTATGGATTCAATTCATTATATCTGGATCCACCAAAACGCTCGATACTAAACCCTGAGTAAAATTTCAATCATCTTCGTCACTGAAATTGTAGTCAGGATCTCTGTCTCTTTCTAGTTCTCTAATGTGGTTGACATTTACAAATTATAAATTTTCTTTGTCTTCGCTTGAAGTTAAAACAAAACAGTTTCATTTCATCAGTCGGCTGAACTTCCATTGCTTGTCTTAGTTTGAGTCTTATGTATAACAGACAGAATCTGAAAATATTAACAAATTATTTGTGATATCTTAGTTAGTGGCATTTCAGCTGAACTTTCTGGCATGATGTTCTCGTTATCTTTTAAAGTCCTTGTTTCCGTCCACATATGTTTCATTGTAGAAACTTCCTATCGGAATTATATTGTAGTGTTTGATGACGCCGGCTCTATGAATCACAATTTATGTACACTTGACGACATATGATACCATCCACATAAGTCCAGGTGTGATTATACAGTTTCTTGTGAAAATGTTGCAGATTTATCAAGACAATGTATTCACCATATAAAAGCACTCCCAAAATGGTACGATATTTATCTATTAAAATTTGGTCAGGCCAGTTTTTTATGCTGTTGTAGCAGAATATATCAAAAAGTATCTCGACATATTTCCGTCATTTATAACTAACCCTATTTCAAAATATCCACAAGCATCATTTCATGGCAAATTTTTTTGAATCTCCTTCTTGTGTTCTACTATGAGGATCTCCGACTAAATTCTAGCCCGCCAGATTTTAAAATCCAATCGATAAGGAAGGTTCAGTAAGCATTCCGTACATTGAATCCACGAGTGTAAAGATGACAATCCGTATTTGTATGTTTATGATACGGCACTTTTCTTCATTACTGTCTTTAAGTCGTACATTCAGACGGTTCATACATCACATTTTTGAGTGCATGCATCAAACAATTATGATGTGATATTAGTATTGATCATTGTCACCCACAGTATGTGCTTGATCGAGATCTATAAAAGTTTTAAACATATTTATTTTTTAAGCCATAGTTTCTTGCAATTTATGAATATTGTATTTGTAGCCTTGCCCTCTATATAAGAGGGCAAGGCTACAGATTAGGTAGAAAAGCGAGTTAAGTACTTGAGAAACGTTCAATATTAATATTTAGACAGCTGCAAAGCATTCAGTATTAAAATATCTCATAAATTCAGTATTTTTATTTGGACAATTGGAATATATCGAATAGGGTAGTCGAAATTACAATTTCATACAAAATCGTCCATGTCCAAAATACAACCATTTCGAGATATATAATATCGTTTTATTCCATTTATAAATGTAAATACAAATTAAAAAAATTTGGAAGGGTATTTGGAGTCATATATCACGAATACGCGAAAACTTTTTGAAAAGCACATAATATTATCTTATGGCTTTATACTTTGTAGACCTTTAGGGTCGCTTTTCTTAAAAATAAAAACGTACAAATGTTGTTTTGGGCAAGAAAAAAATACAAAAGCTAACAAAAGTAATCAAACAAAAAGAATAATTGTTGCTTTAAGAATAATTAATAAATACGATAATATAAGTCACATAATTCAGTTTCACTCCTTTATATGTTGCAGATTAAATGTCTCTGTATAAGATTACGCCCGGAAACTCTAACTGATTGTTGAGGTCCGACTTGGTAAAAATAATATTAATAATTTCATATATGCGAACAAACTATTTTATCGTAATTTATTGCGCTTATGGAGCATAAGGAGCAATCGCCTAAAATTTTTATTTTTTAAAATACAAGTGGCAATCATAGAACCACGGCGACGTTAAAATTATGTCATATTTATCCACTAGTTTGATAAACTTGTGACAAGAGAAGCCAAGACAAGTTTGATGACCTCTGTCTCGGACTTTCTTAACATACATGAACAGATAACCTTGAGATCATATTTTTGTCATTTGACATTTTACACATGTTGATAAAGTGTTATTTTCGTGGGGTTTTTCGTAATTTTATATTAGACCAACCGATAACATATCATTTACGCTTTCATCGAAATAACATGTACTTTTGCTAAATAAGTTGAAAGTTTATCGATGTTTTCTGTAATATAGTTCACTGTGACATTATAACCCTTGTCATATTGGAAAAGATAATTTATTAGTTTAGGATGAATGAAAATAACGTTGTGGATAGTAAATTGAGAGATATTCCAGAGATGACGGACGAAGTTGAGAGTAAAAATATTATTTTCGAGTCTTCTATATCAGAATCGATCTGAGATGACTAGGTAGCGGATCAAAGCACAGATGAAGAAAGTGGTTTTGCAGCGGTTGGTGATGATATAGACCTAATAATAACCTCCAAACCGAAAAATTGCATTGAATTATTTGGAAGAATCCTTTCAACAATTTTATTTCTATATTTTCGATGACTTAAAATTTTAAATTTCAGTACCAGTTAATAAATAATAGAGTTCCAAAGGTCGCTATAAAATCATTGTTCCGTACACCGAACGAAAAACTTATGATAATCAAAGTTGATGTGTTTGTGTAGTTTATTGTAACTTACTGCAATTTACTAACAAATCAAAGCGATTATTTGTCGCGGAATGAATCAGTAGGAGACTCGTTTATGAAAAGATATTCAAAGGTTACGCTGGTTAAAGGCAGGTCCTCTACCGAAGATAGTCATACAATTTGGTAAAAATCTAGGTTACTAACATTGGTATAAACTTAATTATTATTTTGTACCAAAGACTAATAACTACCTTGGAACTTTTAATCATTTCTTTTAGAATATGTAGTCATAAAAATGTGTTTAAATTTTCAAGACCTACTATGTAGAAAAATAATTATTAATAAAAAGGATATACAAATTGTCTTGAAAACTATTATGATTAATGTTTTATTTACTGGAAAAAATTGGTAAAAATATTTGCAAGGAAACATTTAAAAAATTCCGATTTTGCGAAATCACCAAAATATTAAAAGACAATAAATTTAACACCCATATTAGTAACATAATGGTGAAATATTTGATATTTATTATATTATTTTGGTGCGAAAATTTATTAACGTAATATAGCGATTAAAGTATATCACTTAAAAATATTATGGGTGAAATATAGAGTTGTGCAAATACTCTTCAACTGATTGATATATATATGTATATATATGTATATATATATATATATATATATATATATATATATATATATATATCAGTAGTCTAAAGATTAAAGGCATACATGGTTTTTGAAAGCGGTGACAAAACCAAGAAAGTAATGTTTAAAAATATATATATTTAAATGTGAGTAGTCAATCTTATATACCTTTATTTGATATATATTTCTGAATTACAAATACATTAATAAAGAGTCCATAATATGATTTCCAATTAAAACAAAACTTTATGGAGGCAAATTCTTATTTAATAATTAGTTAGCTTTTAAAGACTAGTGTTACCATCGAACGAAAATAGTAACCAGATGAGGCAGCACACTAAAAGGCCGGTCAAATTGTACTGTCGAAGAGAATAAAATTGGAATATTGTTCCAGTTGTGGTACAATTGTGTACAACTTCCTTGATAGGATCAGGTTAAAGTTTTATCGATATCTAACGTAGGGTTGAATATGATGCGTTTTGTTCGTCAAATTTGTAATTATAGATTGTTAGTAACAAAATTAAGAAAATGAGCGGGATTTATATATATATATATATATATATATATATATATATATATATATATATTTATATATATATATATATGTATATATATATATATATATATATATATATATATATACTGGCTAACCCGGCGAAATTCGTATCGCCTCAGAATTAATAAATATTGTGTTAACTTATTAGCTAAATTAAATTGAATTTTTCATTAAGATAAAATGAATATTCAAAATTAATTAAGTTCAATAAATGTAAATGAAAAGTATTTTAATTAAATTAAAATAACATTAAAATCACGATTTTGTAGTTATCACTTGGCATGCGATTCATCGCAGTTATGAACAACTGAACCAAAGTATGATATTCGTGAAGTTGTTTCTGCAAATCTTGAAGAATTTCTCTTTTATTGCCTATTCGATCTTTTGACACCGATGAAGTTGTTCCTCCATGTGGCCCATGAAGTAAATTCAGATGAATTTATGCTGTGCATCTTCAAGCGGTTGCAATAATCCGATTCGATTATGAATTTGGCCTTGGATCCATAAAGTCGAAGGCGAAGTTAGATTTATTAAATTATGATCACGAAAAATAATAAACGAATAAACGTTTATTCTCTCTAGCAGAAATTACCTTCAATGTCAGATTGAATCCGCGTTCTTCGATAATGTCTGCTACAAATGAAGTCATTTGGAAACAACCTTTGTATCTTTGAACGTTCGATAGAAAATGTCGTGATTCTGGTGTTTCGGTACGAAGTAATGAATGCAGTGACGCAGGTGGCAGAAGGAAGAATGGCAATTTTATCTTGCCACTGAGAGAGCACAATCCAAGCGTTTCTCCAGCGAACTAATTCAATCACCGCAAGGGTCGCACATAATATACATTGGGCCAATTCGAACGAAAGGATGCGAGCTGTAGTCAATTATTCAATCGTATTGAAATGCTACTCGATTCAAATCAACGCTTGAAGCATTTCTGCTTGCGCGTCGAAGAATATTAAGTTGTTGGTCTGTGCGATAAGCTCGACGATTTTTCGTTGCCAACTGAGATGTTTGTCTTGTTCTTGTGTTTGTTAAGAACAAAGTTGGACCATACTTACGCGGCGCTCTTCAAGTGCAATTTCTTGTTCATCTGCAGTGGATTTATTCGCAATATTTCCAAGTCGAATTGCATTACCGCTTTGTTGTGAAAGATTAGACTCTCAGAATTATAAATAATACTTTAAAATTAATCAAGTAAATTACGTAATGAAGCAATTATCAATGCCCGCACAATCACAAATATCATAACCTCACAAAGTGAACATTTTCATAAAACTCAACTCAACTATTTAAAATCACTCTTCGCTAATGAATTTCAGAAAAAATTGTTTAAAGAGAATTAATGTAATCGAATTCAAATGAAATAACGGTCGAAAACTGAATAAGAATTATTGAAAACCAATCATCATTTTCGTTCCTGTCTGTCATTTGTGACATATTTTTTCTTTTTTTTTTCTGTCATTTATCACAAATAACGTTTTACACACAATTGAATTATTTGTGATTTTTTTTACTTTTCCAATGTGCAAGGAAACTTCTCGAAGCCGAGATATAAAAAATATTCAATAAATATATAATAATCACATAAATTTTCAATGAAAAAAAAAATCAGTCAATCCTTTCTCGATATATCATCAAAAAAGCCGTTCCATCCATAAATTTTTTTTTCGTGAATTGTTCCAATATTTTCATATTTATTGTCCTATTCCCGACGAAGACAAATCCAAATACGCAAAAATAAATAAAATTGGTCCGGCCGTTCTTGACTTATAAACGGTGTAACTAACACGACTTTGTTTTATATATATATATAAAAAAAAAAAAAAAAAATATATATATATATATATATATATATATATATATATATATATATATATATATATATGTAGATATAAATTTTCAACGAAAAAAAATACCAGTCAATCCGTTCACGATTTATTATAAAAAAAGCTGTTCCATACAAAATGTATGAGTAAATGAATTTTTTTCATAAATTTTTCCAATATTTTCATATTTATTATCCTATTCCCGACGAAGACAAATCCAAATACGCAAAAATAAATAAAATTGGTCCGGCCGTTCTTGACTTATAAACGGTGTAACTAACGCGACTTTGTTTTATATACATATATGTAGATATAAATTTTCAACGAAAAAAAATATCAGTCAATCCGTTCACGATACATCATCAAAAAAGCCGTTCCATACAAAATGTATGAGTAAATGAATTTTCTTCCTAAATTTTTCCAATATTTTCATATTTATTATCCTATTCCCGACGAAGACAAATCCAAATACGCAAAAATAAAAAGAATGGTCCAGCCGTTCTTGAGTTATAAACGGTGTAACTAACACGATTTTGTTTTATATATATAGATATAAATTTTTAATAAAAAAAAAATAACAGTCAATCCGTTCTCGATATATCATCAAAAAAGCCGTTCCATACAAAATGTACGAGAAAATGAATTTTCGTCATCAATTTTTTTCTCATGAATTTTTCCAATATTTTCATATTTATTATCCTATTCTCGACGAAGACAAATCCAAAAACACTAAAATAAAATAATTTGGTCCTGCCGTTCTTGAGTTATAAACGGTGTAACTAACACGACTTTGTTTTATGCATATAGATATAAATTTTTAATGAATAACAAATATATGTCAATCCGTTCTCGATATATCAAAAAAGCCGTTTCATACAAAATGTATGAGAAAATGAATTTTGTTCATAAATTTTTTTTTCGTAAATTTTTCCAAAATTTTTATTTTTATTATCCTATTCCCGACGAAGACAAATACAAAAACACAAAAATAAAAAAAATTGGTCCAGCCGTTCTTGAGTTATAAACGGTGTAACTAACACGACTTTGTTTTATATATATAGATATAAATTTTGAATGAAAAAAAAATCAGTCAATCCGTTCACGATACATCATCAAAAAAGCCGTTCCATACAAAATGTATGAGTAAATGAATTTTCTTCATAAATTTTTCCAATATTTTCATATTTATTATCCTATTCCCGACGAAAACAAATCCAAATACGCAAAAATAAATAAAATTGGTCCGGCCGTTCTTGACTTATAAACGGTGTAACTAACGCGACTTTGTTTTATACATATATATGTAGATATAAATTTTCAACGAAAAAAAAATATCAGTCAATCCGTTCACGATACATCATCAAAAAAGCCGTTCCATACAAAATGTATGAGTAAATGAATTTTCTTCATAAAATTTTCCAATATTTTCATATTTATATCCTAATCCCGACGACGGCAAATCCAAAAACACAAAAATAAAAAAATTGGTCCAGCCGTTCTCGAGTTATAAACGATGTAACTAACACGACTTTGTTTTATATATATAGACATACATTTTCAATCAAAAAAAAATATCAGTCAATCCGTTCTGGATATATTATCAAACAAACCGTTCCATACAAATGTATGACAAAATTAATTTTTTTCATAAATTTTTCCAATATTTTCATATTTATTGTCCTATTCCCGACGAAGACAAATCCAAATACGCAAAAATAAATAAAATTGGTCCGGCCGTTCTTGACTTATAAACGGTGTAACTAACACGACATTGTTTTATATATATATATATATATATATATATATATATATATATATATATATATATATATATATATGTAGATATAAATTTTCAACGAAAAAAAAAATATCAGTCAATCCGTTCACGATACATCATCAAAAAAGCCGTTCCATACAAAATGTATGAGTAAATGAATTTTCTTCATAAATTTTTCCAATATTTTCATATTTATTATCCTATTCCCGACGAAAACAAATCCAAATACGCAAAAATAAATAAAATTGGTCCGGCCGTTCTTGACTTATAAACGGTGTAATTAACATGACTTTGTTATAATCTATATATAAATACATATATATATATATATATATATATATATATATATATATATATATATATATATATGTAGATATAAATTTTGAATGAAAAAAAAATCAGTCAATCCGTTCACGATACATCATCAAAAAAGCCGTTCCATACAAAATGTATGAGTAAATGAATTTTCTTCATAAATTTTTCCAATATTTTCATATTTATTATCCTATTCCCGACGAAAACAAATCCAAATACGCAAAAATAAATAAAATTGGTCCGGCCGTTCTTGACTTATAAACGGTGTAATTAACATGACTTTGTTATAATCTATATATACATATATATATATATATATATATATATATATATATATATATATATATATATATATATATATATATATATATATATATATATATATATATGTAGATATAAATTTTCAATGAAAAAAAAATATCAGTCAATCCGTTCACGATACATCATCAAAAAAGCCGTTCCATACAAAATGTATGAGTAAATGAATTTTCTTCATAAATTTTTCCAATATTTTCATATTTATTATCCTATTCCCGACGAAGACAAATCCAAATAAGCAAAAATAAAAAAAATGGTTCCAGCCTTTCTTGAGTTATAAACGATGTAACTAACACTATTTTCTTTTATATATATGGATATAAATTTTTAAAGAAAAAAAATAACGGTCAATCCGTTCTCGATATATCGTCAAAAAAGCCGTTCCATACAAAATGTATGCGAAAATGAATTTTCCTCATTAATTTTTTTCTCGTGAATTTTTCCAATATTTTCATATTTATTATCCTATTCCCGACGAAGACAAATCAAAAAACACTAAAATAAAATAAATTGGTTCTGCCGTTCTTGAGTTATAAACGGTGTAACTAACGCGACTTTGTTTTATATATATATATATATATATATATATATATATATATATATATATATATATATATATATATATGTAGATATAAATTTTCAACGAAAAAAAAATACCAGTCAATCCGTTCACGATATATTATAAAAAAGTCGTTCCATACAAAATGTATGTAAACACTAAAATAAAATAAATTTGTCCGGCCGTTCTTGACTTATAAACGGTGTAACTAACGCGACTTTGTTTTATACATATATATGTAGATATAAATTTTCAACGAAAAAAAAATATCAGTCAATCCGTTCACGATACATCATCAAAAAAGCCGTTCCATACAAAATGTATGAGTAAATGAATTTTCTTCATAAAATTTTCCAATATTTTCATATTTATATCCTAATCCCGACGACGGCAAATCCAAAAACACAAAAATAAAAAAATTGGTCCAGCCGTTCTCGAGTTATAAACGATGTAACTAACACGACTTTGTTTTATATATATAGACATACATTTTCAATCAAAAAAAAATATCAGTCAATCCGTTCTGGATATATTATCAAACAAACCGTTCCATACAAATGTATGACAAAATTAATTTATTTCATAAATTTTTCCAATATTTTCATATTTATTGTCCTATTCCCGACGAAGACAAATCCAAATACGCAAAAATAAATAAAATTGGTCCGGCCGTTCTTGACTTATAAACGGTGTAACTAACACGACATTGTTTTATATATATATATATATATATATATACATATATATATATATATATATATATATATATATATATATATATATATATATATGTAGATATAAATGTTCAATGAAAAAAAAATATCAGTCAATCCGTTCACGATACATCATCAAAAAAGCCGTTCCATACAAAATGTATGAGTAAATGAATTTTCTTCATAAATTTTTCCAATATTTTCATATTTATTATCCTATTCCCGATGAAGACAAATCCAAATACGCAAAAATAAAAAAAATTGGTCCAGCCGTTCTTGCGTTATAAACGGTGTAACTAACACGACTTTGTTTTATGCATATAGATATAAATTTTTAATGAAAAAAAAAATATCAGTCAATCCGTTCTCGATATATCAAAAAAGCCGTTTCATATAAAATGTATGAGAAAATGAATTTTATTCATAAATTTTTTTTTCGTAAATTTTTCCAAAATTTTTGTTTTTATTATCCTATTCCCGACGAAGACAAATACAAAAATACAAAAAATTGGTCCAGCCGTTCTTGAGTTATAAACGGTGTAACTAACACGACTTTGTTTTATATATATATATATATATATATATATATATATATATATATATGTAGATATAAATTTTCAATGAAAAAAAAATATCAGTCAATCCGTTCACGATACATCATCAAAAAAGCCGTTCCATACAAAATGTATTAGTAAATGAATTTTCTTCATAAATTTTTCCAATATTTTCATATTTATTATCCTATTCCCGAATAAGACAAATCCAAATAAGCAAAAATAAAAAAAATTGGTCCAGCCGTTCTTGACTTATAAACTGTGTAACTAACGCGACTTTGTTTTATATATATATGTACATATAAATTTTCAACGAAAAAAAAATATCAGTCAATCCGTTCACGATACATCATCAAAAAAGCCGTTCCATACAAAATGTATGAGTAAATGAATTTTCTTCATAAATTTTTCCAATATTTTCATATTTATATCATAATCCCGACGACGGCAAATCCAAAAACACAAAAATAAAAAAATTGGTCCAGCCGTTCTCGAGTTATAACGGTGTAACTAACACGACTTTGTTTTATATATATAGACATACATTTTCAATCAAAAAAAAATATCAGTCAATCCGTTCTGGATATATTATCAAAAAAACCGTTCCATACAAATGTATGACAAAATTAATTTTTTTCATAAATTTTTCCAATATTTTCATATTTATTGTCATATTCCCGACGAAGACAAATCCAAATACGCAAAAATAAATAAAATTGGTCCGGCCGTTCTTGACTTATAAACGGTGTAACTAACACGACTTTGTTTTATATATATATGTAGATATAAATTTTCAACAAAAAAAAAATACCAGTCAATCCGTTCACGATATATTATAAAAAAAGCCGTTCCATACAAAACGTATGAGTAAATGAATTTTTTTCATAAATTTTTCCAATATTTTCATATTTAATATCCTATTCCCGACGAAGACAAATCCAAATACGCAAAAATAAATAAAATTGGTCCGGCCGTTCTTGACTTATAAACTGTGTAACTAACGCGACTTTGTTTTATATATATATATGTAGATATAAATTTTCAACAAAAAAAAAAAATCAGTCAATCCGTTCACGATACATCATCAAAAAAGCCGTTCCATACAAAATGTATGAGTAAATGAATTTTCTTCATAAATTTTTTCTCATGAATTTTTCCAATATTTTCATATTTATTACCCTATTCTCGACGAAGACAAATCCAAAAACACTAAAATAAAATAAATTGGTCCTGCCGTTCTTGAGTTATAAACGGTGTAACTAACACGACTTTGTTTTATGCATATAGATATAAATTTTTAATGGAAAAAAAAATATCAGTCAATCCGTTCTCGATATATCAAAAAAGCCGTTTCATATAAAATGTATGAGAAAATGAATTTTGTTCACAAATTTTTTTTTCGTAAATTTTTCCAAAATTTTTATTTTTGTTATCTTATTCCCGACGAAGACAAATACAAAAACACAAAAATAAAAAAAATTGGGCCAGCCGTTCTTGAGTTATAAACGGTGTAACTAACACGACTTTGTTATATATATATATATATATATATATATATATATATATATATATATATCTATATATATATATATATATATATATATATATATATATATATATATATATATGTAGATATAAATTTTCAATGAAAAAAAAATATCAGTCAATCCGTTCACGATACAACATTAAAAAAGCCGTTCCATACAAAATGTATTAGTAAATGAATTTTCTTCATAAATTTTTCCAATATTTTCATATTTATTATCCTATTCCCGACGAAGACAAATCCAAATAAGCAAAAATAAAAAAAATTGGTCCAGCCGTTCTTGAGTTATAAACGGTGTAACTAACACGACTTTGTTTTATATATATATATATATATATATATATATATATATATATATATATATATATATATGTAGATATAAATTTTCAATGAAAAAAAAATATCAGTCAATCCGTTCACGATACATCATCAAAAAAGCCGTTCCATACAAAATGTATTAGTAAATGAATTTTCTTCATAAATTTTTCCAATATTTTCATATTTATTATCCTATTCCCGAATAAGACAAATCCAAATAAGCAAAAATAAAAAAAATTGGTCCAGCCGTTCTTGACTTATAAACTGTGTAACTAACGCGACTTTGTTTTATATATATATGTACATATAAATTTTCAACGAAAAAAAAATATCAGTCAATCCGTTCACGATACATCATCAAAAAAGCCGTTCCATACAAAATGTATGAGTAAATGAATTTTCTTCATAAATTTTTCCAATATTTTCATATTTATATCATAATCCCGACGACGGCAAATCCAAAAACACAAAAATAAAAAAATTGGTCCAGCCGTTCTCGAGTTATAACGGTGTAACTAACACGACTTTGTTTTATATATATAGACATACATTTTCAATCAAAAAAAAAATATCAGTCAATCCGTTCTGGATATATTATCAAAAAAACCGTTCCATACAAATGTATGACAAAATTAATTTTTTTCATAAATTTTTCCAATATTTTCATATTTATTGTCATATTCCCGACGAAGACAAATCCAAATACGCAAAAATAAATAAAATTGGTCCGGCCGTTCTTGACTTATAAACGGTGTAACTAACACGACTTTGTTTTATATATATATGTAGATATAAATTTTCAACAAAAAAAAAATACCAGTCAATCCGTTCACGATATATTATAAAAAAAGCCGTTCCATACAAAACGTATGAGTAAATGAATTTTTTTCATAAATTTTTCCAATATTTTCATATTTAATATCCTATTCCCGACGAAGACAAATCCAAATACGCAAAAATAAATAAAATTGGTCCGGCCGTTCTTGACTTATAAACTGTGTAACTAACGCGACTTTGTTTTATATATATATATGTAGATATAAATTTTCAACAAAAAAAAAAAATCAGTCAATCCGTTCACGATACATCATCAAAAAAGCCGTTCCATACAAAATGTATGAGTAAATGAATTTTCTTCATAAATTTTTTCTCATGAATTTTTCCAATATTTTCATATTTATTACCCTATTCTCGACGAAGACAAATCCAAAAACACTAAAATAAAATAAATTGGTCCTGCCGTTCTTGAGTTATAAACGGTGTAACTAACACGACTTTGTTTTATGCATATAGATATAAATTTTTAATGGAAAAAAAAATATCAGTCAATCCGTTCTCGATATATCAAAAAGCCGTTTCATATAAAATGTATGAGAAAATGAATTTTGTTCACAAATTTTTTTTTCGTAAATTTTTCCAAAATTTTTATTTTTGTATCCTATTCCCGACGAAGACAAATACAAAAACACAAAAATAAAAAAAAATTGGTCCAGCCGTTCTTGAGTTATAAACGGTGTAACTAACACGACTTTGTTTTATATATATATATATATATATATATATATATATATATATATATATATATATATATATATATCTATATATATATATATATATATATATATATATATATATATATGTAGATATAAATTTTCTATGAAAAAAAAATATCAGTCAATCCGTTCACGATACAACATTAAAAAAGCCGTTCCATACAAAATGTATTAGTAAATGAATTTTCTTCATAATTTTTCCAATATTTTCATATTTATTATCCTATTCCCGACGAAGACAAATCCAAATAAGCAAAAATAAAAAAAATTGGTCCAGCCGTTCTTGAGTTATAAACGGTGTAACTAACACTATTTTCTTGTATATATATAGACATAAATTTTAAAAGAAAAAAAATAACAATCAATCCGTTCTCGATATATCATCAAAAAAGCCGTTCCATACAAAATGTATGAGAAAATGAATTTTCGTCATCAATTTTTTTCTCGTGAATTATTCCAATATTTTCATATTTATTATCCTATTCCCGACGAAGACAAATCAAAGAACACTAAAATAAAATGGTCCTGCCGTTCTTGAGTTAATAAACGGTGTAACTAACGCGACTTTGTTTTATATATATATATGTAGATATAAATTTTCAACGAAAAAAAAATACTAGTCAATCCGTTCACGATATATTATAAAAAAAGCCGTTCCATACAAAATGTATGAGTAAATGAATTTTTTTCATAAATTTTTCGAATATTTTCATATTTATTATCCTATTCCCGACGAAGACAAATCCAAATACGCAAAAATAAATAAAATTGGTCCGGCCGTTCTTGACTTATAAACTGTGTAACTAACGCGACTTTGTTTTATATATATATATATATGTAGATATAAATTTTCAACGAAAAAAAAAATATCAGTCAATCCGTTCACGATACATCATCAAAAAGCCGTTCCATACAAAATGTATGAGTAAATGAATTTTCTTCATAAATTTTTCCAATATTTTCATATTTATATCCTAATCCCGACGACGGCAAATCCAAAAACACAAAAATAAAAAAATTGGTCCAGCCGTTCTCGAGTTATAAACGGTGTAAGTAACACGACTTTGTTTTATATATATAGACATACATTTTCAATCAAAAAAAAATATCAGTCAATCCGTTCTGGATATATTATCAAAAAAACCGTTCCATACAAATGTATGACAAAATTAATTTTTTTCATAAATTTTTCCAATATTTTCATATTTATTGTCCTATTCCCGACGAAGACAAATCCAAATACGCAAAAATAAATTAAATTGGTCCGGCCGTTCTTGACTTATAAACGGTGTAACTAACACGACTTTGTTTTATATATATATATATATATATATATATATATATATATAGATATAAATTTTCAACGAAAAAAAATAGCAGTCAATCCGTTCACGATATATTATAAAAAAAGCCGTTCCATACAAAACGTATGAGTAAATGAATTTTTTTCATAAATTTTTCCAATATTTTCATATTTATTATCCTATTCCCGACGAAGACAAATCCAAATACGCAAAAATAAATAAAATGTTCAGGCCGTTCTTGACTTATAAACTCTGTAACTAACGCGACTTTGTTTTATATATATATATATATATATATATGTAGATATACATTTTCAACGAAAAAAAAAATCAGTCAATCCGTTCACGATACATCATCAAAAAAGCCGTTCCATACAAAATGTATGAGTAAATGAATTTTCTTCATAAATTTTTCCAATATTTTCATATTTATTATCCTATTCCCGACGAAGACAAATCCAAATACGCAAAAATAAAAAAAATTGGTCCAGCCGTTCTTGAGTTATAAACGGTGTAACTAACACTATTTTGTTTTATATATATGAATATAAATTTTGAATGAAAAAAAAATAACAGTCAATCCGTTCTCGATATATCATCAAAAAAGCCGTTCCATACAAAATGTATTAGAAAATGAATTTTCGTCATCAATTTTTTTCTCGTGAATTTTTCCAATATTTTCATATTTATTATGCTATTCCCGACGAAGACAAATCAAAAAACACTAAAATAAAATAAATTGGTCCTGCCGTTTTTGAGTTATGAACGGTGTAACTTACACGACTTTGTTTTATGTATATAGATATAAATTTTTAATGAAAAAAAAAATATCAGTCAATCCGTTTTCGATATATCATAAAAAAAGCCGTTCCATACAAAATGCATGAGTAAATGAATTTTCTTCATAAATTTTTCCAATATTTTCATATTTATTATCCTATTCCCGACGAAGACAAATCCAAATACGCAAAAATAAAAAAAATTGGTCCAGCCGTTCTTGAGTTATAAACGGTGTAACTAACACGATTTTGTTTTATATATATAGATATAAATTTTTAATGAAAAAAAAATGACAGTCAATCCGTTCTCGATATATCATCAAAAAAGCCGTTCCATACAAAATGTACCAGAAAATGAATTTTCGTCATCAATTTTTTTCTCATGAATTTTTCCAATATTTTCATATTTATTATCCTATTCTCGACGAAGACAAATCCAAAAACACTAAAATAAAATAATTTGGTCCTGCCGTTCTTGAGTTATAAACGATGTAACTAACACGACTTTGTTTTATGCATATAGATATAAATTTTTAATGAAAAAAAAATATCAGTCAATCCGTTCTCGATATATCAAAAAAGCCGTTTCATGCAAAATGTATGAGAAAATGAATTTTGTTCATAAATTTTTTTTTCGTAAATTTTTCCAAAATTTTTATTTTTATTATCCTATTCCCGACGAAAACAAATACAAAAACACAAAAATAAAAAAAATTGGTCCAGCCGTTCTTGAGTTATAAACGGTGTAACTAACACGACTTTGTTTTATGTAATTATTCGTCCATCCACTCGTTTGTTGTCAAAGTCTTCTTTCTCAAAAACGGCTTAAGAAGTCAATTAAGAAGAATTCTTGAGAAGAAAATTAGTATCGTATATTGAGGTCAATACCCTTACATTGCAGTAAAAACTTCAATTTTTTTGGTTCATGCAACAAAAATACAGAACCTTTAAAACTGTATTTCTTTCTTTTTTTTAATATAGTATTACTCGCTGATCATCAAAACTACATAGTACTTCCGGTCGACCTAAAATCTTGGAAGGCAGCATAATGGGAGGTGTTAGAGCACAGGTAAAAGAAACAATCCAAAAATCAACGATTTTTAATTCTAGGGAGAATTATAAATTTTATTTGAAGTTGCGAAAAATTAAAATTTTATAAATAGTTCAATAGAAATATCATTGAATGTTTGTAAATGCCTAAATATATACGGAACCGTCGGAGTGCAAGTTGTATTCGGGTGTGACAGATCTTTTTATACTAACCGGACCGGGAACCTTTTAAAAATACTCGTCACCCTATAATCAAAAATTTGAGATATAAACATTAAATTATTCCAGATGACGGCTGGAATGGACGTATTGTAGTGGTGTGTACAATATTTTGTTGAAAAATACAACATTGTTTATAGGTAACAAAGTTTTTTGTTTTGTTTTTCATTGGATGGACGATAGAAACGAGAGCCGTTTCGGTGACAGTTCAAGTCAGTTCACAGTTCAATATCACTGGGATACAATGATCTATGCGTTGTCGTTTTACAATTTCTGTTATTAAAAATTTAACTTCTATTTCAGCTGGAGAATTGTTGAAAATTTCACTTGTATTTCAGTTAGTTTTTTAGCATTCCCTACCTCAAAATGGGAAGTAGAACTCGTGTACGATCACTTACGGCCTGTTCGGCTGTCTGCCATAGCCTTTTTTCTCAGGAACCGTTTATCGCAGAAACTTCAAATCTGGCAATAAAAAATATTAACCCGCACATATCTTGATAGCTGTAACTCAAAAACATTAATTTGGAAATTTTAGGGGGCAAATTAATTACTGGAAATAAATGTTTTTTAATTCCGTATATGTATAACATGCTCGAAAGGAATCCAAAAATGTTATAATTTTGGATAATATATCTTCAGAGATATACCGAAAAATAGGCGGAAATATGGGGGACATTTATTTCCGTTCCCATTTCTGAAATTACCCAACCTTAAATTATAACAAATAATGTTTTTAGTTTTTAAATATTTATAAACACGTTTAAAAGTTTAATTTAATTTAATAACGCCTTTATTCACTGACCTTAACATACAGTTTTAACTTATACTCTACACAGAATAAACAGTAATATTTCAGAACGTATAAGATAAAATGTTCGTCAGCAGCCAGTTTATTGGTCAAGTTGCCCATTGACGTAGGCCTCCCCCATTGTCTTCCACTCATCTCTATTTTGAGCTAACCTTCTCCATCCTTTTGGTAGATGATCCTTCCATCTTTTGATTTGACGTCCTTCTTGTTTTTTCGCATTTCTAGGATACCATACCACTACTTCTTTCGTCCATTTTTCTTTCTTCGTTTTCATGATGTGGCCAGTCTAGCTCCATTTGAGTTTTATTATTTTCGTAAAACATCCCTCATTGTTTTTTTCCTGAAGTCATCCATCTGTCCTGTAGCCTTATGTTTAGCATATTTTGCTTTATGTTGCCTTGGCAAACTGCAGGTTTTTGGTGGTTTTTGCTCGCAGCAGGCCAAGATTGACATCCATACGCAAGACATGGGAGAATGCATGTGTTGTACATTTGTTTTTCACTGATATTGGCATTGTTTTGTTTTTAAATATCACTTTCAGTGACTAATATTGTTTTCAAGTCTTGTTTATTCGCTGTTTCGTTCTTCAGCCAAGTATTATTTTTGAAAACACTTTATATAGATTGGACATTAAATATATAGGTTTGTTGCATTTTTATCTCCTTTTTTATGTATCAGGACAATGGTGGACTTTGTCCACTGAGTAGGTATTTGTTCAGTAACAATTATTTCGTAAAATAGACGAGTCACATTGTTTGGATGTTAATATTATCTGTTATTAGAATTCTGAAGTTTAACATTGCGAGGTATATTTTATTATTTCTTATTTGGCATTAAGATATATTTCTGGGGGGTGGTGGTTTAATAACCCCACGGGGACAAACCGGATTGGGGTCATGCCTCCGGTTACTGTTATTTATTTGCTACTTGGGCTGGATTGAAATGCTAGAAAGTGAACCTTTAAATATTTACAAGAGCCTAAATGTGTATGAAACCTTCGTCGTACCAGTTCTACTCGTATTGACAAGTTCTTTTTCTTTAAATATGTTGATATCTTAGAGATGTTTTCACGAATTTCTATATTAAAGTATACCTAGTAGATAAATTATGCATTTGTATTTAAAATGATCTACAGACAGCGCCAGATTAATCGACTTCCATGCTCTAAGTAATCCCAGCCTTTGGGTGCTTCTTCTTATCTCATTCTTGTAACAACCCTTGTATTAATTAGATTAAATAAATTAACACCTCTCAAGTACGAGTAAGCCTCGTACTATGAGGGTTCCGTGCACACTTAGGGATATAAATATTTTAACTATTTTTATTGAACTATTTTTAAATAGTAATATTATTTTTTACGATGCAAATATGTTGCCCATTATATCTTTCACAGGCATAAAAATGTTGTGAATTTTCAATAGAAAAGAGATTAATCAGTACTATAGCACAACACAACAACAGTACTAGAAATTTACATTAAGTAAATTTCTAGTACTGGTGTTTTTTACATAACTTTATTTAGCGCCTTTGAAGATGGGCGGGAAGGCGGAGGAATTATCTTGTTTATAGACATTTTTGACAATATCTCTGCGAGTATAAATTTCTGACATAAAATTGTGAAAAAAAAATAGTTTTCTGACATTTTGAACTTATTATTTTAATTGACATACCACACAATAGGTTAATTTAAAAATAAAAGTCGATAACTTCATTTGCCGTCTCTACAATTTCTACCGCATGTGCGGGGTTTAACAAATGATGGGTCTATTATTAAAAATATAAATTTTTGTTCATTTACAATATTTTTTTCAGAAAGGGATAAAAGGGAATGAATTTTCCTATTTTTCCTTAGTGTTTTCTACTCAGTTTGATGCGCAGTATCACTTAGAACCATGAAAAATAGACACATTTCTATGTTATGCCCATATACTTATATATATACACACACTCAAACAAATATACATATATTTATATATATATATATGTATATATATATATATGTATATATATATATATATATATATATATATACACACACACACACACACACAAACACACACATCTGTAGAGTGTAACAAAGAAAGTTTCTATTTTTTATACAGATGAGCATATCTGTACGGTAAACTTATACTCAAAGGGTGCATCCAACATTAGGAATTGAATATTACATTGCCGTCTAGGATCGTATTATCCATCTTTTTACCTTTACGGTTATTTTTATCAAAACAATACGTACATTAACAAGAATTTAACTTGTCAAAGTAAATAACTGTTTGTGAGGAATATCAAAAGAAAATAACTGTTCTGAGAACAAGAAATTGATCTGCTAAAATCAAAATTGAAAAGTCATGAAGAACCATCCATAAAAAATAGAAAACTCTCCTTCTATTAATATAGGTATCATGTACCGATGGTTATTGGTAAATATAATCTGTAGTCCTATGAAATTAGTCAATCCTCGCGATAGAGTGACGAACTCCATGATAGAAGTACCACAGGAAAAGTTTGCCACGTCAAAATGGTATTATACCCCAAAAAATGCTCTGAAGCTGGTGTATAAATATAAATTATCTAATTAACAGCGGCATGCAGCGACAAAGCTAGTAAATTACTTCAAAATACCTGTTGGAAATAAAACTAAAGAGACTATGCGTGGCTATATTTATTAATTTAAAAATTATTTCATAACCATGGGTACAAAGGTAATTGTCCCTTAGAACGCGTATTGCATACATTTTCCAATACGTTTTGAAAAATTTATAAAACCTATTCCCACTGAAGAATTTAGAAAAAATAAAAATTAAGCCGGATATCAGAGGCACCCATTCTTTGTACTACACGAAAACAATCTATAGTCTCAAAAATATAACAATGAGTTAAACAGTACATACGCTTTGTTTCACCATATTTCAATAGCTTATTCAAAGTCAGTAACAGTATGTTACAGGCAATAAACACCTTGCCTTTTTAAGTAACGTTTACATTTTCTTATGAAAATGTTCAAGATAAACTGATATCGTCCACGGTAACATTATTAAGAAGGTGAAATATATATTTGCTTTATTTGATATAATATAACATGTCATAACATATATTTTATTTCAGAAATATATATTGTTTATTACAAACTAAATTTGTTAAAAAAAGAGCTGCATGGCCTGTCATGTTTTATATTTATTGTCTTCAAATTACACAGAATCAAATTTATGTGGATACAATATGAATATAGAAAAAACTATTTTTGGTGTCATTAAAATCTCATTTTTGCCAAATTCTGCTACGAAATTAAGATATGTTTCCAGTATTAGACGTGTAGTAATTAGTATTTTTTATGTGTTGCTATTTTTAAACATTATACTGATAGTCAAAAATAGGAAAAAGTTTCTTCTGCAGACAGAAAGTCAATGCTAAACTCCTAGTAAATTCTCTTTTATTAGTCGCAGATTAAATCGAATTATATTGTTGTTTGAAGCGCTTTTATTGTTGATCTAAAATGGCTGAAGCTTCCGTGCTTAAAAAGTCGCAAATACCCTTCTATGAAAGATGGAAATGTCTCCTTCTTTCAGGTTAGGACACTGTGGGTTCTTGGTGGAATATAATCTGCAGTTCTATAAAATTAGTCAGTATTTGGGGCAGATTAATATAGACTATAATATCATAGAAAAAGGCCACCGCATTCTTATCAAAAATTAAGTTTTGTAAATTCTATTACATTGTTACTAAGAGGCCGGCCTAATAACAAAAATGTGTTAAAAGGATACATAAAAAAAAAATAATTATATCAGTTTCTTCCACGTATTTGAAAATCGTCTTTTGGTGTTTACGTCCTCAAAGGACCAAACAAGGTATTTATTTATTTGATGCGTTTTTCCGCAAAAGAACGTAATTGTTTTTCATTCAGATTACAACCTTGACAATGATTTTTTTTAGAAACTCTTGAGAATTACCAGATAGTTTCTAAAAATTTTTTTGCACAGTGTGATGTACAGAACTATCTGTATTAATAAACGTTTTCTTGTATGAATATTTTTTCTTAACTAAATGTGCGCAAATATGCAAGTTTTAATTTTCAATTTTCCATCACTGTGCCAACTTTCAATTTTCCACGCTAAATTGTTTCTGAGAAAAGCGACTGTGACCGATGGATAGACGAATGGACAAGTGAATGTTTTTGCAAGGATTCCGCTTTTTTTTCTTTTAAGATTCGCAACTCTAGAAACGAAAACCATTTATTATTGGAGTTTACTCCTTAAGAATCGATTTGCATATTTAGCCCTCGGAATGAAGTTTTAAGAGGAGTAAAATCAGAAGTTCAGAGCGTTACAAGTGTTACACTTGTTTGGATGTAGGAGGCAATCTCCGAAACTACTCATCCGATTTTAAAAATTCTTTAACCAATATTTAGAAAGGACTTTTAGGATGGGCATAAAATGTATATTGTTCCATTAAAAAAATTCATATATCATAAAAAAGTTAAATTTTGTACATTTGGATGTTGGATGTAAGATGTAATCTCCGAAACTACTCATCCGATTTTGTTTTAATTCTGTTGAACGGGACAATCTAAAATAAAAAATATTGCGACTTCCGACTTTTTAAGAAGTTTTCCTCGGAATATTTCCGAATATTTTTGTCAAAATTAATGTTTCGAAACAAGTCCGATTCTAATTTCAAACAAGTCCGATTCTAATTTCAAACAAGTCCGATTCTAATTTCAAACAAGTTCGATTCTAATTGGCAGGATATCAAATCTCTGTTGTTCCTTCGTGAACCTTTTGACATAGTTTAATTTTTTTATTTTGGAATAAATCGCAAATCCAGATTCTTATCTTCATGCCCGGCGCAGTTTGTCACCATCTCATCAGGCAGACATATAGGCGGAAGGCAATTTTTGCGTTTTATTGATCATTTACGCATTTTTGAGGCTTTGAATTTTTCTCTTGGGCCAAGGCTGTTCGTTGGGCATTTTTTTTCTCTTAGTCTTTGACTGTTTAACTTATATCCGGCAGCATTTTTTTGGTGCGAGCATTCAAATTTTAGAATTCCTCTCGCAGTTTTTATAAAATATCAGCGAGTGACTTGCAAAGATTCACGCATGTTCTAATGTTACATCTAGTGTTTGTAATATATTATTGGTTTTTTGGAAGCTTTGCAAAATATCATTCCGTCCGTGACCGTCATAAATTCGAATACTAATTGGGTATTTGAGTAATTTTTTTTTATTTCATTAATCATAATTAAATAATCAAGGTACAAGCTGATGAAGAGTGAAATATTTTTTTAATAATCTTAAAAATTGATCGAGTTATAAAAGTTTAAATTTAGTCTTTAGATAAGGATGGCAATACTGTGTTATGAGGTCATTTTTAATATTGCACATTATATTCTGCAAGAGGAAAAGAGACAGGGATATACCCAACTCTATTCCTGTCTTCAAATTTAGAAGCCTATAACCGGCTTATTTTTTATCAATTTTTGAATTTTTTTCAAGACTGGTTTTTAATTAACTTATATTTCCCAATATTGTATGAAAATATCAAAATTTAGAATGAGTCAACTACCTTATTCCTCTAATTGATTTACCAACTTTTGCTCTTCTCCTCTGGCTTCCCCTTTTTGTATATAATCTGTAGATATCTAACGATCCTAAAATATTATTCAAATACTCAAAAATAGCAGCAGTCGCTTTGCTGCATGCTTACAAAGCTATCGAAGCTTATAGCATTTCCGTATCCAATATGGCAATGTACATGTACGTTTTCGAAATTAAGCTTTTCTATCTTATTACGGGTTTTGTCAAGCTTTTTTATGTTCCGTTTAGTTAGTTTTCTTTTTTGGAGCCCATTTTATTGGGAACGTTTCACTATTTAATCTAAAAAGTTTAAACAAAACATTTGGGATATAATTTTATTAAACGAACGTTAATAACAAAAATAGCCAGATAATCTGTATTTAGTTCCTGCGCTAGAGAATAACACCGTGATGAAACTGATAAAACATACTTTAAAGCAATTGTAAGTTTTAGGTCGCTATCGTGTATTTATAATCTAGTGAAAACCAAGTCAACTCTGTCTATTAGTTTTAACATGATATATGTTCATGTGGACAGACAGACGAAAAAAAACATTCGAAAATGTTATTAAATATCCTCCTGAAGTAATTTATTTAATAGCCTTCCGAAGTAGAGTATCCTACAAAAAAATCTAAAGACTTTCTTGATTTTTGAAGTCTCGTATTTCAAACTGAAAAATGGAACCCTTATAAGCTCCCTCAAGTATCTGTCCATCTGTCACAGCCGATTTTCTGAGAAATTATGGGATGTTTAAAGTGTCTACATATTTGAAGTTTGGCATAGTAATGCATCTTATCAATCCATATATTTTGCACTAGCTAACTGTTTAAAATAAATAAGAATGAAGAAGTGGGTAAGTGAAATAGTATTTTGTATACCATGTGAGGTATCATCTGAAAGAGTTTGTTATAGGAAATACAAGAATAATTTCATAATTTTAAATTGCTTACCTAAAAAGTTATTCCAAAAAAAATTATACTCATTTCCGAAACTACTGAAAACCTTGAGAAAAACAGGATCGGTAAAATCGGCCTAAAATATTACAGAAAATAGTAGCGATTATCTTAGATCTTTTAATTGCTGAAAAATGCACAACGTTTTTGTGCCCGTGAAAGATACAACAGAAAATATAATTGCATTGGGAAAAGTTCCTAAGCATGTATTGAATTTTTATCGTGCCAATGCTACTTGTAGTTGACAGGTTTTTTAATTATTACTAAATAGATAATTATTGAAATTAGTTAGATAGAATATACTTACGGATTTAGAACTTTCGATTTAAATAAAACAGAAAATCTCGTACTGCGTTCATAACTTAATTATAAATGAATAAATAGCATCTCCTTTTCAATTAAACTTGGTTTCACACAAAAGTAAAAAGAATGAAGCACGCACGAAACTAATAGGTAACCTTTACCGAAATCACTGACATTCAAAATACAATTTCCAAAGATATGTAAAGCATTGAAATTACAATAAACACCACATGAATTTAATAACTGACGTAATACACGGGAAATACTGGGACGGGAATTCCGGGACTATTTTAGACGGATCGGCGACCGGTGGGAACAGCCGTATAGCTCCTGACGGTGGCTATCATTGAGCGGATTACGCGGTAACATTAATTGCGGAAAGAATAAAGTGAAGGAGAAAAAGCTTTTATGAAGTATGACAAGCTCATAGAAATAACAGAATATCGATATTATGAGGAAGTACGTAATAACGAAAATAATAAAAACCAAACAAAGGAAGGAGTCTAGCGACAATCTAGCAGCAGCAAATGCCATCTTTGGCGTACATACGATCAATTATATCAGGGACGCTTGAAGGTTAGAAGCGGAAAATGTATAAATGGTAATTTTATTATTCCTTAATGTAAAAACACAAGTTATTTTCAAAATATCTCTCTGGGATCGGACCTACCTTATAAGTGACCTGATAATCCATGAGACCGGAATAATCCAAATAAATTAGATTCAAATTTATAAAGCAAAACGTACCTAATATACAGACTAACAACCAATGTAAGAGAGAAAACTTTATTGAAAACCCCAGCTTCCCTTATAATGCTCCTACATCCACAAAATAAAGTAGTTACGACACCTGCACAAACCCCAGGTCGGCTGGTCACCGTGGGAGAAAAAGACCAAAATCGTTCCAAATACTTTTCCACGTATGCACGTACAGCAATAAATATTTTTATTATCATTTAGTAAATATTTTATTGTAAACAAATTTCTGAAAAATTAAATACAAGTCTCTTTAATTTTAGAGACCACACTTCGTTGAAGGCGACTAGCATTTATACAGAAAGATAATGTAAGTTTATAAGTTATCTTAATATTGTCGTTACCCCAATTCTATTTAAATGTGTACTGATAATTGGATTTCTAAGCGAGACGCATACGACCGGCCGTATGAAAGTGCGAAGTTCAAATGAAATGTTTGTCAAGCCGCGAGAAAGTGTGAGGTATGTAATCAAATTCTGTACTACAAGAGAATCCGAATCGCTGCAATGTTATAAAAACTTGGTAACAAACACAGATAGATTTCTTTTAAAAGTGTTAAAAATACAATATCTCCGAAGTGGAATGTTGTTAAGTAAAAAGGTTTTTTTCCAATATTATTAATTCTCCGTAACATTTTAGTTCCAAGCGTTTACCAAAGATACCTTTGATTTTTAAAATAAAATGTACGAAGTATGATAATATCCTCTAATACATACTCATATTGAATTAGAGGATATTGTCATACTTCGTATATCTTATTATTTGACGCTTTCGGTAAAAAGATGAAATACCTAAAACATTAAAACATGTCATATTAAGAAGACAAGTCATAAAAAAATAATCGATAAAATTATTTAAATGTATTTTACGTCGTTAAAAATACCGATTTCTGCCTATAACATGATAATTCTTTTCGAGAAATGGATCGCGACCATTTTTCGAACAGAATCAGGGGAATGAGTTAAGACAGGCTACTGATGTACATCGTGAACCCTAGTTAATACTACTATATAGAAATTACCCTTTGTACTAATATTTTTATATATTTATTAATAATGAATTATTATTGTCAAATTTATCGTGTAGTTTAAACAAACAGTCTAGTCTCACTATTTACGTGAGTAATTTTCAGGAAAGTTTGCGAATAACAGAAGGGAAATTGTATAGCATATATCCCAAAGATTCTGGAAAAGCGGTATGAGAAAAAAAATTGATTAGAAAATAAACGAAAAATAGACTAACAAAACCAAAAATTACACAATCACAATGAGCCATCAGATGCTTGAATGCGAACTAACTGATAACTTTTGAATATGGTTGAAAAATTTAAAAACAATTTCTTTGATTTTTCTTCTTTTTTTGGGCTACTCAATGAAAAGTTTCTTTAATTTTCATCATCTCATAGTTACTTTAATGCTGCCTTAATTTGTTTTTCGCTAAATTACTTACAAATTCAGATGCTCCTTGCGTTAGAAAGTTTCTCATTTTCATTAAATATTTCTAAATGTTCGAATTATTGATTAGTTTACATCATAAGAACTTATATATAAGCAAGAATAATTTTTCCCATACAAAACTTTTCCTGTGGAGCTACGACACTACCGACGCCGTGCGTTTGCCATCATTACTATTAAATAATATATAGAATAGACAATATAATTTACATTGGAATCTATCAAAGCAAATTCGTGTGAAATTAAAACATACATTTGTTGGGTTTAGAAAATCGACAGTACTTAGACTAAGAGGGATACTTGGCCATCTAAAGGTGCCTATAAACAGAGCTATAAGACATAAGGTTTTACCGTAGTGCCCTTAAAATAATGCTGGAATCAAAAATATCATATAGCTACTAACATTTACCTTATGCGTCTCAAGTGACGAAAGAAAATAAAATAACAAGCTAAAATGACCAACGTTAGTTAAAAACACTTTGCATCATGAAGAAACAAATAATGACGACGAAATTCAATCCAATTCGATCCGGCCGAGAAACGACGGGGCAAAATTTAACACGATCATAACGGGAAAAATATCGAACTAAATTACGCACCAAAAAAGAACAGGTACTACATAAAAACATAGTAATAATAATCTCAAATTATATCACTAAAGTGCCAGCTAAGTTGCGTCATCTGACGTACCGTTGTCGCCTAGTTAGTTGTTTTGGAAATTTATCCTAAGCGTTATTCTTCTAATTCTATATATGAAAAATAAATATTTGATATTTTTCTCAATTTCAAGACAGTTGTTACAGATTGGATTTATTTTGTCTGATACATCATCAACAAATTAATTCATTTGAAAATTAGAAGTAAGAAAAGGCACGAAAGAGTTAGACGCCTTCAACATTTTAGAAGTTAGTGGCTATGACTTTGCGGTAGTTTCTAGTAAATTTTAAACAAAGCAATTAAATTACTTATTAGTCGGTAGGTATTAGTTTATTGCGGTTAACAGGTTCATGTATTAAGGACAAAAAGTGATGTTTCATAGCAGTCAAATTATTTTTGTTATTAAAATTTGGTAATGCTTATTAGAAACAAATACGTCTAATATTATCGAGAACCACAGATGCGTACAATTATAACACAATAAAGATTAACGTGATGCTGCAGGTTTTTGAAATGCTTCGGACAAAACGAATAATTTGAGAATTTATATTAACATCATATTTAGAGCTTTCCAATATACTTTTATATTTCTGATAAGACAGATTTTTGGTCTATTTTATCACCACAAGGATAGTCTTAAATAAAAATGATATAGTTTTGTTAGCACCATCGTCGATGTATCGGTGATATTTTACTCGATATAATTCTTCGAACTATGGAAACAATTCAATCACGCTATCAAATTTCATCTGAAACATCATAACTCTGAAACATGTTAAAGAAATTGCATTATTATCCAAGTTACAGTTGATGAATAGAATGTATGTTGAAGGAAACATGAAAGGATATATTTTATACGATATATTTATAAGTTACCAAGAAGAATATTTCATGATTCGATTGACATGAGTGACCATAAAGAATTTTTCAAAGATCGATCATAAAGAATTTTTCAAAGATTGATCATAAAGAATTTTTCAAAGATTTTACTCAACCCAACTCTATCCACTTTACTGTGAACTAGGTCACATTTCCATATTACTGTGACATCCATGTTCCATATTACTGCCCTAATTCCTTTACTATGAACTAGTCACATTTCCATATTACTGTGACATCCATGTTCCATATTACTGTCCTAATTCCTTTACTATGAACTAGTGACATTTCCATATTACTGTGACATCCATGTTCCATATTACTGTCATAATGCCTTTACTATGAACTAGTCACATTTCCATATTACTGTGACATCCATGTTCCATATTACTATCCTAAATCCTTTACTATGAACTAGTCACATTTCCATATTACTGTGACATCCATGTTCCATATTACTGTCCTAATTCCTTTACTATGAACTAGTCACATTTCCATATTACTGTGACATCCATGTTCCATATTACTGTCCTAATTCCTTTACTATGAACTAGTCACATTTCCATATTACTGTGATATCCATGTTCCATATTACTGTCATAATCAACGAATCTTCATATCTCATTTTGGTTTGCTTTTTTATTGCCTAAATAATAGTTCTGAAAATTTATATTTCAATAATTGGTATTTTATTTAATTAGCAATGGTATCCCATCTCTAACCTTGTTTATGAGTAATTAATAGAAACAAAACCACAAATGTAGATAAAGCGGCCACAGGGGTAATTTGGAACATAATTTAAAAAAAAATTGCTTGGGTTTCTTCTTAAAGTATTTAAGTTTTAGAAAATATAGTGAAATAGTTTTTGTTTTCTGTGAAGTTTAAGCCTGTTTCCTAAAGATTTACTTATTAGGAAGAACATGTATTTATTATATATTTGGAATAATCGTTACTTAGTTTTTATTGTAGTTCTTGCGAATGCTGCCTTTGTTTGGTATAAAGATTATTAAGAAATATGAGAATGTGGTCGAATCATAAAGAAATAATTGGAGAGATGAAGGTTTATAGAGTGATTGAAATATTCAAGAGATCGACGAAATTCATAGAGTGAAATATCACCGAAGACGATAGTGATAAGTGAAACTCCGTGACGGTTATAAGTTAATCTCTGTTAGATATGGATCCCTGTAGTGACAGAAATGACGGAAAATTAGGCTTGTCAAAAAGCTGACGGGTGATATTTTATAAACCTGAGATCGCATTTTTAATAACAAAAATAATTTATCTTTTATGAAATGTTGTTTTTTTTTCTCTATGTATAAATCTAATTCTTGCAACTGCGTTATTTCAACCGATTAATAAATGGTATAATTTTATTTTCAGATTTACTTATAAATCCAAATCGACGCAAGAAACCACCAGCGTTTTGGAGACGTCCGATTCTTCAACGCCTTCTTGTGTAAACTCTTTAGGACAGATCAACGTCATGCTAGGACAAAACTGTCGTTTAAAGGTAGATAGATGCTAGAAAAGATATGAGAATAGGCATGGCTATATCAATAAAGGGCAGAGCTATACATCTGTTTCAAAAAGGTATATAGAACTATAATTCCGTAATTAAGGTGTGCGTATCGTACGAGGTTTACGTAAGTACGTTTTGAAAAGGATTTTTCAAACAAAATTATCATTGAGTAAACAATTTTAAAATCTATCCACGAAGAGGTACATTTATATTTAATAAGTTATATCTTTACATACATGAATAATTTTTTTATTTATTTATAACCACATATGTAATAGAACGGCACTGAGCGATGTTGTTAGTAAAAATATATATCTATATGAATAAGAAAATCGTAACGAAATCGTGTTTATATATCGAAACTTTTTGAAATAAGTGATAGTCCCCTAAATATACCCACTTTTTGGAAAATGTGTATCAAAACAGGGAATTGCATAATCAATGAAAACTACCATGAGTATGTAAGACATTTTTTAATTATATGGTTACAGAAAATATCAACACATTTTGTTGAATTTTCATATTGAAAAGGCACGTTTCAAAAACTTCAATTACGGGCTTTGTTAGGAAACATGCTTCCTAATAACGCCTATCCCATGATTTTGTGTATTAAGTAAAATCAAAATTTATAGTTGCTATCCGCCAAATAATCAAATACAAGTTTTAATATAAATTTCTGTTCAAATTTTCACCGTAATAACTCAACTAAAATTAGGTTATAGACCTTATTATATCTATTAAAAGGTAAAATTTTAGTAAAATAAAAAAATATCTCATAAAAGAAAATTTGAACTTAATCTGTAAGAAATAAAATAAGAAGTAACTAGCGTGACCCGTGCGAAGTCTTCGCATTATTTATTCCATTATGAAGCTCAGATGACAGATCAAACAAATATTTTACTAAAATTGACATATAGAGGCGCAAGTATCAAAAGCATTGAGCTAAAGCGCCACTTTATTTATACGTGAGTGGATTTGAAATTAAACAAAAATTTTACCGACCGTCAATCATATTGACGTTGAGCCGTTAGATGGCAGCATTGCTGTTTTGTGTATATAATTTTAATAATTAATTAATTTGCAAAAACAATAGCAATAATAAATTTTTTAGTTGTGGATGTCGGTAGAGCAAGCAATTATCTATAAAATGATATATAATTTATGTGGATTAGTTGTGAGGTTTTTTCTAAAAAGGGAGTGTAACATCTTAACCTTAGCGTATTAATATTAAGAAGTAATTCAATCAGTCATTCATTTTTATTTATAATTTGCCGTTGGCCTTATTTCGAGTATTATAAAAACACTTAAAACAAACTTTGGTAATAAAGAAACTAAATTGGCTCTTTTGCCTTAAAACAGGAATCAATTTGTATAAAAAATAAATAAATACGCTAAGAGAAAACCGACACTTATCTTTCGTGAGAAAAATAAATGAATTGTTTTTCGTCTAAATTCTTACTCACAGTTTAGACACATGAAATCTCCGTCTTCTCGCGTTCTTCGTGGTTACAAGCTCAGCATTCTACATGCTCTGTCTAGCAAACTTGGCAGTACCACACCTCATCTTTCTTTTTGATATTCCCGCTCCGTTGGCTAACATGATAGCTTTGCGAGTTTGTTTAGAATTAACAATTGCAAAATTTGGAGTCCGAAATAGTTCATGAAAAAGTTATGTTCCAGAATTTTCTTTTACTTTTGATAAAGAAAGTTTATTTTCAGAATCGAATGTTTATTTCTTTATAGGATAGGATATAAGGCCTTGAGGAAGATGTGTAAATATTAGTAATTGTGGTACAATGTTGATTTTGAATTAAGAGAGCATACATGTATTTGCATGCTACAGAAATTCTCAATACCAAGTTGTTTATTCAATAGTCTTAGCAAGGTTTGGGCTTTTTACTAAAACGCATTAGAGGAACAATTTGCATTAGAGGAAAAATATCGTTAAGAAATAAAAAAAGAAAAAAACAATGAAAGTTTCATTTGGCATTAAATGTTAGGAAATTTAAATAAAAACATATAATAGAAGAAACATAAGAATCTCGGCTGTTTTCATGGATTTTTATAAAAAGAATCTGTCGCTGAGATTACTAAAGACCTGTTTTATTATTCGATCATTAATAAATTGACGATTGCTGTCAAAATGGAGGCGTGCTGGGGTAGGAGTAGGAACGCATTTTTATTTAGTATTGTTTTCACGTATGTGCGCAAAATTTAAACCTATTTAGACAATGGCAAGTACGAGTTTTCAAGTTTGGGCTTTCCTCGGAGCCATGCCATGTTAAGCGGCAGTACCTTAGTAATTTCTTGTAATGCTTTCAGTACAATCTCATTAAACATAAAATCTCTCAATAGGTATCTTGTCGAGATATTGGCAACGAAGGAGTTAAGAGTTGGCTTTTGTGAACAAATATCTCCACTCGGCTGGTTTCATTCAGGTATCTTTATGTCGGTGGACGAAATTGTAGTTGAAATTACTGTTATTTTAGATTTTCTTAGATATGCATACTTTAATCATGCGTGGTAGTCCACAAAATATAAATTCAGAAAACTAGGAACCTCGGAAGATCCGGAATGAATGCAATACATCGAAACAGAAGATGTGGAATCCATCATCCACACAACATACAATATTGTTAAAATATATACTTTCGTTTAACCATAAGGGCTAAGATCCAGTTGTTATTATCTTAATCATCATGAGACCTTCGAATTTGTGCTTGTAAGAATTGTCTAATTTAGGGTTAGAGCCCAAATTTGAAACTTTCAACTGTAGTGGTAGCCTAAATATGGCTGTTGACATCTTATTAGAAGCCAAAATTCGAAATTTCTAACTACAATAATGCTTGGCGCTCGGTATTATTATCCTCGTCTTTATCAGGCCTCCGAATTAGTGGCTGTGAGAACTGCCCAATAAAACTAACTATAATATGGTTAGGACCTCGGTATTGGTATTGAGTTTGCATTTGTTAGAATTGCCCAATAAAACTGAATTCTGGAGTCTAAACTCGAAGGGTGCAACTGTAATACTGACTTTTATCCCATACGTCATTGTCCTGGTTATAATCACTCTCTCAAACTCATCAATACTTACATTGAACCCAAAATCTGTAACTAAACTTTGATTTAAACCACACCAATAAAATATTATTAATATATATATATTATATATATATATATATATATATATATATATATATATATATATATATATATTTATATATATATATATATATATGTATTTAAAATTGAAGGATAAATTCCAGAAAATAAATCTAAATGCGAATGCATTTCAGATACAATCTTTTAATTTGAAGTTACAGTTTTATAGTGCTAATTTAGCGACTGCTTACGATGTTTCCGTAATCGCAACACAACTTCCCCCTTCGAAGGCCTGCGGGCAACTGACGGGGAACGTTCTTATCCAATAAAGAGCCGATAGTGGCGCTAATATTTAGACGCTAAAGTATGGAAAATACTTTTTCCTTAATACATCTTAAGATAAATAATCTATATATTCAAAAAACCTTTAATCCAGCCGCTATATATTATTAAAGCCTTCATTTTAGTGTGATTTGAATGATATATATAATCCCTATTATAAAAATATATTTTGAAAATATTGATTATTTCAACAATAAAGTCTATCAAAAAAGTATTACTTATAATATTGCAACCTACTTGGTAAATAGTTTTCAGGAGAAAAAAAAACAATAATTAGTATAAACAATTTCAAACCGAAAGGGTTTAATTTGGGCATAAAGGCCTCTTAATGCTCAATGTTTTCTCCATATTAAGATGACCTTAATGCCGTCTAAGCCTTCAGACACATGTATTACTCCGCTAACAAATAGTATACAATAGTTGGTAAACAACTTGTGTATGAATACGGAAATAAAACAAATGCCTGTAATGTAGGTGACATTATATAGACAGCTCAATTCGCCAAACCGATGCGCAATGAAGCGCATCGGTTTGGCGATGAAGCAAGGATGATCGTCAAATAGCTATCGAATAACATAATCGAAGCCGAACTTATAACCAGTATTTATCCCCAGAATACCAGTGATCTCTACTGAACTGCCATTCCTATTTAAAAGACTGCAATTTCCAATCAAATAGTTTTACAATTAACAAAGCGCAAAGACAAACTTTAAAACATTGTGGCATTAATCTCTGTTATGGCGAATCGCGAATCGCGTACAGAACGCCATAAGAAAAATAAAATTTCAAATCTGACAGAATATCTCAATGGAATGGTGAATTATATTTATCAAGTTAAATGAATTATGAAATAAAAATATTTTAACAAATTAATCTATGTAAATAATAATTAAGTTTTGAATTCAAATTAATATTTTAACAATGAAATTAAATAATCAATCTCAATTCGTTACTGTTTTACGACCAACAAAAATTCGCCATCTGTATGAAAAATTGGCATTCACTGACCTTAAGGGAACAAAATGGTTCTCCAAGTCCTTTGCTGCTTCACCAGATGGGCCCTTGAAGATGATGATGTAGAATCTCGACTCAAAGCTGATCGTCGAGTGGTCCCGATACGAAGATCGATCGTCGTTGATCCGCAGGATAATTCACGATGCGATTTAAATTGGAGAAAACCTTTTAAATGTGTCTTCCGAATAAAAAATCAGGACCAGTTCCATTTTTATTTTTATAATACACAACTTATTAATCTTCATATACTCATACTTTAAATTAGGATATAGAACCTTCTCGAATTAATGTTCCATAGCACAGTCCGATTTAATATTAAAGTTTTGCCAAAGCCATGCGGCTAAGATGTGTAGATAGTTCACGCTCTCTAAGGGTTCTAAGGAATATTTTGCAACTACGTTATACAATAATTACCTTAGCCTTTTACGAGTTTAATGTAACTGCTCACAAAACTTACTGTTAGGATATATAATTAAAAATCCTCGTACTTCAATAGTTTAAAAGTAACTGATCACAGGACTTCACTGCTTGGATATACGATTAAAGATCCTCGCACTTTAATATTTAAAAGTAACTTTGCGGTTAGGATATATAGTTATCATCCATGCCCGTTGAGAACTCGAAAGCAAAAGAAAAAATTATTAACGATGTATACTTGAAGCAGATTTCGGGAAGACTGAATGGAAAATTTTGCTAAAAGAGCGCGTAAAAACAAAGGACAATTTTATTATTTAAAAAAGGAATGCAACAGAAATTCCTTCGAGAAAGTTCTATGTCTCACAAAAATTATTCCATATTTCAATAAAATTCAATACAATGTTGTTGGCACTTAAACATTAGAAAGCCATAAAGAAGAAAAAAAAAGAACATTGGAACTATTAATAATTTGACAAAACGTCAAGCCGCAACTGTCATTCCTCACACAGGTGGCGATGAAATTAAGTTTACAAAATTTATTTGATATCTAAAATAAATTATTCTCGTGCAATAATAATAAAAAAAATAAAAATAAAATATCATCATTTTGAATTCTTACAATTTTCAACCAAACTCAAAGAATCTTGCTTTTCTAACGGTCAACTATACGTAGCTTGCTCTCGAGTAGGAAATTCGAAAAATTTGTACATATGTATTCCGGATAACAAAATGAAAAATGTCATTTATGAACAAGTATTGTAAATAGTTATAATAATATTTACACCTACCATACAATCTCATATCAACTGCCCGAGTGAAGCCGGGTACCCTAGCTAATATATTTTTAAAACTAAATACTTTGGGAAATTATAATAAAAAAATTGAATATTTTAGAGTTTCGTTATTGAAATATCCACTCACTAATGGGGTAACATTGATAATTCAATCAAATGTTAGTCAGATAAAAAGAAATTTCAAAGCTAACTGCCATGTAGGTTTAGTAAATGCAGCATATTCATTTCATTATTTGTGGAATTAATTTCGTATGGAATTTCGAATAATTCTTTATTTTCACTGCCTCTGCTAAATGGACACACGTTTATTAGCAAATCGTCAAATTTATCCGACTATCTAAATACACATTCCTTATGTTTGTATATTCTTGCAGTATACATTCCATTTAGTTGCTCTAAATTAGAAAATAATTCATTTGAATTAAATTATTGCAGGAATATATCACAAGAAATGTTATGATCCTATACGATCGTTTTAATTTGATTACATAACCAGTTCATTTAGAATAAATCCACATATACAAACTGGCAAATGCAGAATATCTTGCTCATCTTCCTACAATTATGCGCAAATTTTGAGTTCATTCAAGATTTGAAAGGAAATTCGATATACCTGCCACCAAAACAATCAGGTCCCTGATTATTTCACTCTTTACAAAAACGTGACAAGATTATTACTTGTCGCTTGGCGTAATTTTGCAGGAAACATGTTCAGCTATGGCAGTATTCACATTTATCAAAAGTGCATTATTAACACATTAATTTTTGAATCCAGCTTTTATGTACTTCGTCTTTTCAATTTTCCTCTTACCATCACTTCCGTTATTATTTGTCCTACATACTTTTTGATCGTTTTCATACCAGGCTTATTTTTAATTACTTCTTATATTTCGTATTATATATATACATATATATATATATATATATATATATATATATATATATATATACTATTATATAAAATCACATCTTTAATCTTATTTGAATATATGCAAAGGCACACACATATAAAGGCACAATTAGATAAAAGGACCACACCGGATGAGCTTATGTTGTGTTATGTTCCATCTCGAAAATATTAAATCATTTTCAATATTTTTTTGCCTTTTTTGATCAGCTACTGTTTCTGTTGCGCTTCTAATAATTACTATAATCCCATAATATGTGGAGTCATTGAAGCCTTGACAGAGTTACGTTACAATGATAAATAATGTTCCTAATTTTATATAATTGACTTTATTTAATGAAGACTCCACCGTAAAATACCTGTCCATGCACTATCAACAATATCATCCACTCATCCTAAAATAATAAATGATTACTTTATTATAAACATTTTCTCAATACCAGATTGATTATAAAATCCCAATGAAAAATGCTGTTGAGACATCAGATTCTAGAAAATTTTGAGACAAATAAAAAAGAAAAATATTATTCACCTCCTTTAGTTTATATTACGCAGTTATGCATAAGTCTCATTAAAGTCCAAATAACATGTTAAAGGTAATTACTGCATAACATTACAAAAAGCTTCACAAAGTTCTTGTTATCATTCAACTCTTTATGACTATAGATCAAATGTCGAAATAAAGAAAATAATATGTGGTATCAAGTCTATCTGCTTATTTATATTACAGAAGCCCCAGGCAATTGGTGTATCACATTGTTTCGTAGGGATGTCACCTATAATTTAAAATAGGAGAGCGAGGGGATTGTTATAATAGTTTTTAGAAAAAATAATTAAATTTAAAATTTGTTTATTGTTTTAGCATTAAAAGAGAATTTGTCGATAGCCTGACTATTGCTATATTATATATACCAAAAGTGAATAAGATCAAATTTGTTAATATATACTTCTCACCCGACATTTTCGTAAAAAAAGACCGTTAGTAGAATTTGCTCTGTGTTTGGGGCTAATGTAACAACTACGGGATAGATAGTGACAGTAAAAATTAAATAAATTTTGACACGTTTATGGGTTTTCATTTTATTTTTTTCCAAACCAACATAACACTTTACATTATCTATAATATTTGTTAGTAGTAAAACTAAAATATAGTTCTAAAAGCAATTAATATGGCACTTCAAATCACATCCATTTATCTAACACATTACAGGTATTCGAAATCAGTCTTCGAAAAATAGACATTTTGTAAATCGATCTAATTTAATGTCTCTAAAATGCCTATTTTTAAAAAATATCATTAAAATAAGTTTCAGTCTCTTTTCGCGATATTTAAAATGTCCAAAATTTCATAAAATGCGGTATTTTTATTTTTAGACATTCTAAGTAAAATATTTTAATATGTGTCTCCTTTCAACGATTAGAATAGGTTAATGGATATTTTCGAAACGAAATATGCTTATAGGATATATATATATATATATATATATATATATAATATGCTTACAGGATGATTCTTAATTTAAAAAAAAAAAGTACCGTGAGTTGTTTATTTAAGAAAGTAAATAAAAATACTCCGCTAGCAAGTTACGTCATTAAATGAAATGGAGTATATGCAGCTATACACAGTAATAAAGAATCGAATTTTATGAAAAATTGTGACGAGTTAAGTAAATCGCACACAAACTTCTCATCACAAACTTCTCATAAAAAACGTAAGCTCATCAACGCATATAAGACAAGGTGGAAAATATATTTTCGGGGAAGTGTATGAAAACAGATGTCACCAATATGAAACAAATAAATTTTAAACAAACCAAATATTTAAGCATACGCTCTCTGCTCAAAATCATCATGGATATATAAAATTCGTTCCCGTTTCCATATACTTTAGTAACAAGTTTAACCTTTTATTCCGTATATATATATATATATATATATATATATATATATATAAGAAATTAAAATTTTATGAAATTGTAATTATTACGTATGTGTTAAAACATTTTTTAATTTATTATCTAAATGAGATACAACCAACTGAGTAAATGAGTCAAGACGAGTCTGTTAAGAGAGTTTCGTCGGTTCATTATAATTGAAACTTTTGCTAATTTATTTAAGAAAATGTTTGCGCCCTTTATTTATTTTGGATATACCTACATTGCTATTATGTACAAATACCTTCGTATTTATTTTTTTTAATTAAAATTGATCGATAAAACGGGTGACAATCCTGGTAAACAGTGAAATCATTCACTTTAATGAAGTGACAGGGAACTTCCCGTATGATCTAATGGATGAATATAGCGACAAATGTAAAAGTAAATAAAATAACAGTTTAAAAACATAATTTGAATGTCTAAAGTCTAAACCAAAATAAAATTCATTACGATATATTTAATTTATAAGAACTGTCATCTCCCTATTCCGTCCGACATTGAGAAATAAGTTTTAGACCAATCTCTTTTTTCAAGGTACTAGAATATAATGAGATATTATAATTATTCCCCTCTTCTCTTCCCACAATTATGGTTAATAATATACATAATTTTTTTTAAGTCTTGTGTATGAATGATAGACATACATATAAACATTTATTTATGATTCTAACAAATAAACGCCTTTTTTGTATATTCAAAAGTATTTTTTCTGATTTTGTCGTTATTACCTGCTAGATTTAAACTATTTAAACAAAACATAAAAACTATATAAAGGAAAATTTATAAAAAAAAAACATTTCACTCGGCGAAAAAATTTCAGTGCACACATATTTTTGCAAAGTCTAATAATAAAGTGAAGTTAGCAATAAAGATAGAATATTGACATAATAATACAGACAAAATATTTTCTTTGTTCCAAAAGAGATGCTTATTTTTAAAATATATAGAATGTCTTAATTGTACTTTACTAATTAACGGGCACAGGAAATTAGGATTAATCGGTTTATTTGATAAAATATTAAACTTATTGCCCAGAAAACAATATATATTTTTAAATATACAATATGGAAAGTTGACTGCTTTAAGATGTGAAAGTTTTATGTTATTAAGATCATACGTATTTACGTTATCAATACTTATGCGATAATAACAATAACGGCCTTAGCAACAAACCAAGATTAAAAAAAAAATAAATCCACAACTAAACCGAATAGTAGTCGAAAATATGAAAAATAAACTGCGTTTAACTTAATTCACGGAATAACGGCCTTTGAAACGTTGTTCTATCGCTACTCTCTCGAGGTAGCGATAGACTAACATTTAACGTTACTCTACCGCTACTCTTTTTTTTTTTAAATGGCGGTGCTCAATAGTTGGCAGTTAATAAATATGTAATTCGGACATTATGTATACACATGACGCTATGAATTTTTACGAAATATTAGAAGATCTTAATACAATTCACGCAATAGCATTAGTTGACAATAGAAGGAAGAGGGAAACGTACAAAACGCGCGTAAATCCATTTAATACTTTATCGGAAGAAGAATTTAGGAGTAAATATCGTTTTACGAAATCGTAAACTTAGTGACAGAAGATATTAAGAAAAATAAGAGAGAAGTTAACACATTATTGAAAGTTTTTAAACGTATTTATAATATGGCGTTTGCCATTTTGAGCGTGTACTGTTTTGTTTTAAGGTGGCGGCATCATTTTCACCTGTGCTGTGTATTTTAAATACAAGATAACTCAGCTGACCTGCATGGGCTCAGCCAACGGTCTGTTACAAATGTATGACGACGAGTAGCAACGCACTAGCTTGAAGAGCTAAATAGCTTATATTGAATATATTTGGCGTTAATTTTGTAGAAATTCATTTTTCACAATTAAATGAAACTACGTGATGTAGTATTATTTCTACTATCTTTAATTTCTTTACCACGACCTAGGTTTCGTTGTATTACAACATCTTCAGGTGGGATATCAATCTTTGCTAATATCCCACCTGAAGATGTTGTAATACAACGAAACCTAGGTCGCGGTAAAGAAATTAAAGATAGTAGAAATAAAACTACATCACGTAGTTTCATTTAATTGTGGTAAATAGTTTATATTAAAATGCCTGGAAGTCAAGATGAGCAGGTGGAACTAATGAATGGATTTTGAGAGATTGCAGGTATAAGAAACATAATAAGGGCAGTAGATCGCACTCAAATTTAAATAAAAAAGTTGGGGGAAATATTGCCCAATTTTATATAAATTTTTTAGCCTTAATGTGCAGGTAATATTTGTATAATGACTTTCGGTTACTTTTTTACTTATCTTCTTATCTTGACCTATAAGTAAATAAATATTTTTCATTCCAGGTTGTCTGTGATTCAGCATTGTATATAAGAGCAACGCAACCACAGTTTGAACAGATAATCACAGTTTGAATAAAATCAGTTTCATGGGCGTTTATTAGAAGATCAGAATACGCCTGTTCGCCTTACTTATTCACTCCCCCTTCCTGTAATAAGAACAGTCACTACAGCTCAAGAATCAAGGTATAATAGGACCCACATTGCTACCAGAAATACAACAGAGCGTTGCTTTGGAGTTTGGAGCAGCGCTTTCGGTGTCTGTTAAAAGTATTAAATTGAGTATCATTTAAGTGAATTAGTTGATATTCATTGATGTATCATTTAATGAAGGTCAAATAAGGTAATGCAAAAATGTACATAACAGCACTAACAGTGCTCCATGATATAACCACTACAAACTACAAACCACTACTACAAATGCAGACCAGTGTCGTGGAGCCAAATAATTCAGAGGATATTCCATGATAATTGATGGAAGAGAACCATTATATTACAACGAAGAAAGAGGGAATGCAGCAAGATTAGCGTTTAAAACGGAATAGTTTTAGGTATATCTATGGCATTCAAGTAAGAGAAACGCGAACAAATTATAAAAGCTAAAAATAAGTGATGTAGTAATTATATCTGAAATTTATTCTAGTTCCTTTTTACATAAATTTAAATATTTAATCTTTAATTCATGTTCTTTCCGCATCATGTCAATGGCCGTTGCATTCCATACTCTCCATGCGTACGTTTTATGCTCCTTTAGTTGGAGCTCTTTGGTAAATTCTTCGGTTTTATTACTCTTGGTCAGCATCGCAGATTTATATAAAGAATCTGATATATCTATAGTATATATCAGTAAAATATAGAAAATTAATTCATAAAAATGTGCTTGTTCGGTTAGTATGAGTGTGAACTCTTTACTAGATTATATATAAAAAGAAATACCACTTTCCTTTTGAGTCCTCTGTTTTGTTTCTTTCTACTACACGTAGACAACTTTTCAGGACTGTCGCATATCTGCAAATGAGAAAATTTATTACGTAGGCATTTTAATAATAGCTTTAAATGTATTAGGATTTCTGAACAATTTCTCAAGGTACAACATGAATTAATCTTTCCTTGTCCTCGCAGACGCAGACAGCGGTATCGGTACACAAATATTGTAACATTTCATGATGTATTAAATTAATTAATAATTAATAGGAACTTTCTTCCTTCAGTTTGTTCCAACTCCGATTCAAACATTTTTCCATTACCTATATTCATTCCCTCAGTGATCTTTTGACTAATTGCAGTATTACATTTCTTTTTGGTGTTTCCAGTTTTGTTCTTTCAGTGTTTCTATGGAATCAGTCTCCTATGTGGACATTGACTGGATGACGGGAAGAATACGTCTTGCATGGCTGTTGACGGAAGGTCAACAATGAATGAAAATTCTGGTAAAGAAATTATATATATATATATATATATATATATATATATATATACATATATATATATATATATATTTACATATGTGTGTGTATGTGTGTACATATAAATTAATTACTTTCAATGAGAAGGAACTTAGTCATTAAATTAAAGAGGTAAGCTGTGTCTAACTGCAAAACATTCCTGGATGCTAATATTTCAGAGAAATTATAAAAGTAAGATATTAGAAGCTATAGAACAACAAAAACAAACCTTTTGGATATTGGCCTGTCCATCATCACTGTGATATATGTTCCCATCTACAACAAATTCCCTCGCTAGTATTTACAATATTTGTAGGTCTTCCGGTTTTGGACTGGACGAATTGGTCCCGCCTGTTTTTAATGCATCTTTTTTGTGGCGAGATAAATTTGCTTTAGCGGACATCCGCATCTGTTTCCATTGTATTTGCAACTGTTGTAGGTCTCTCTTCTTTTTATTCGACTCATTGAACCTGGGCACACACATTTAATTTATCACTTTAAACAATTATATGAAGCCAAAATATTCTCGATAATTGTGTTTGTTACTTCATTATGTTCAAACTATAAAAAGTATTTTAATGAAATTCAATGACCATTAGCTTGGAGTTCATGGGAGCGTCTAAGGTAGACGTAATTTAAGTGTATCAAAAAGGGGCTAAGAAAATTTGTTTCTAGACTGGATGTTTATTGAAAAAACACATCCAGCAGAATGCTGTATCACATATATAATGAAACAGACCTCCCAGTAATATCTATTCATTAGTAGAACCCTAGTAAATAACTGAGATACATGTAATCGAGTTAATATTTCAAGAACTTGAATAGTTAGTCCAAAGTATTTTATTGTAATTCAACTTTATAAATTTACAAGTCTGGTTGTCTCTCGAGAAAAACCTTTGACGTAAACTATTATAAAAATATATGTTATAATAATCTGGGGTTAGAATACAAAACCCTAGCTAAAATAATAAAAACTTATAATTCAGGTATGTTAAATAATTTTTAACTCAAAATAGAGAATATTACCTTGGGACAACTTGTTGTCATTCATCCATCTTTTTTGTTGGCGTTCGTGTCCTTACTTGTGTTTTGCAACATATGTATTCTAGGATTCAAAATTTACAGGAGCAATTCCCGTAAATTAATATAAATATATATATATATATATATATATATATATATATATGTATATATATATATATATATATATATATATCTATATCTATATATATATATATATATATATATATATATATATATATATATATTACTAATTATAGGATATAATGTGGTTAAAAATTTAGCTATAAGATACTACTAACCAAATCATTTCACAACTTACCTTTTCTTCCCGGTCCCACTTAGGGTTGCGTACCCTTTCCTTTGATTTCTTTTATTCATTTAGATATATTATTAAAACTCGAAAATTATAATTAAACAAAATTACGGTGTTCCATCTATCGATATAATTACGAAACAAATCCTATATCCTCAACAAGCTGAGCGATTGATAACTGAGACCTGCTTTTTTTAAAGCATGGATCAACGACAAATTACGGTGTGGCCATGTGAAAGAGTGCAGTAATTGTCGAATAGGTAAACTGCTGCTTTCATACGTTTATTGCTAAGGATTTTGTATCTTCTATTATTCCACTCCACTACGGGAATAGTTACTCTACGGATTAGACTACTTTTATTGCTAAGGCTGTAAGTGTCTAGCACTAGCGACGCATAGCGACCACAGAACAATAATATGCTATGTGATATTGGCACAAAAGAAATAAAAATACCGGTGCAAATCTGTCACCAATAACATTTTTAATTAAAATCAAAGAAAATATGTACATAAAACAGCTTACCGATGATTAGAAATTTCGCAAATGGTTACATCCTTGTGCTAATTTTTAATTTTGCACATAATTATGGTATAAAAGGGTATTTTTTGGCGCTAACGAATGTTCCCTGTGGAAACGAACACGCTCCGCTGAGGTCAACAAATCATTTTTTTAAATTCTAGAGCTTCTAATGTCCACCAGTATGATTTTTTTGTATCACACCTATTATAACGTCATGTCAGATGCGACCACATCCGCTGGAATCGACCAATGTGCTGCTGAGTAATCACTAATTAAATACGAGTACATATCATTTATTTTTGAGATTGAAATTTATGTATGATATGAGGTGACAATAACAAAAAACTTACTATATAGGCTTGATATATTCAATTCACGATTGTCTAGTACAAGAAGATACATCAGTGTATTCTGGTTCGATTTTTTTGAAGTATTAAACAAATATTAAATTGGTACTAAGAGCCGCGGCCACATTCAGTAACTTCTTTTTAACTAAAGTTACCGCTTGCATCCATTTATTTCCATCCCACACGTTTCGTTTTGATATTTCGCATGCCGTTTGGTTCGAATTTGCATCTATCCAAAAACTCTGTCCGTTGAATAATTTATTTGCTTTATGCTTACTGAAACCCAAACCTCGAGCCAGTCTCGAAATGGACTATTTTTTAAAATTTATTTGCTATCTGTTTAATTACCTTTCGAATATCTCTAGGAATTAAACCTGGCACATAGAACAATGTACTCCTGAAAGGTTTTTCCTTTTCTACAACCAAACACGGCTTAGACTACGGTATCTTAGACTACGGTTTATAAAAATTAATAAAGGTAATGGCAGGTATCAGTCGAAAAGGCAATTTTTTTAAAAGTTTTGGCATCAGTGTTTTCATTACGGAAAACACTGCATACGTTGTTCAGGAATAATAATGAAGATTGTACGAAGGACATTTCAATTATACAAATGATTTTATAATATCAGTTGCATAGGGTGGAAACTCGATAATTATTTCATTTTGTTGTACAACGTTATTTACGTATCTAATATCTGATAGCGTACCTAAATAAGCCATATGAGGAAAAAGTAATATTATTTAAATAATTTGCAATATTTTATTAAATGGATGCACTAAAACGCAGAATCAAATGTTGTTTTTCTTGAATAAATATTTATTAAAATGAATGACATGGAAATATATCAAATCATGAGCCTATAACTTGGAATAGAGATTAAGGTGTTTTTATTTTTTTCAGTAACTGGTGGAAACTTTGTTTTTTGGAAAATGCTATTTCTTAGTTCAAAAGTTCTCTTCAACTATGTATCATTTGTGTACTTTCGGTGTAAGACAAATTTTTAAGAAATAATTTTAAAATTGAACGCCACCTTTTTGAAAGTCGAATTTTACGTGTTGAGTATTCCATACAAAATACGCAATTACATATATAATTTTAACATTACTTAAGCGAGACCCACCCGGCGCTACCGCACTAGTTGTTTCAGCCGCTCTTCCGTCACTGTTGTGGAATGAAATTGAAAAATTATGGGTAACAATACTACAAGTAATGGATTTCCTGTGTTTAAAAATCGTAACTGTTCGAAATAGAGTTCTATTACAATTAAACAAAATAACAAGGCCCCAGGTTATGGGGTTTGTTATTCATATAAAGATTACAGGTCTATTGGATTTAAGTTAATATTTTCGCTTCACTATTTTAGGGTCCTTAAAAATATTTTCCGTTTACCATTTCTCATTTGTAATTTTGGAAAAAAATTTAATTATTTTAGATACTAGCACTTTAAAATTTTAAAATGAACTTATTTTCGTTAACGGAATCCTACTTTGTGCGTGTCCTCGGTCAATCCTTTGACGAGTTTTGTTTTGTGATTTTTTTTAAAGTTTATAGTTCGCCTCAAAATTATATTTAGCGTTTTGGTATGGAACTCAAAAGATGTAACAAGTGTCAATCAAACTGATATCTTACACGGTTGGGAGTGGGTCAGAATTCGATTATCGAGTTGCTTCTATTTATTCTATTGGTTAATGGGCTGAGAAGCTTGTCTTAAAGGACACACTGCCTTGTGATCACCGATGATACTAAGCTTTATATCGGAATATCGTGCGCTGCCAATTGTTGATTGTGTAGTTGAATGAAATAAAATGAGTGGCTTGTAGCGTAAATCGACAAGTGACCAACAAATTTGCCATTTTTAAACTCATTTTGTTAGCATGCCTACCTCATAAACAATCTGTCGTATTTATTATGCAAGATTTGAATGCTTTAAAAAAATATATTTTTTATTATTTAAATTATTTTTTATAAAAAAAATCGAACTTTATTTAATACCTTGGTTTAGTAAATGATTAGGGATTGGAAACTTACTGGTTTGGCGTGAGTCCTGAAGTGAACTAAGATTTCGGACTACTGTCCTCTACTGATTGCGTCTAGCTTTATAAGGATTAGAAATGCTGATGCATCTGGGAAGGCAGTTCCCTGAGAATTGCAATGGGAAGGGGAGACTCTGGGATCAAGATTGTATCATCTTCTTAATATGAGATACTTGGGTGCAGTGTTGCGTAAGCATTATGATTGGAAGTTCATTGGCATCTATGTTTAATGATGCGTTTATTTATGATTCACTATTTATATTGAAATGATTCACTATTTTCAGAAAATAATGGTGATTGCAAAGTAAAAAAAAAGTTATGTTACAAGTTTTTATATTTTTTTTCACTAAAAAACCTAATTTTAACGGGGAAAAAGTCTTATTTTGAAACCCGAATAACGACATTTGGTTTTTTACGCTCCATATTTTATAACATTTTTCCGAAAATTTTAAGTGCAAAAGATATAATTCTTGTTAAAACAGTCGGCAAACATTTAGAAATAAACTTTGGTTCAGAAACGTGGAAACTTAAGTGTATAAATAAAATGTTTAAGGAAACTGGAAAATGAACAATAAACAATTTTTAACAGCTCACTCGACGGGGACTTCACTTATACTTTAGTGCGTGTTTTTTACGAAGCAGTTTTAATTCTAAGAGCTAGAAAAACACCAATGCGTTGATGAACGTGGGTATAATTTGGCGCAATTTAGCTTAAACATTCAGATCTACTTTGGCTGAAATCTGAGTCTAGAGCCAATCTAGCACCAGATCTAGCTTAAAGTTTAGTGCCAGCTTTTTTTGGCTGTTACCCGACCTGATAATTCCTCTTTTCTCTTGGTCAGTATCAACATTTTTATTTTATTTAATAATTCTGAAAAGCTAGTCTCTGAAATTTGTAGGTTATTTTCCTGGATCCTTGTTTACAATCTTTCAATTTGGAGAGTAACTATGTGTAATGCTTTCACTCTACGGGTTGAGATTTTAATAACGCCTTTAGCTGAGTTTAATTCTTAATTTTCTTTTTATCACACTTGGTATTGTACCCGACCTTATAATAGACTTAATATAAATTTAAAAGATATTTCTCTGGTATGATGAAGCTAAATTAAAAACATTCCTACAATTAATTAAAAATAGTTTTCATTTTTACCCTGACGAGTTTATCTACAAATTTATTTAGAGTATTTATGTATATTCGTTAAAACGCTACTTTGTTTATTTAAATGTTTTATATATATATATATATATATATATATATATATATATATATATATATATATATACATATTCTTAGTTTTCTATTTAAAACAAAACACTTATCATTAATTAATTACTTTATTTTGTTAAAGATCCAAGAACTAATTTATTTAACGACTTAATTTTTAAATTATTTGGGAAGAGAAACTTACAGGATTGAAACCTAGACAATAACTGAATTTGATCTGTGCCACGACTGAAGTGTGCTGTTATACTGAATTATGTCTAGGTGGGGCTTGCGTCTAGCGTTGATTAACGATTAGAAATGCTATTGCATCCGGAAATGCTGTTTGCTGGGTGGTTGAGAACACAGCTTTACCGTATTATCAGTTAAACAAAAAGGACTAAATATCTAACAGTACAAATATTACGGGTAATCGAACCAAAGTGTTTTTAAGAAATTAACGATATTTATACGCCTGTTAAAGATACACCAGTCGATATATTTATATGGTAAAAGTGACGTTAATATTTGCAAATAGAGCACGATGTAAATTAGAGTGACTCAGGTATTCCGTGACTCCCGTATTTGATATAAACGGAATTTGTAACAAACTTACACGCTACAAGACCTTATTTCCCCGAAAGTCCTATGTAGAAAAAAATCAATATACAAAATCAATATAAAAATATAAAAAAGCGATATACCTAAACGCAACAGATTACTACACAATATTACGTTACCAATTTTCTGATTACTTTATTTTTGCCATGAGGAAAGTATTTCTTTCGGTCATCCTTGCCCAATATAGATGGACCACTATTTCGTTTTTATTTAATATGCTTACGTTAGTTATAATGTCAAGTTGTCAAAATTAAATATATAAAGACTTACATAAAATTTCTTATCATATTGGGTTATCAATATGTCTCTGGCCTCGCTCATTTTACCACGTTGATTATTTTGTTGTTTGTGACTTGTTTATGTAATGAATTAACTATGTAACATGTATATATTTCATATACTCGTTCGTCTATGTATGTCCTGATGGAGCTTTCAATAATAAGGAATAAGTTAACACAGTAGACTCGTATAGACAATTTTAAAAACGTTTATATAATTTGCAATATATATTATTCCCCGCGAGTTCCGAGTATAGCAAACGTCGTATCGTTGATTTCTTAAAATAAATTTCCCCCTTTATGCACTGCGACACTTTCATCCAGTTTCGCTCAATCACTCTCCGAATCGATAGGTTTTAATGTATCTACCTAGATTTTAGCCAGTCTAATTAACGATAGGTTTCAGTTCTTGAAGGTTTAGCTACGTTGGTACCTTGTCTTCCATAGAAAGGGGGAATATTTTTGAAGTGAGGAACCTTCTCTAGTTAGCCCATTGTCTTCAATTGTTTTTCAGATTTTCTAAAATGTTCATTCAAAAATCTTTATAGGCATAATAATATTAGGTACATGTATCTATTCAATACAAAATGATCCAATAATTTTACTAAAGAACATAGTTATCATGGATGTTCCAATAGGTTCAGTGTCAATTTCAAAGGAAATATTTTGAAATATATTTAATAAAAAGCATGTTTGTTTTATAATTGCTATATCCCTACAAGCTAAATTACGGACATGAGGCAATGATCAACTGTAGTGTATAAATAGGCTCGCTGACATTTAAAAGAGTTCGATATGTTAACATCTCGCTTTAGTGCCTCAGGAACTTTTCTATTTAAAGTTGTATTCATACATCTTAAACGCATCTCCGCATCTCAGTGTTATCCGCCTGATTTACAGCGCGTTGGTTTATTGAATTTATTGCACGCACCAAACACTACCGTCTACGGAACATTATCAGTAACATTAGTGACTATTTTCTAACCCATTCATTGCAGAAAACATTTTTAATTTCCGTTACGAAATTATTGGCTGCTAGGTCACCTGTGTGTATACCTGTTACACGCCAGTTAGTGGCAGCTATATACAACTCAATGTTAAAAGAGGTCCAGCAATATGTTAATATGTTATGCTTACCGAAGTCACTAATTTCATTATATATATATATATATATATATATATATATATATATATATATATATAATATTTATCATGAAATAGTGAATACAGTAAATAATTCTTGATGATCGACATCATATTCCAATTAAATCTGTCACGTCTTTTGTTAGAAATCACCTTGATAAAGTATCTCGCGTTTGCTGTGGCGATAGAAGCACGATATTGATCTGACATGAGATATAAAGAGTATGAAGTACTAGGTTTATTATATGATATTTAGTTCGTAAGACCAAGAATATTGTACATATTATCGTTATTTATTGACAGAACTGGTGAGCAAAAATCGGATATTGCCCTACCAATATCTTGTTCGAAATGCGTTAGAATAACCACGTTTTTAAAGGACGTTCATATTTTTAAAAATTAATAATTATTATTTTAACTACAAAAAATGTACTCAGAGTATTTAATACTAAATATATAATTTAATTAATATTTACTGAAAAACATATGCCTTGTACTTTTATTATAATGTTACTATTTTTCTCCCGTACTTAACCGTATTTAATGGCTCATTTATAGCTTTTACTTTTTACTTTCGTACATTATTATAAATTCTGAAGCCAGTTAATTATTATCTTATTTAGTTCGTTACGCAGTCACAAAGTAATGTGATAATATTTTATACATTTCAGTTCAGATTAACAAGTTAAGGTTACAAAATGGAAATGGTAAACGTAACCGACACCCAACAGATTCTCAAAAGAAATGAGTCGTCGTAAATGTATCACAATTAAAAGAACCACAATTGACATACCCACCTCCCTGATATTCGTATAAACCCTTAACAATGCTCACGGAAATTGTAATTTACGTGTAAATAAGTAAGTGATATTTTTTAAACTTATTATATGTGGTTTAAAAATTATTTAAGTTGGCATAAAATTGTCTATTTAACCTCAAGTTATGTTCAATAAATTAAAACTTCTAATTTTCCTTCTTAAAATAAAAACTATTTCTTCTTATTTCCACTAATTGTGATCAACTTTTACTACGATATTAAAACAACATACACGCTACTATAACAATTTGTTATCAACGTTTTTAAAAAATCATAAAAAAGGAATAATTATTCGGGATCACTTTGTTTTTCACATATTTGCGTAAATACCCCACGTGATCTGGCACACACATTTTCGGAACATGTTTTGGATATTTCTTAACTTCCTTTCGAAGCCATAAATTACAACACGCTCATGAAGCAGCTGAATTGAAAACAACATTTAAATTTCAACAAATAACTTTTAGCTACTTTCTCACGTCTTTCAGTGTGACCTTTACCAACACCCTTGTTTTTGTATCGGTTCTACGAGCTGTACAGTAAGTTTCTTTAAAAACTTAGGTCGTAAATATGGTTCACACTCATCAGTGTTAACACAATGGATAACAAAGACTAAACGTCTTTGTGTATACCAGTAACGTTTATGAAGTGAAAAAAAAAGAGTAAACATGACTTTTTGTTTCATTATAAAATATTATAATTTTTGGTTTTTATATATTCGACCAGAGAATTCATCCAGTTTGGCATTATTATGGAGTCTCCTTAATAACACCACATATAGGACATTAGGGTTTAGGGATTATTATATCATTTGCAAATCCAAAATGGGATTGAGTAAGACTTTTAAGCAAGAAATATTTGGGGATATAAGTTTACCTTCGTTTAAAACTTAAAACTAACATCTATTATCCGTTTTCAAGTTTCTATCGCTACCTTTTACCAGCTTCACTAAACATTTAAAAATTTCCTTAGGACTATTGGATACACTATATGGACCCAAGAGTTGTTTGTCAAGATACATCTCGAATACTAATACGTAGATTACTTGTGCATAAGTCAATGTTTGGATTTTTATTCTATAATTATTTGGCTTCTTAAGCGTGAAAATTTTACCTTTGAATCTTACTCTAATGCAACCAGAGTTTCATCAATAGAATTCGTAGTCTGTGACAGATGTAAGATAATCTCCTTTGGCTCCTTTCTGTCACTCATGTGCGCCGTCAAATCAGATACAGCGTAATACAAACAAAAATCGCTTACTTCATGCTGTGAAGCGAAATATGTCAGGTACACTTTCATCTGATGCCCAGAAATCGACATAATAAGAACGGGAACATTTTTAAAATGCTGATTACTGGTACTTGGGATTTTAGGCTTTTATTGAAAATTATTCACACGTTACATTTTCATTGGATTGAACTTCTAGTTCAATATTACTATTACGCTCACTAATACTACAGACATCTTCTTCTGAATGTCCAGCCATTGTCCTATATGTTTATGTCTTTCATTCATTTATTTTTAAAATGTAACCTAAAATAAAATAAACTTCATTTTCTTGCAGAAAATTTGACATAAAAATAAATAACTAGCGGTACAAACGAAAAATCAATAAAATAAGCTGCCAGAAAGACCGCGTTTACAAGTTGATGCGTTATGATAAATAATTTAATTTAAAAATATTCTAATCCTTGAGGGTTAAATAAGAAAGAGAGCTCATTAAGAAAGAGAGGACATTATTATCATATCTCTTTTTCATAACAACTCTTCAATAACAACGGATAACTTTTATCTACAATCTTGTATTTATGTACTAAAAATATCCTTTTTCTTTCGGCAAATCACATTTACTGCAAGTACTTGGCTTAGTTTACACGTCTGTTAAGTTGTAGTAATCATGGTTGTCTCAAAGTGTGGAAATTTTATTTTTATTTTTTATATTTTACATGCTGTTGGTAAGTATATCTAAATGTTACCATTATACATTATCATTGTTCTAAAACATTTAGATTTCTTAAATTTAAAATTTCTCTATATTTTATATTAATTTACATTTTTTTAATCTGCTATAAACCAGAAAATCCAAAGTCATACCTTGTTTTTATTCGAATTTTTTGTATTTATTATCGTAAACTAGACCTTTTTTAAAAGTAACAACACTAGTCAACATTATTTCTATAAGTTTCTATTTATAAACATATTTGGGTATTACTTAGCAGCGAAGACCATAGCGCGTCTATCATTATTTTACGGAATTAAAATGTTAGTATATACAAAAAAATTATATTAAAAGCTTTACAATTTTACTTCGGGTAGTATATTTTTTGGAACATTTTATTCTGAAAAACGAAAAAGAAATACTTTTTTGTATGAGTAATCTTTATTTTCCAGACACCTGATACCTTTAGCTAGATTTTCTCTTTCCCCTTATATTTTTAGAGAAATTTTAGAGAAGAAATACTTATAATTTCATCACGTTTATTTGCCGTTCGTCTATTGCAACTAGAGTTGCCATTATTTTGAAGAAATTTGAGCAAACTACCCAAAATATAAAAGCATTGCTTATTTTATGATTATTTGCAACTAGTTAATATTTATATTTGATGAACGGAAGCGATCTAGTTATTCTTACATCGTTTTAGCTTCTATCGCATATAGCGACTCTTTGGACACAAAATAAAAGTTTAATGGGTGCAGATCTGAGTAGTGCGTCGACATGTTTCATAGACAATTATATTTTTATTTCGTCTCGTTACGTTATTTATATTTACGTCTCATAGACAACAGATACTTAATCAAAATATACTTCGATACAATAAATACACGTAATGCACTCATAAATAATTAAGAATAACTTAATAAACTTAAGCTCAATTATGGTTAAGCTCACAGAAATATTCAAATGTCAACAAAATAGATTAAATTTAAAATGACTGGGAGAGTTTGTCCAGGTATCGACGTCGAAGACGAGGCTGTGAGGTTTCTATGCGGTACCGATTCCAACAAAGAAAAAAAAATAATGCATACTCGAAAGTCAGTTATTGCTTTATTTAAATAATATATATTTTTAACTTTTCAGTCTTTTATAGTTAAGTTTTAAAAATAGGGTTTTCTTTTTTTAAAGTTTATTTTATTTTATGGTTGCTTGTGATTTATTAAAGATACATGATTTAATATGAGCTGGCTTACCAGGTAGCATGATCGCAGGTTTTCTTAAATAGAGTATATGCGAAAAGAATCTTAAGTAATGAAAGCATATAGGATCGTGCTCACCATCTTGGTTTGCTATGCAAGAACCAGATGGTTATGTAGCAATACTAGACATTGGTTCGAATAGATAAAAGTATAAGGAGGCATCGAGCGAAGAATGTTGCCTGTGACATAAATTGTGGCATCATTTGCTTAACTGCACAATTTACAGGGTGCAAATATCGAAAGGGCAGTGGTTGACGTTGGATAAAAATTAGACAAGGGCGGAATTATGTGGCCCTCAGTCGAACTGTAAACAGATCAGTCTAATTAGATTTGGACGTTAACAAATTATGAAATAAATCTCAGGAGAGATCAGAAGACAACACGTAATAAGTCCAACTGATCATATTTTTTAAAAATACGCGTGTCAGTAGTGCAATTTATTTGGTTTTATGCGCTGTACAAAATAAATATACTTCGTGAAGTTATATAAGTATAATCACAAAACAAGAATTAATGCTATAGTCGTAAAAACAGAATAACTCAATCGAAGTATGAAGAAATACTTCTAAAAATTCAAAACGATCAAGTCGTGAGAAAAACATATATTCTGCATAGCGTTAAGTATGTTACAGAATGTACGTACGTAACAAATTTGTTGAAAAATGATTAAGTATAAATATTTGATTTAAGCGAATTAACACAGAAACACCATAACGATATACTAAAGTGTATGTTTAATTTCTTTGCTATATCATGCAAACTAATTTACGAAGACGTTTCGTAATATTTAGTTCGTTATCGAAAGTTATAAGCACATTATATTAATTTATTTCATGTGAGTTCAATGTGTGTATATGTAGGGCAGAGCGAAACTTTGAATGATTTTCATATTTTACACAGGTATGAGTAATTACACGCCAAACAGTTGAAATCAGACATCGATACTAAGTAATTACATTTCTTTATTGACGGGATACTTACATCGGTAATGTCCTTAGTCAATGACTTTTCAAAGTTGTTTCTAAATGAAAAAGTTATTTAAGTGAATATTTTTTTCTTTTCGTATCGTGTCAGAATTTAAATTAGGCAATATTATTAACATAGCCACGTTGAAATATTAACACCGATTTATCTAACCGATTCGTTAAAATATAACGAATAGGTTAGATAAATCGTAGAATTGGCAAAATCAATCAAACCAAATTGTTATGCATTAATGAATTAATATAAACTTTATGTTTATGATAATTTCATACAACTAGCTATTTCATATAACTACTATTTCAACTATCTACCACGAGCTGTATTATTAAATTGTGTCTAGAGAGTACTGAGCAGTGAGTTTCTTGTTCGGCTCTTGATAAACGATTTAATTAATGTTTGGGAATAGTCTCCATGAGATCAGCGACTCTCGTGGTGAAATATTGACTTCATTTGATTGGATCTACTCAGATATTCAATAGAGTCAGTCCTGTAAGTGTTGTACATGCATGCCATTCAAATGCAACAATTCATTTCATTAAATCTTAAAAAAATAGGAACATCTGGCAAATTTTTTAAAATTAAATTGTTTAAAAAAAATCCATAAATACTAGAATTTCGTCAAACAGCTATCACTTTTGAATAAAATTTTAATAAAATTATTATTTAGAAAACGGAATACGCGTTTGTAATATTTAAAATAATACAAATATTTTGCGAAACTAATTACGTAATATTATTTGGTATGTTTTTGCTAAATTTCAATTCATCGGGAATTATTATTGTACTCATATTTGTATTCTACATTAGTACTGAAATACTAATATTTGTATTCTACATTAGTACTGAAATACTAATATTTGTATTCTACATTAGTACTGAAATACTAATATTTGTATTCTACATTAGTACTGAAATACTAATATTTGTATTCTATATTAGTACTGAAATACTAATATTTGTATTCTACATTAGTACTGAAATAGTGGGTAGCGTTAATTGGTTTTAAAGGGAAAAAAAATTTAGGTCCAAAAAATTTTGTGTAGTTTCCTGAATTCGTATTAAAGTGAATTTCGTAAAATAAGAAATAAAATAAATAATTTATAACGACAAGAATATAAATAATTTATATTCTTGTCGTTTAACCCTCATTTTGCCATCGTGTTACTTCCAAAAAATTATTCTCCATTATTTAATTGCGGAAAATAAGTCTTCCCGTGAATATTGTTCCTTTTTTTATTCACTTTGCAACACATTTTTTTATGTCAGATGATCATGGTCGGTTAGTTTCAAGACATATCCATTTCAAAGAATATAATAGTACAATAATAAACAAGGCTGTGATGGATAGTTGTTGCCCTTAGCCACATTATTAGGTGTTTTCGCTACAATGCAAAACACTTTTAATGTGAATATAAATCTGATATATTTTTGTCATCTATTAAAGCAGACGAAAATGTTTATTTTTAGTTCAATCTTAAAACAATAAACGATCCGAAAGAGAATATCTAAGAATATGCAGAAAAGAAGAAGAGAATATGCAGAAAATCAATAATCGAAATTTCTATATTAACATTTTTAACGTGAAACCCGCAGTAAAGAGATTCTTGATAAACTAAATTTATATTAGCAGTATTCTGTATGACGCGCCTGCAAATCTCCATGAATATATTATACTGTTAATTAACATATGTTTCATGTTTAGTTTAATCATTACAAAAAACCCACATGTAATGAGAAAAAAACCTTGATTTTCTGTAATTATATTCTTCATTTAGAAAAAAATATTTTACATTATCTCATTTAAACTAATTTTTTTTAATATACAGTAGGTATGTCAGTAACATCCTAGTTTGTTATCATATAAATAATTTTTATATTTCCTAATAACAATTTTCTTTCTACCGGAAGAATTATATTTTTCAAAATGTGGAATTTCTCAAACTACCAATCAAACCACATTGTTATCCATTAATAACCAATAATGTATTGATCAGTGAGTAATACGTGAATAATATGTTTGCAGTTTCCCGTTATACATCAGGAGCCACCGTCAATGAAGGCAATCAAACTGACAGGTAAACCGATTTGATTTAAATAACATACTTTTTCAAAACTTTTTCTTCGACATAAGACCCCAAACAATCGGGAACTATTCATTATACATCGTTTGGCTCATGATATACTAGAAAACTTGTTCTACGCTAAAATAACTTTATAAAGCAAATACTGCTTTTGTATAATGAAATTATTGTATTCATGATCTAGTTATATCTCTTGGCAGGAAATCTCGACTACGATGATGGAAATTAAAAAGTTTCGAAATGGATTATTTCCTTCATTACACTATTGATTATAGTATTATTTACATAATGCAAATGTGTTATATGTTTCTTGAGCTGTTATTTTAGTATTTTTGATTTAATTCAAAATTTAAAAAAAATGCTTCGGCAAAAAATTATTCTCCTTAGCGTAGGAAATTATCTTAAATTACTTCCAACTTGATTTCCTAAAATTAAAACGCACCCAATGTTATTTGCTTAACCAATGCATATGACTTAACACACTATTCAACAAAATAATTTAAATTATTTAGACTGCAGTCTCCAGTTATTAAACATTGACTAAACAAATTACTCTTCACTACAATACATTTTATATTTGCTTAAGAAAGGAAAGCTTTATGAAATGTGAGGTAATGCCGGATAGTGTTATTAATCGACCTGATTAAAGAATCGTTGAATAAATATCTAAGTAAACGTTTAAAAAGAATTTTATTTTAAGGAGGACTACGCCGCCTGCATTTTCTTGTTAAGAGATATCTAAAAAACTCCCACTTTGTTTCTTTTCAATTTGTGTAAATTTATTCAGATTCTTTTCAATTTGTGTAAATTAGTTCAAATTTATTCTATATTTATAAAGCTTTTGCAATTTTTTTTAATAAATTTGTTTACCACGAAAAATAGTACAGGACACAAATAATATAAGCATTTTTAAAATCATTTCAATACTAAATAACATTGCAGAAATCTTTTTTCTGGCGAAACGTCAATTATGACTAGCTCTCAATATCTGTTTTTGCGAAAGATTTACTTGTTTTTTTATAATATCTTTGATGGGGCACCCCACGACTTTGCCACATTTACCAAGTTATTATGCTTTTCACACTTATTAATTATTAGCCACAGCCATCACTGCACAATTAATTTGAATCAGTTGTTTTATTGAGTTCATTTCCTTGTCGTTTATTGTAGACAAATTTTCGAAATTCACAAATACATTCAACCGCCCGCTGGTTACTCACGTAACCTTACCAAGAAATCACATCTTTACACATATTCTACAGTGATTTTTACATCAATTAATATTGATTTTTTAGGATGGTTAGGAGTAAAATTATTTAATTTTCCAGCTTTATTTTTCTAAATCAGTCTTTTGCAGCAACTGGTTTATTTTTAGTGTTGGAATCTTATAATTTTTACCTTTGTCACAAGCAGGACTCAGGTTATTTTATCGCATAGGTTTAAAATTACTACATTAGGTTTAAGTTCTAAAGATTGCATTGCACACGTATTAGATGTACAGTTTACTTATATAAGTTCCTGGAATTTCACTGAATGTGCTGGTTTACTGACTTCTCATCCTAATTAGTAGTTCTATGGACTGTTTTAGGACAATACAACATAAAAACTTGAACGCAATTTGTTTTAGTTGTTATTTTTGGGAAACGTAAAGGGAAAGTTATATTGCAGAATGTGTAAAAGTTATCTACGAATATAAAGTGTACAACTTTTGTGCAATAACGCATTTGATAAATTACAACAGTCAACTGATGCAAGTCGAACTTTTGTTAGCATAAGTTTACGATTTACAGGCATACATTTTGCTTGCTAAATTTAAACCCTTAGTTGAATGTAGTTTGTTTTTCTGGAAATCAAAGGGCCATTCAGAGATACTAAACATTTTAATCTATATAATATTTTCCTGGTTCAACAAAAGATTGGCATTTTTATTGTAAACTCTTTTGTGGAGATTTTATTCTTCATGATCAAATACAAAGTTTTCGTTGTTTTCTTTACAAACTTTTAATCAGAACACGAGTCAGATCTGAGCACCTCCATTGAAGTGACATACTCCCCCCCCCATTTTTATTTAACCTACTTTCCTCAAAAATATTATTTAAATATGTTTTTTCAGACGTAAATATTTTACTCAGTTACAAGAGGATTTATTATTTCTTTAAACAAACAAAATTAAGACATATAAAGGACTAGTTGCGTTTGGTAATCAAATTTAACATCGAATTTACTTTAAATATCTTTGTATTTAGTACAATGAATTCATTGTATTTATAATCTTCTGCTACTTTCCCAACATTCAAGTCATCTGTCTTTATCTTGATATTATTATATTAATGGAATTACAGTTAATGTGTTTCGGTAAAGAAAATTAAAATACTGTAGGGTTTTGCTTTTCCTATACGTAACAAAATGAATGCAAAAATCACTAATAGACTGCATACATGCGGATATTCTTTAACAATATCAAACCAAAAAGAAGGACTTACGATGAAAAAATTTTAAATAAGATAACCTGAGCTTACATATACATAACTACATTTCTTCAAAATTCTGCAAAAGATTAGGTCTGGTGTCACTCAAAAATAAAGTAAATTCACGCTTCTTACGCCCTATGATGTCCTCTCATGACATTTTCAATATTTTTATGAATTTTAGTGGCCATATTTTTAAAAGTATAGTCTTTGTGAACACGTGAAAAAATATTTTTTTTATTTTCACATAAGTGATCTGGTTCGATCTGTCAACTGGGTATTTATTAATACAGAAATTCTCCGTTGTTGGGTATTTTACCCATTGAAAAAAGGATTAATTCCTCAAACAGGAAGGTTTTCAAAAAAAAAAATTATTCCCTAAGGTACAGTAATCTATAAACTAAAAAGTAAAGCTTTTCATAACTGGATAATGCATGAAAAACAATGCTGATAAACCCGTCACACTCAGTTAATAAGTAAAAGTAGCAACCTAAGTACTAACAATTTATGTGCCTTGTCAATCTTGAATTATGCGAATTTTGTGTCAACTCCAATTTCATTGCGATATTATTATTTTTTATTTTTTTACTTTACATTATATATTTGAATTACACTAATGTTTCTTATAAAGTGGTCAGATACTACCTTTCCATCGAGTTAAAATTCATTCTAATGTTCTAAATTAATTTTCATGAAAAATTGTATGTTTGTGAAAAGAATGACCCATTATAATGTTCGAGTTCGAGGAGGCAGTGCGGGAGGGAATAAAGACAAACATATATTCCTAATAGCAAAGTAAACTAACTTTATTTTGGAGGAAACTATAAGCATATTAAGTTCTACAAAAACTAGCTTCGATCCGCTGCTTCCTCATATGAAAAATGGTTGTGTCATTATTGAAACAAAATTTAATCACAACTATTATTTGTAAGTTTAAGACGGTATTGTGTAATTACTGCATAAACATAAAATAATTTACTTTCAGCGTGAGTATGACATTAATTATTTTGTTATAACTAACATCGGTATCCTCTATTCGAATTTTGTTCAGAATAATTGAGGAAAGTAAAAATGTATAATACATAATTAGTACATTACATGATAGTATATTACAAAGAACATTATTAATATTACTAAGATTGTTTAGTTTATATTAAAATGATTCCAAAAAATAAACATTTGTAATTTTCCTAAAGAATGTCTCATCGTGCTAATGGTAATAATTTAGAAAATACTCATAAGTACACATATGTAATTACCCTGTGCTAATCGTAAGAAGATAAGAATCGGTTGCTTTTAGTATTTTATTAAAAATTAATATTTTAATTTTCGCGATATATATTATTTAATTTAATAGGAAATAAGAAAATGTGCAAATGTTTTATTTGTTGTCATTTTTTCTTCTTCTAGTTATTGGAAAACCTAAAGAATATTTTGTGCATTAGATTAGTTTTTCTCGAGAAAGCAAAAATAAACTCGTTTTAACATTGTTCATTAAAATCACAACTGTAAAATATATCGTATGCTTTAGTACATAATAACGGCTAAATAAGTAAATTAGTTATTATACATAAATAAATTATTAAATATTTATTGCAAATATAAAAAATATATCATTCAATTAAAATATAATGCAGGAACTGTTTATGCGACGTGGTACGATTTTTCATGCTTTTGTTCTCTTACGTAATAGTATATTACTAAGAATACAGCAATTGTATTTTGTTTGTTGTGTTTAAAGCTACATACATTTCGTGTAAGATAAAATGACATAGAATGTGGTAGAATAATAGCTTGTCTGATATCATATTAAAAAATAGAGTTTATCGTTATATACATTTAAAAAAAATTAAATTTACCAATAAATATTTTATGCCTTAAAAATAGCTGCTGTCCAAAAACAGCTGCGGTTTTAGTGTAATTGCTAATCGATGAGACATCATTAAGTAATATGTAGTGTAAAGAATGATTTCTTTCGTGTTTATGGTTGTAAAATACTTTCTTAAAATAATAAATATATCAATCTATGGTTTTTTGCTTGAATTTTATATATATATATATATATATATATATATATATATATATCGCAACTGTCTTATAGCTGGGTTACTGTCACTGGGAAGTTGCTGATAATTGTATAGTTTTTATCATGAATTCAGTTTAAAAACTTGTTTTGAGGGACTTCATAATTCTGATAAGAATGCGGTCTTTTCCTATGATATATTATAGGCATGTTACCGCAATTATTAACTAAATTTGCAGAACTACAGATTAAACTATATCTAGAAATTACCTTGAGTTAATTCAGATAATCATCTCGCAAAAAATCTTTTTTTTCCACGTTTTCAGCTATTAGAACCTCTTTTGATGACAATAATCCTCATCAATATGTATCAAACCAGTACATGTGGTACCGATAAATGTGGAGGACAATACTAAATTGCTTGGCAAAAATACGCGAACTTGAAAATGGCATTACTGCCTACGCCCCTGGTTTTCAGATTTTTGGCCATTAGAGTCATGTTAGATCAATCGACACATATATTAATAGAATATATTAAAAATCAAATAAACTACAACTCATTTACGTGATATATGACGAGTTAGCGCTTGAAGAACTGGTTGGTTTTGGACGAATAAAATCACTTTTTACCATAACAATAAGTAAATACTCGTAAGTAGAAATACTAATAAATATGCATCTAATGAACATTAACGGGACATTTCGGATACCTATACAAATTGTTTGGCAAGAGTATAAGGAGTCGATTATTAAAAATCGCGACACACATACAAACATTACGTCAAACTTTAACCTTGTCTTTTAATTCGCATAAAAATTAATAATAATTTTAGAGATAATACAGACTGAAATTATTCAGCAAAATAAGTCAGTGCGTACTTATAAAATCTTTTGTTCATAAAGTTTAGACATTTAAAATTTAATTAGTCATCATTGATCATTTAAAAATTTATAGCAATGGGAGGTAAAGTTTTGTTTGAGAAATATTTATTTTAATAATCACAGTAACAATTATTTATCAATACGCAGTTATTTTGTACTTAGTTAGATTTTGTCTTTACGTATGACAAAACTGAAATAGTTTATTTAAGGTTTGTCACTTTACGGAAAAAATTAAATATAATTTAGACTTATTGTTGTAAGACAATGAATTATCAAGGACTGTCAGCGGAATACAATTTTTCTGAGATCAACTTTAAAACTTAGTCTTTAAAAAAAGACGTCCACAGTTCCAACACACATTTGGAAACCTTTATATTATAAGAAATTTTAAAACAACAACACGAGAATTTCTCTCATAAACACAAGATTAAATATAAGCATTTCTGTTTCAATATGTGTTCGGGTAGTGTCTTATTATTTTAAAATTGCAAAAACATGGAATGGTGCAAAAAAATATAATTGCAAATCAAAACTGGTTCATAGAATAATAAATAATCATGATTATTAATACAAAAACGATGGTTTTACCATCATTTTTGTATTCCACAAAATGTCCAATAATTAGTATATTTTCATTTTATCGTATTGAAAGTTCATAGCATGTTCGAAGTCAGTAACAGTGCGTATTGGCAAAATACACTGGTGAATCGATTATATTTTAATATATAGGTGTTAAAGTTAAAGCTGTGTGATGTCATGGCACGGAATATTGTCCATGGCAACGTTTCTAGAGTATAAACATAACCTAGTTTTAGTTGTCTTATTATAAAAAAACGTATGACTCAGCACATATTAGGGATTATATGAAATAAAAAAAAAGTAGTTTAGCGGTCAAACCATTATGAATTTTATAGATAATTTTTTTAGCACTGCGAAACTCTAATTATGTGCGTCGTTACAGAATGAAAAACTTTAGTATGACTGTATACAAATATCAATTTCACCAAAATGTGAAAGTCGTCAAGAATACGCTAAAAGCAGATAACGTTTGCACCAGTATCTACCGCATTTTTAGAGTAATACTACTGGCCATACTTTTTGCAACACTAAAATGTTGCTAATTGCATTTGGCTGACATTGAAACTTTGTAATATTACAGTAAAAAATTACATATTTAATTTCGACATTAATTTTTAAGGCATAATTCATGAACAAAAAAATTATACTATATTTATACGTTATATTCTTATAAGACAAATAAAATGACTCGAGGTACCGCTTATACGTGGACAAAAAAGGAATACATATAGTCAAAAAATATATTTAAAAGAGAGATATTTTAATGGACATTAGCCAATTGATTACCTTACCTTTTGAGTACCACTTTCAGAGAGCCAGTGGCACATATATTCAAGATAAGGTCGTTCTGTGTAAAAACAGGATCATATTCAAAAAATATTAAAGCACGATATTTGTGTCTTTTTTTGAACCGAAAATTAGAATATTGATTCTACGTGGATATCACGATTTTACTACCGCCAAAGGTTTTAAAAAATGTCACATAAAATATTTTTACACTAAAAATGGTCACTCAATTGAGTATAGTGTTTCCACATGGAAAACGTGGCTCTGTGAAGCACAGGGACTGAACATTTCATTTTTCAAAAGGAAATAGCTGTCTTTCGCTTCGCTTTTTTCGAACTGGTGGTAATTGAATCACAATCTCGCAATCTAGACGCTTAACATGTAAATGAGGATGTGTATTTTTAGCGTCGATATGTTTTTAGGGCAAAAAACAGCTTTTTAAAATAAATATCTTTCCTAATTTTTAGATAAGTTTTTAATATAGTATTATTGCAGTTAAAAAGAAGAGTTATTATAGTTACTTTTTGTTTGTTCTTCGTAATATGTTGACCAAAAATTAGTTCGTTGTTTCGTTTCAAATAAATGCGATATAATTTACAATATTCTAAGTGGAAAAGTTACAAAGTGGCTCATGAGCCACTGTGAAATGGACTCCGGTAGTGCGATTAATATTTGAAAAATAACTTTCCAATGATACGTGTCCATTTCTGGTTTTTTCATGAAATGCTACGCCGAATGCTATTAAAAAGGAAAATTATAAGTTATTCCAGAGAGGATATGAAAAATGAGGGGACGAAGTGGAATGTCAGTATTAAAGCATCCAAGATTGCTGGTGCTGATCCTTTATTTCAGTGGGCAGAATAGATCTTAAATTATTCCTTAAAAGAAAGTTTTATTGGAAGACAATTTAATGATAAATATTTTTAAGTAACCTAAATTATTTTTTTTGTATATAATTTAATTTTGCTCATTCTTTGAATAATTTATAATTTATTTCGATTTATAATTTAAGAAATAATTATTTAAAGTGTTATATAATATAAAGAATATAGCGTATCGATACAGTGTATTCTATAAATCGGTATATATATATATATATATAACATTTCATTTCAGTGTTTATTCTAGTCTTTAAGAAAAAAAATACTTAGCTCGTGGAATAATTATAAGTAAGATATAATATTATAATAAAAATATAATTGTTCATTTAAGATTCATTAAATTTAGACGTAAAACATATGAATAATCTGTTTGTTATTTAACACGTATTAATGAAACAGTAGTTATGACTAAAGTTACGCTTAGACTACGACACTTTGGTGTATGCACTCAGTGTATACATCGAGTGTCTGTGTGTGAACACCACTGTCTGCGTTTGCGAAATTTATTGCGAAACTTGGTTAGTGTCGCCATACCGAAACGTGAACGGCCAGACATTAGTTCCAAAACATTTGTGTCGTAATTAGTGTCGTAGTCTATACGGGTCTTAAGAGCGTTAGTGACCAGATTCATTCCGTGCGGATCTCGCCTCGTTACTTAAGTAGCTTGGAGGGGGCCACGAAGTTGAAGACTCGCAATAGCCTGCAAACTTACGTATTATTTAATCATATGAACAAATTACATTATTTTGAAAACAATTTCAATGACATGTTGCGTTATTACCCAAAGAAAAAACAAGTCACATTTTGTCTTAAGTTGTATAACTTTTTTATTTATAATGAAAATAGGATATATTTCAAATGTTTTTTGTTTATTTATCCTCTATATTTTTGCATAACAGAATTAGAGATGTAAGTGTGTAGAATAATAAATATTTATTTTTAAAACAATAATTTGAAATATGTAAAAAATATTAGCGTAATGATTATTGTATTTCATGTTCAAATACACATTTCTTTGGCCAATTATAGTTGTTTGACTTACTTCGTCGATTAACCTAAAATAAATACCAGTAATTATTAAAAGTACGATTTTTATTCACACCGCTTATATGATAAAAATATACTAAAATCACTAAGTAAAAAAGTTGTATTTTAAACATTTAAATTTCTTCTTTACCAAATTAACCTTCCATAAACCTTTTACCATTGTTGCCTTTTATAACATTTCTAAAATATTTTTGGGTTCAATCATGATGGGTTCCATCTCAATGGAAACGAATAATGTTGGAATAATATTATTTTTATAATCTTTATTTTCATATTATTCATAAAAGTTTTAAACTTTTCTCGCTGATTCTTGATTTATATCAGAAATATATATCTTCTAATATCGATTTTTATTTTTTTTTTGGCTAGGTAGCTGTATTGTTCGGGATAGATCTTGAATTAATTGAAATTTATAAGTAACACAAATGACCGCAAATTTTTAGACACCTTGTAACTCCACTGTTACAAAATACATGAATCGACTGGAAAGTGCTTTGAAACGCAAAGTTATAAATTGGTACAATTGGTCGTAGGAAATAAAATATATTTTTAAGTGTTTAGGCATTGCTATAAGTTAACAAATTCTTAGTACTTAAGTATACTCCTTGTTAGAATTTACTAAGCTTGATATGGCTTGTAAAATTACGTCATTTACAACAAATAACATCCACATAATTGTTTATAATCAGCATAGATAAATTACATTGTCCGAATTTAATGAGTAGAAAAAATATTAATATGTCACGTGTTGTTACAGATATGGCAAAGATACGTCGGCGCTCCATATAATTGGCAATTTCCACGTACCAGTGTAAGTCATCAATTGTTGTGATATTAATTATATTTTATTGTGAGTACTGATTAGAGATTGAAGTGAGTGGAAGATACTGGGAAACCCTTGTCTGTGAGAAATTTCCACATCATCATATTCAAGGAAAAGGGCAATTTAAATAATGAAATTGAGTAAATTTAAAGCAATTGTTTTATTTTGTTTACTACGATATTTTAATAATATTTACAAAATGTTGTATAATTTTCATTCAATCTAAAAAGCGTTAATTACGAATGTGATCAAATTAACAACTCTAAAGATTGTTTATAAAATTTAAATATGTCTGAAAAAATATGAATTAAAGAATAGATCAAAGATACTGAGTGAAAATCACGCGTCGCCTCTCGACTAACAGAATGGATCTTTTCAAGAATTTTTTGGAGGTAAAGAAATTAATGTTAGGATTGTTCAACCTTGGACATGTGGCTGGGGAAAATTTACTGAAATATTATGCATGTAAAAAGTCTATGGGGAAAGTAATTGTGGAACACTGAGAAAGATACGACTAGACGAAATTGAATAACGCCTAATAGTAGTGATGTAAGCAGCCGCGTAAATAAAATAACATTTATGACATGTATAAATACAAAAAGAGACAATCATTTAATGGAATAAAAGTTTATCGTTATGTCTGCTTATTGCCATATATGAAATAAATTATCTTTGTGACGCGTTTAATTTTTTTCTGTAGTTGACACACAAAAACCTCTTCCCATTTCTGGACATAATCGATGGCTGTAGCAAGATTTTGTGTTTAGGCGACAAGGCTTGTCGAGGGATAAATTAATTGTTCTAATTACAGATTAAAAACCAAATCTTTTAGCGAGTCAGAAATGTCTAAATAAACGTAAAAAATTTAAAGAACGGTTTGAGTAGTTTTATTGCTCTATGTTTTCAAGTTTGCACACATTCATAACTTCTACTCTAAAATACTTATTTCGTATATTTATGCATAAGGAAAATTTTTAAATTAATTTGCGAAGTCAGAGTCCCTAAAATGAGATGTATTGATGTATGACTTGATTTTTGGAAAAATCTTTCAACGTGTAAAAAGATTTTATGTTGTAGGAAAATAGTGGCAGAATCAAAGTATATTTTTTTTCATCACTAATATTCTTTTCAACAGGAGGTACAACGTTGATTGCACCGGACAGAATTGCAATATACAAATTAAAAAGTAAGTACATTTATATCAAATATAAATATTTATAATTATAGCATAGAAAACATGAAAATAAGATTAACGTATCCTTTACATTTGGAAAAATTGATGTACCAAATTCATTTAAACTTTTCACTATTCAATTGCAATACACCACATACTCGAGGAAGATTTTTACTGAATTACTCTTATGCTATATATATTTTTCAATACCTTGCTTTATTACACCTATCTTAGAATCGATTGTTCAATTCTGGGAAAAGTCACTTTACATTCCGGTTTTAATTTATCGGACATCCTTATAAACCTATGGGGCCAGTCCTTTTTGTTATCGCACTGCTTTTCGAAAACCTTTATTTTGTTGCAGCCTCAGAAGTACACTCTAGGTTCCTAGATCATAGTGATTTAAGTCAACAGACTAACAGTGATGAAAACAAGTCTTATCCATATTTATTTTGTATCACTAATGAGAGTCATTTCAGTTAAGCGTTCCGTTTCGATTACTTGCATTTTGCATGTAAAACTATAGGTTTTGAAAACGTTGCTTTAATATTAGCTTAGGAATGATTGGTGCTGGTTAACGTATAAACTGTAAGCATATAGGTGGCTATCTATAATGATGTCAATGTCTCTTATTCTTCTACAGGAGGTGATGCAAATTGCATGGCTTATCAGAAAACAGTTATTTCTTTGACTGATGGCAGTAGTAAAGAGTGAAATGGTTTCGGAATTGTTTTAATGTTGGTGCAATATTTGCATCTACGTTATGATGGCGGATACTGATGTTATCCTACAGAGATTGCGCTGACTTTATGCGGAAAATCTGCTTTACTTTTATACTTATCTCATAACTATAATATAATTTTTTTCCATGTGTCGCAATTTCATGAGACATTTTATATTAGTAACTTTTATTTCATTCTATACTTTCTATTAGAATAGTATCAGTAATCATGCTTAAAATTAAAATCATAGAAAAAATATTCCCGACTCACGTAATGAACAAACCTTAAGACAGGTACTTTGTAAACAGTTTCAGTGAGAGTATTGGTTCATTCTTTAAATTGCATCTGCATACACATAATGAAAGCAGTGATCCAAGTGGCCGCTTGTACATCAACGGTGTACAGAATTAACAATATGTTGAGGCTTCACCGCATTTAAAATTGATTAATGATTGTCATCACATTCAATTTGTTGTTTACTCATTAGTATACAATTTACACCCAGCTGTATGAAGATAAATTAGAAAAATTCTTGTAACATTCAAACCTACGTTTAGTATGTGGACTCAGCATTAATTAGTAAAGAAGATAACAAGTGCTAGAACTTCTTTCCGCCCACTGAACAATTAACGGATCATCTAAGTGTCGATAGATAAACTCGAGGCACGATCGAAAGTACTTTCAAATTTTGATTTGCGATTGATACGAGCACTCTAATTGTTTTGTTCTGTTTTATTTATCAAATTGGAAAAGCAGATGTTAGTTCGTCAATTATGCTGAAGCGATGATTTAGATGCGATCAACGCCGCGACGTGGCAGAATTCGAATGTGACCAAAATTTTAATTTTTGCGCTTATGCTTTTCGTTTCGAGTAAAGCAATCTTATCCGTCCGTGATTTATCCGTACGATTTTTGAATACGTAATGAAATTCTATTATAAAATACTGCTTCAATCTGGACGAAATAATTCTGTACTTGTAAACGTTTTCTAATGACCTTCAAAATAAATCTGGGGTTGACGAGCAGACTACGTTTTCATAAGCCGATTATAAATAATATTTGAAAATGAAGAAAGAAAAATCTCCAGCTAAGTAATTTAAAAATAACGTGTATTACGAGATTATCATAAATAACGTGGTTGTGTTTAGGTCATTTTTCGACCATGTTTCTCTCCATATAGTGCATCGTGACCCTCGCCCATGCCTAGAAAGTGAAACGTAGTTATCCCCTTTTATTTCTAGAAGACATTGTTATTTTGCTCTGCTGCTAATTATAATAGAATTATTTTGTCAAAATAATTTAAAATTGAAAAAACCTTAAGGCAGAAGGATAGAATCATTAGAAAAGAAGGGAAAATTAAATACCTTTGTTTTCATCAACGTGAGGATGCTATTGTTCTGTCATCTAATAGCGAAACAAGTATCGCCTTTATTGATACAAATTAACAAATAATAGCATCAGCCCCTCATGTAAAGTGCTTATGCTATTATGTAAAGTGCTTGTGCTCAGGAATAGTAACGAAGGATGTCTAATTTTATATCGTCGTCTCCGAGCCACATAGAACGCCTCACAGGTAAACATCGCATGAATTACAGGCCCTTCCCGAAAATTAAGGGGATACTTTTGCTAAAATAATTGCTGCAGTGTTTATTTCTTTTTAATAGGGGTAAAGTCAATATAGGCCCACGACTTAGTAGAAGAAATAATATGGAATCCCGTAGCTGCAACCGGTTTCAATTAAATTATCTTAGTTCTATTGTCAGTGTCTTCTGAAGTCAAATTCTTGAACATTCTTTCTCTAGCACTACTTAGTAGGGATATTAGTAAAAATAAATCCTTGCTTACGGAAAAGCGATATTCGAGTTACTTCTCTAATCCACGCAGCAGTCTGCAAACGCTGAAATGTAACGTTCCTCTGAGGCGGCCACATGTTGATAATAAGTGAGAGTCTAGTCATATAAGGCAAACGTTCATAAGAAATATTTTTTTAAGTAGAACCAGTTTAATATTTAACGGAGTTTGGTTAAAATTCCATGTTTCAGCGAAAAATCTCTTGGTAAAGTAATTTATACCAGTAAACATGACAATTTAATAAATTGTATATATCAAGCAAAAAGCTACGAAAAATTGCATCTTTCTTCGCTTTCTTTTTGTGCGACTTTATCAGCTTATTCATTATATTATCAGGTAACATTTTGAAACTTCATAAAAGTTAACTTCTTAACAGTATGGGAAACAACTATACAAGTCGCATGTTTTACCATTATAGTTAAAATTATAATTAAGATTCGAATTAAATTTTTTATTTTTATACATATCTAACTTGAAAATATTAAATGTTAATACATCTATAACTCACCTGGTCTTAATATTGCGTGAATTTAAACGAAAACAAAATTAAACATAGCAATCAACACTAGCCGCATAGAACAAAATATGGGAGAGTGCCACAATTAAGAGAGTGATAATAACGATATCGACCATATTTTATCGTTTAATTTAACATCTGTAAAGTTTAAGCATACTAAACCCATACATAAAAGTCGGACGTATTATAACCTCTTAAATATTGGGTGGAGTTTCTAGTTCAATTAAATTCGGTTATTTTTTTAATACCGGCTTGTCACTCTGTGCAAAGATGTGTGTGTGTGTGCGCGCGTGTGCATGCTTGTGCGTACGAGAGATTCAGATGCGTTCAGAAATTCGATTGTACGTTCTTTTAACTGCATGTAAGAACAAGGAATTTGAGATATCCAAAGGTATAAAAATATTTTATTGTAGGTTTTATTATTTTAGGCTAATTAATAAAAAATGTGATATTTAATAACATTCAAGATGTGATGACGCATTACATTAAAGATAGTCGAGAGGTGAGGTAGTATCCACGAATGCAAGCAACAAATATCGTATTTGTCACCCCTATCATATCGGTTTATCGAGATAGTTTGTCACGACTCATTAAAAGAAAATATTTGTATTCTAGGACAAATTAGTTTACAATAAGCTGGACTTAAAATTGCCGGACCCTTATATGTCATATTTATCATTACTACTCAGTTCGATTATTAATATTAAATAGATCCTAAGTTATTTTGTTCGATACTACATGTATTTTGGAAATAATACTTTTACGTATGTAAATTCTTATTCACAATGAAATATGACATTCAGTGGTTATATTTTTATGCCATGTTTTTAATTGACAGACAGAAACAATTAGACCAACCAAAGCGCATGTCAAGACGCATAATAATAGTAGACACTAATTAATAGTTACGAGTTATTGCTGCCTCGATAAAGTCAGATGTGGAAAGTCAAATCATTGTACACAACCATTATTATTGTATTTACGTGATTTTAGTAATACAAAATAAATAAAACTGGTTGCGAAGAAAGTATTAAATACATATTTAATTTTAATTAAAATATCGGCGATCAAGGTAATGCGAATAGGCTATAAATATGTTGCACACCATAAGTGATGTCGCTGTGTGTGTTTCAGTGATTTTGACACTTGTTAAATGTTTACCAAATATTCACTAAACTTTAGGAATAACAATATAAATCCTTCCAAGCTTAGGCGAGTGAAATCTGCAATGCCTTGCAATAAAGCTCTTTTTTAAATAAAAGTTTAACAGCGACTCTCGTTCCCCGCCTTTTTTATATTTTATCCTTACACTTTTCAAATTATTTCACTGTGAAGTAATGTCAGATTGCTTTCAATTTATTATTATTATTTTTCGTAGATTTCTTTACTGAAAGTAAGTATATATATATATATATATATATATATATATATATATATATATTTATATTTATATTTATATATAAATATATACATATTTATATTTATATATATATATATATATATATATATATATATATATATATACATATATAAATAACTTTTAAAGTAATATAATTTTTTATGTAATTAGACTGTTGTGTTTCGTTTCTGGTTTCATGAATTTGATTAAAGTATCTATTTTTGAATCACGTGTGCATTTTATAAAATTAAATTATCGGAAATAAAGTATGTTATTTCTTTCTATAGCCGTTTCAAACTTATTTATTTTTATTCGCCAATTATAGCCATTAAAATCCCATCTTATGCAGCCGGTGTTGTACAGTAAGAATGATATCATAGAAAATTAGTGTTTTTTAGGCTGCAATGAAAACATTATGCAAGTCGGAAATAATTTTTATCATATTTAAATTCTTCACAAAGTTCCTTTTTACTCTATGCCCAAAATCGCTATACCCGGTGTCCGTAATCATTTCGATTCACGGTTCTTTGTTGTTATTTTGCCAGGATTCCTAAGTGAATTTTTAGTTTAATATTTTGGTTCCGTATCTAAAACTGAAAAAAGGAACCCTCATAAGATCACTCATGGATCTGTCCATCAGTCCGTCTATCACTGTCGATTTTTTTAAAATTCACGCGACGTAAAACATAAACTAGAAATGTTTGCATTATAATATACCTTATTAACACATGTTGCACCAGCTGACTTTTTGAAAATATTTATTGAATAAATTAAGTACTAAAATTTGTTTTTTTAAATTTCACGTGGTACGTGAAAAATATATTTGAAAGGGCTTGCAACGGGTAATATAATTTTTTTTTGTTTCATAGTTTTAAATTGCCTTTTTAAAAAGATAATTTAAAAAATAAGGAAAAATACTGCATTCCTCTTCTTAGTATGAAACTGCCAAAAAAGCTAAAAAACTGCATTGTAATCAGATTACAGGAAACATATAGTGATTAACAACATATAGCGATATAGGTATATCGACCGATCCAACTGCCATTAAGCTTTGCTTGGGTAACTTCATGCGGGGCGGGCAATATGTAATAATGTAAGTATCTTTTACCATATGCCACTTAATCGATTCAGCGGAATGCTGTCGAATCATCAAAATTATTTTGGATAAAACTGAATTAACGTTAGATATTTAAACGAGTTGGTAAAAAACAGACCCGAAAATGTTGAAATGATATGTACCTTGTATCATAAGCGTTTATTGTGGACCAAATATGAGAGTACTTCTGGTTATACATTCGTATGTTTATGCGAGCATCTGTGTATGTAAATATACACTAATATATTTGTCAAACAACGCTGCAAATGTCTGCGAAGAATGGATTAGATTTCAATAAATAAGTTAATCCTGATTATAGTCACAGGCACCAAAAAAGGAAAAATATTACTTTTTATCAAACAAATTTAACCGACTTCAAATAACTACGGAATAAGAAAAAAAATTTAAAATAATGAAAATACGAGTAGTTTAGTTGAAGCTTTCGCGGTACAATATTTTCTCCGAACATAAATAAATTTGATAAATACTGCTGGTTTCTGCTGATTTTCAAATGTATATATATATATATATATATATATACATATATATATATATATATATATATATACACACATATATATATATATATATATATATATATATATATACATATATATAATTATATATATATACACACACACGTTTGTATTAATGATAGACCCGTATGCACATACACACGTATTATTTAGTTGGTTAGTAAGTAAATCAGCGGTCATAAATGTTATAATTTTTAATTATATTTCCAATTTAAAATTAACTAATTGTCGATATAATAAACCCCATCATTTTATGCTACCTGCGCACTGGTAGAGAGTGGATAGCATCTGCATGCTTAAAATTCAGGTGAAAAAATTGATCTGTGAACGGTAATAGTCGGTCTTCATTGTCCAAGTTTTTTAGCGTAAGGCATTGCTGAACGATCTAAACAAAGTATAATCAGTAGACGTGAGAACTGGGGAATATGGCAGGTGAGGGATCAGTATCCAATCAAAATCGACTATTGCTATGGCTAGTCCAGGCTAAGTTCATGTGATACCCACGCACCATATTTCAAGCTTTTTCCTGAGCGGTGTAAATTATTCTTTATAGTTTCGTGAGAGCACTCGAGCTCAGTTGCTGGCCAGCGGGTCTTTAATCGGCTATCTTCTTCAATTAGCAATTTTAACCTGTCGCTATCCAATTCCAATGGTCTAACAGAGCGTGGTGGATCACTCAGGAAATAATCACAATTTTTTTTTCATTAGCTTCAGATATTGCTTCAAGAGCTACGCGTTGGTATATGGTACGTGTAGATCGGCAGCAGAGCGATTAGATTGGTACTCGTAGAGTAGACAGTGTCTCATATGCGTCTTAATTTCATCCATATGTTATGCGTGTTAACAGTGCAGCCTCTTAGTTACTAATGATTTAGTGAGAGCGTGCCGCGTCCTGTATATAACTTCGATCATGGAAGCGTTTTAGGACGTTAACTTTTATTACTTTTAGCCAACATATATATATATATATATATATATATATATATATATATATATACACATATTATATAATAATGCTAGAATCCTAGCATTATTATATAATATGTGTGTTACAATTGTTGCATCCATTGTAAAGAACGGGACAGGGGATGTCTCGGACGGTTCAAACTACAGGCCTATCTCATTACCTACGGTTATTGCGAAGGTGCTGGATGGTCTTCTTGATTGTCACTTAACTAGGAGTATACAACTGCACGATGATCAGTTCGGCTTTCGGGGGGGTCTATCCACTGAAAGTGCCATTCTGTGTCTCAAGCAGACTGTGCGGTACTACACCAAGCGTAAAACACCAGTGTATGCCAGCTTCCTGGACCTGTCCCGGGCATTCGATATGGTTTCGTACGACTTGCTATAGGCCAAGTTGCGAAATGACACTAGTTTTCCTCCCGAAATTATATCTATGTTTAAGTAATGGTACAAGAATCTAAATAATACAGTGAGGTGGGCGGATAGTGAGTCGGGCGAATATGGTCTTGAGTGCGGGGTGCGTCAGGGGGGTTGACCTCACCCAAACTGTTTAATATATATGTAAACGGGTTGATTGGAGAGCTGAGCAGTACAGGAATCGGATGTCATATAGACGGAGTGTGCGTTAATAAAATCAGCTACGCGGACGACATAGTGCTGCTCAGCCCTTCTACCGGCGCGTTACGCAAGCTGCTACGTATATGAGAACTGTACGCGGAGGATCACGGACTCCGATACAATGTAAAAAAAAGTGTGTTTATGATTTTTAGAGTACCCAAAAAACCATATCCAGGTCACTCGGTAGCCCTCTATGATACATCTTTAAATAGAGTCACTCATTTTAAATATCTGGGTTATTGGGTCAATGAAGACCTCAAGGACGATGTGGATATGGACAGGGAACGCAGGGCGTTGACTGTGCGCTGCAATATGTTGGCTCGAATATTTGCACGACGCACGGGAGCAGTAAAGATTACACTGTTTAGGGCATTCTGCCAAACATTCTACTCGTGCAGTTTGCGGGTTGATTATACGCGGCGGGCATTTGACGCCCTGCGGGTACAATATAATAACGCGTTCAGGGTCTTGATGGGGCTTCCGCGGTACTGCAGCGCCAGTGGTATGTGTGCGCAGGCGCACGTGGACGTCTTACACTCTATAATGCGCAAGCGCAGTGGGTCCATGAGGGCGAGGGTGCCGGGAAGCTCCAGCAATATGCTGGTCACGTGCGCGGGCCGACTGGACCTACCTCTTTTGATACACTGGATAGGCCTACATGCGCCATTATAATTTAAGTTAAATGAATTCATTATTGAGTTAATTAAATTAATTGATTTTATTACTATTTTACTTTGAATTTGATTTGAGTAGTTCTTTGACTTGTTTTATTTAATTTTATTTAATTTGACCCGACTTAAGTAATTTAATTTGGTGTAGTTTGATACAGTTTAATTTTATCTTATTTAATTGAATTAATTTACTATGATTTAATTTGTATTGATTTTAAATTTTTTACTCCAATTGGGTTTGACTCCATTTAGTATTTATTTTATTTTATTGCATATTTTATGATTTATTAATGATGTAATTATTCACTATTTATACTGTTACCAAGAATATTGTTACCTATTAACACAATTGTATGGACTATGTCTGAAATAAAATCTTATTATATATATATATATATATATATATATATATATATATGTACATATATATATGTATATATGTATCTGGTTGCCTAAAAAGTAATCACACAAATGCACAATTTATTATTGGAGTCTTTTAACAGTCTAAATGTCATTTCGCGAAATAGAAATGACGACATGCATGTCACGCACGTTATGTGCGCCATCTGTCTGTGATTAAACGGAACAAGTTTATTAGCCACACGGCCATCTAGATGCAACCGTGAGTGTAGCCTCAATTTTTTCCTTTATTTTGGATATGACAATATTCGAATTAATTAGCATTTGTCCAAAGTAATAAAAAAAGTAAATATGAACTCAACTTAATAAGAGAAGGCAATTATAGTAAAGAAACAAAGTGTACTACGTAGATACGTCACAAACGATTCAAACTTACCGTAGTTTAATTGTGCGAATTTCATTCTGTGCCAACCAAATTTACTTTCTGTATCGTCTTTTATTTTACACGGACACGTCAAAAGGCCATCTTGCGTGATCCGTATAATTTTTGCCTCCGCTACTAGTAAAAGTGAAAGAGTAACATTGCACTGACGCAGATTGAAATATTATTATTTTATTATTTTAGGAATAATAATTATTATCATATGAATAATATAAAATATATTTTTAATCTGCAAGTGAGACACATTTCTAGAACACAAGAGAAACAAGGACCTACCTAAATACCTAAATATCCATAATAACCGGTAAATTTAAAAATGGTAATTTTCATTTTCCCGACTCCATTTCTATGATGTACTTATATTTGTCAGCGCTGATAAGAATAACCGATACACAATGAAAAGGCGGAGATAAAAAGGTTAAGATTAAAGATAGAATTCATCTTAAAAAAACTTTCTTATGTTATAATAGTTTCTCTCTATGTACACATATCTCCGGTATGTTTTCGATAATAATTTACCTTGTTATAGTACTTTGTGTCATTTTAGTTTTAAATATTTGTTTATTGCTTTAGTACAAAATCTGTACTATTTACCCATTTTGTATAACATATATAGAAAGATACCAACTCAGTGGGGATCACATTGAAATTCTATTTAGCGACATAAGAAATCATGAGTTTACAATAGCAACTCTGTTCCAATGCTCTTCAAATGTTATACAAAATATTCTTCATGTTATCGTGTTCTATTTACTTCCAGAATTGATTAATTTAAGACAAAAAAATCCCTTCCTAATTGCTTTTCCACTGTATTTTAAATATATGTAACATTAGACAGAATAAATTATAATTGGCTTGGAGAGCGATAAGACAATGGCGAATTGTCTGCAAATATTTTAAACCAAGGTTAATTAGAAAATATAAGTCAAATAGAAAATATTAAAAGTTATAAAGTCGTCGATTTTATCGATTCTTTTATCTAACAAAAAGCAAGGGTTTCACAAACTAGTTACATTAATACTGTTCCCATTTATATAAATATACACACACATGCGTATATATATATATATATATATATATATATATATATATATATATATATATTTCTTTTTTTTTTTACCGGAAATATATGAAATCTAGGAATTGTATAAAATTCTTTGGAAATGTATACAATAGCGAGCTAACATTTGGAAGAGATCGCTGTTTAGCAATAAGACCGCTAACATTTTGTTATCTATAATATTCTTTTTGTAAATTTTTGTGTTATGTTTTAAAATGCAATAAGTCTATTCGTATGGTATTGTACGTATAAAATTAAAATAATAATATAGAATTAATAAATAAAAAATAAAACGCAGTACGTACACTGAAAATCAAAATTATTTTTTTTTACTTAAAACTCTCATTTTCTAGATTAGGTCACATTGCAAAACGTATAATTTTCGTAATAGTTATTAATAATTAAACTTAAAAACATAAGAACTTATTTACTTTTGCGGCCAATTAGTACCAAATAAAACAATATAAATCTCACATTGTCATTAATTAGAATCATCAGGTCATATTATAACACGTAATAATATTCCAAAAATTATATATTTTTACAAGTTAAGCTGTAGTGGCACTTAGAATTACACGACATTTTATTTTTGAAGCACAAACGTTTTGATCAACTACTTTTTGAAGCACAAACATTTTGAACAACCTTTCTTGCAGAACCACTTTTTGAATCCTTGTTTGGTTCCAGTGGATTCGCAAATAAGGGTAGTGAAATTTAAGTACTGTGTACATCCTTGATTACGAGAATATCTCTTGGACAAACACTGAACTGAGATCTAGAATACATTTATTTTATGATTCCATTCTTTGTAACAATTTGATAAAGTTCGTCATCTGTTTTATCCAAGACCACACCTATACTACCTCGTGCATCACTACGTCCTCTTACAACCTCTGGTACGTGTATCCTTACAAATATGCCAATAGATCCTGGAGGAAACTTCTGTTGCTGTAGGTTTTCCTTAGCAGCGTGACGACTGTTGCTATTAAATTTTTAAGCACAATGGGCACAACACTTCATACCCATGTCCTTCTTCGGCTGATTCTTCAGCGAAAGCGCAAATTGTGGTTTCTATAAGTATAAGCTTCAATATTTTCTTGTGAACAAATGCAACATTTGTTAACTTGCACACTGGTTAACGGTTGTGTGCTTGTTTCATAATGTTCCAAATGGATTAGCTCCGTATTTTCCTTGGAGAATTCAAATGTAGAGGATTTGGATTTCCTTTATTGTAATTAATGTCCTTTTATAGTTTTCTTCAAGTGTTCTTCAGTTTCGACGCTTTGCGTGAAATCATTTGGTAACGATATACCTAGTTTTACTTCTCACCAAAAAAGGGTTTCATAAGAAGTTCGCTTAATGCTAGCATGAAAAGCCCTGTTTTTTATGAGTTGCACAAATCTTATACCCTCAATCCATTGTGAATTATCATTGTCTTACATACAAATGGTCAACATATTTTTGATGTTCCGGGTCACCCTTTTTTACACTATTTTGATTTTGGGAATGCCTGGGTTTATCATGGATTTTTCGAGTAGGCCAATACAATTTTAAGTTTTCAATAATGTTGTTACAAGACTGCAGAATGGCAGAGTCCCCGAGTAGAGTGAATATGTCTAACAAGGTATAAGTCACATCCTCAACTCATTTAAATTTGAGGGTTCTTAAAACAATAAATTTTGTTAAGTGGTTTAGATAAACAAGTACGAATTTGTATTCAACGTCGGGCTGAGATTAAAAATCTGTCAAATCCACTTGGCATCTAGAGTTGAACTCAGACGCTGTAATAAGCCTGACAACAATACCTCTTTTAACGCCTTTTTTATTTTGCTGACAGTGTTTTCAATGTTGAATATAGGTTTCTATATCCTTACGTGTTATGTTTTTATAGTGATTCAATACCTCCTTCATAATGCGATCTCTTCGGCTGTGGCCAATTCTTATATGTGCTTCGTGTATTATGTCGATTGACTCCAATATCTTTAACAGGAAAAGTAGGTTACCTTTTTAAATAATCGCGAGGAGCCTTTCTTGATATCGTTTTTGCTGTAATAACCTCTTTCAACAACATTTTGGAACGTTGATCTTCAATATAAGCAGTATTCTGAGCTGTAGTTAATTATCTAGATGTTGTTAAATAATTGTATAATTGATATTTAATAAGCGTAACGCTTGAATCGGACGCCATAATGAACAACTGTGACGTGTATACGCAATGAATGTTTATGCGACACTAAGCTCGCGATCGCGAGCTTCCTCGTGGTAAACAGTGCGCGCCCCCTCGCACTGTTTACCCCGCTGTTACCAATATACCGAATTTAACATATTTCCGATATTAGATAATATTTAGGTAATATAACGAATTATCCGGAAATATGTATAATATTATTTGTTTCACACATTTGCTGCATGATTTTAGGCATTGCACACATTTCCTAGGTATTCTACACACTTTATTCTACAACATACATTTCTGGTAACACACACATACACACACACACACACACACACACACACACATATATATATATATATATATATATATATATATATATGTACAAGCAGTAGTGTGCCTAAGATTGTCTACTAATAAGATTATTCATGATTTATTGATATACTCCATGTAACGGTCAATATACGGATTTTTATATTAAATTTCGGAAATGTTTATAGTATTTTTTATCCTTTAATGAAAATTTCCTTAATATATAGTTAAGTAAATAGGAAACTTAAAACCTGCCTGTGTTTACGTTTATCATTAAGAGGAGCCGTAAAGTAATTAAAGTAAATAAAAAATATTTCTGAATTAAAAAAAAATCCGCAGTAGTTACCATTATGTGGTATGAATTGACCATTATGTGGTAGTGACCAGTATGTGATATAAATCATGAATAATCTTATTACTAGCAATAAGTTAGTGCGTCAATAAATCATTAACTTCAAACTAAAGCAATATTACATAACATGTTTTTCAATAATTTTTCCAAAACCTCGACGATCCTTTACCTTTTACCGCAGGTATGATCATGTGAAACACGCGATGCTGTCAGCCATTTTGCACGATAAATGCAAAATGGCTAATAGCTCAGGTTTCTTCCCGTATTCCACATTGTCGAACTTGCGATAAAAGGTAAAATATTATCGGGTTATACTTGTATTTAGAAAAAGACCGAGAAGATTAATTAAATCATTTTTCAAAAGGTGACGATTTATAAAAAAAATGTAAAAATTATAATTTTCCCATCATTTTAAACGAATGGTCCAACTAAGGCTATGAAGTAATTAAAAATATTGGGTGATAAATTCTTAATGATAAATATCCCCTGGAAGCATTCCCAATGTTATATTCATCATTCGATAATTTCTAACGAGTTCTGGGAAGTTAAATTCAAAACTATTTTTTTTTATTTGAGAGCAAATAATTCTGTTACAGATGATATTGTTATGTTTAATAAAAAGAGAAATTAAAGTAATGAATCTTATGAAAAAATTATGAATTTTTTAATTTGAAGAAGTAGAAAAAAAATATTTTAAAAATTAATAAAAAAGCACCAAATTATGGAAAATGTTTCTTTTAATAAAACCACTTAAAACTCTTTAAAAAGGTCAGAAATTTTTTTTACAATTTTTTGTGATCTTTTAATTTGGCTGAGCAGTTTGAATATTATTTCATAGTATTATTACAGAAGTACTAGCCTTTCATGCATCACTGACCTATGTCTGTGCCGTTTGCAACTGGCGCCACCAAAATGTAAATAATCAGGTTAAAATGAAAGAAACGTATAGAGTTTTAAGTGGTTTTATTAAAAGAAACATTTTCCATAATTTGGTGCTTTTTTATTAATTTTTAAAATATTTTTTTTCTACTTCTTCAAATTAAAACATTTTATATCGTAGGAAAGAGGACCAAATAGTGACTCGAATGGTAATAAAGTCTTCTGTAGCGTGTAATAATTTTTTCTCCTTAAATTTATTGAAAACCCTGAGTAATTGGGTTTATTTATATTTTCTGTTTCTAACAATGGAACGAGTGGAAATGTTTATTAATGTTTGATGCTTTCTTATTTTTCTTGTAATATTTATTTTGCCTATATTATGTTGTCTTTGAAATAAAATGTTCTTTTCCTCAAACTGACAAAATATATGACGATGGCGCTAAAATATAACTTTTATTTACGAAAAATCATAAAAATATTATTGGATCAGAAGGAATATAACTTATTTATTATTTGCGATAGAAATTATCTAACTGATTATATTGACTTGAATCATGGTATATTAACTGGAAGCATGGTATATTAACTGGAAACATGGTATATTAACTGGAAGCATGGTATATTAAGTTGAAGCATGCAAAATTTTGCCGCCATTTTGAATGAAATTTATCAATTTTAGATTTGTTATTTTGTTTATTTTTTCTTTGCAACGCATTAATTTTTTTATTATTTGAAACGTTAAATACTAATTTTGTATTAGTATATAACGTTTTTGGTTCTTAAATAAGCGAAACGTGTAATTTTACGTGTAAATTTCAAATATGTTCTGGCATTATTTTTTATATCCCTAATTGCATAAAAGATTTACGATTTTTTTAAAACAACTGCATTACTTTTTAAATAATTTCGCAAAAGTGCAACATTTTAAAAATATTTGGCAACAGCAGCCTGTTCCGTTTGCAGCTTTCAATCATTTTTGTCAAGTTTCAAAAACTTAAAAATAACATAATTTTTTATCAGCATAAATGATTTTTGCAATAATTGTTAAGTTTAAAAATTGTTTACACTTTTTATAGTTGCAACGAAAATTGCATTTTATGAATTGTTTTTGTTTATAAGACTTTCGTCATCTAGAAACAGGCAAGCTTTATTTTTAACTTCTTACGTTCATATCTACATAACTATAGTAAAAATACTTCAATATTTTATAACTACACTTTTTCTCTACGCACTAAAAAAATAATTACAATCGAATACCAAATTTCGGAGTTACCCATTATTTTACCGGAAGCGGCGAAACGGCCGGTGGCACATTCAGTGCCTCAGGGTCTATATATATAACTAATTCTTTCATTTGTGCTGTTTGTGAAGTACCTGCCTTGTAATTTGTTTGTACGTGCTCTCTGGACATTTTTTTTCCAAATTTAAATTTTTTTGTATTATTCAGAATAATGAGACAAATTATTCCTTGAAAGGGATATCCTAAAGAATAATACGTATACATAAGTATGTATATGTATGTGTGTGTGTATGTGCGTGTGTATGTGCATTGGTAAATATTTAAAACGCAAAAAGTGTGAGTATCACTTCATTTAGTAGTAATTTAAAAGTAACAACATTTTTGGCATCAAAAAATAAAGTTATATTTTTGAAAACATCTCAAACGTTTGGCGATCCGTGACCGACGCTGCCTTCACATAATTAGTCTCCTTTTTAATATATTGAATAGTTTAACAGAGTCCAAACTCTCATTTGTAGATTCAAAGATTATTTACTCATGACTGTAACAAAACGATCTGGAAACTTACTTACTCATCTCATTCGCTAAAATACCACTATTTTCTAGGAGAATTATTTATTTTGGCTCCATACATTAGAGTCTGAAGTAAACGTTTTCAAAACTTTCTAATTGTCTTGCCTGCCCTTATTTCTATACCTTCTGGCCTTTGTTCTTTTTTTAAATTGTCATTAAAATTCGTAAGTAGACATGCCGACCCAATTATAAATTGAATAGACCGTAAGTTCACGTTAACACAAAAATAATAAAAATATATTAATATAAAAGTTTAACAATGCGTTTTCATATTTTGTGTACGTAGCATATTCTAGTAAAATCGAAGTATTTTAAAACATATTAAGCAAGTTATATCCGAGGAAATGTTTTACTAAGATATTTATTCTGCTCACAATTTGTCATTTCTTTTTAGTGTTTCTTACTTTTCTATTCTTGATATTTATTAAAAATGTATATTATGTTTATTCTTTATAAAAAATATACTAATAATTAGCAGCATAATTAATGGTGGACATTTAACTTAAAGTAGAATGTTCGACGTGAGTAAATTATAGGTATATAATTAAATAATATGAATCTAATTTAATTATAAGGAAATATTTTAATACCTTGTTTATTATTACAGATACGGAAGGGTGATTAACTCAATAGAGAATGTATGTGGAATTTTGTGGTAAGTCCTAAATTTTTGCGACATTACTTATATTTAATTTTTTAGAAGGGAGGAAGAGATGGGTAAGAATTATTATTTATTTATTAGAGAGAGGGAGAGGGTCACATTACGTTCCGATTTCAGTTTATTGAGAATAACAGAATACTAACAATTTGAATTAGATTGTTACGAAATGTTATCTGTTTTTTGTTTGGGTTAAAATACAAAATACTGTCGTAATTTTTTTTTAAATGATATAAATTATCTGGAAATATTAAAAAGTATGTTTGTTTTACCTTTTCGAGCATTTTGTCATCGCTTTCACAGTATTTCAGAATGGGACCAGCCACCTTCCGGTATAGCCCTGTCAAAAAAAACCGAAAAACCGAAGCGATATTTATGGTGGACAGCGATAGTGATACTTTGTCAGTGATACTTCTGTCACTTGACAGTGGTACTTTTTGTGATACTTTTGTCAGTTAACTGTTTTCTAACGATCATTTGTCATTTGACCGTGGCACAGTACGTTGAAATTGTGATATAAATTTAAATGCGACATTACGGCATGTTATTCAGGCAAATTATATAACACGATAGTAATAAAAGGGAGGAAAGGAAATCTAGTGTGAATTTCGTATTTAGATTTTTTCAATGACGACTTTAAACTAGGTAAGTATGGTATAATAATATAATCCATAATTATGGTATTATAAATAACGACTTTCATATACGTATATATTTTGAGAATACATAATTATATTAGGAATATTTACTTTTCACAGGCGTCGCCTGCATATTTCTTAAAACGGTAACGATACTTTTACTGCTTATTTTTTGTGGTAAATTATTGGTTATGTTATGAGATATTATTGGACGTTATTATGATGACAAATAATGAATATTAATGAAAGGGGAGAAGTCTAGTATAGTGAAAATGAAAATTTTTTTCGTTTTTTTTTTAATGAAAAAAATATGCAGGAAAACGATGTATTTAAAAAAAAATAACTTCCAATAATTCGTCCATGTTTTATTTCTAAGTTTTTTTTCACTATTTTGATTAAAATGTATAATTGATATGATTTACATATAACAGACGTATAAATACAAATGTTAGTTATAAAAGTTAAGTAAGGAAAAATAAGAATAAGAATTTGAAAGTATTAAAAATATAACGTTCATCTCACTTAGTACCAATAGAACCACTCAATTTTAGAAACTTTAAAAATTAATTTTTAAATCGTTCGTTAATGGAAATATTTTTTTTATTTTGAATTAATTATTGAAAACGATTAAATTTCAGTACAAACGAAAATTCACCATTAAACCAAAAAAAACTTAAAATTAAAAAAAAAACTAAGGATTGTAATCACAAACACGAATTTATTACTAAAAAGTGTCATAAACTAAGCAATTAGTATTTAATTTTCAAGATCAGTACAATTGATTACTTTTGTTGATATCATGTGGGTTTGTTGATATCACATAACATGATTATTTGCCTTGTTAATACCTTGCAAGTTCTCATTTTTATTTTATTAAAGTGTTATTAATATTTATATTCATGATTGATGACTGATTTATTTAATAAAATATTTTTATAGCACGTTAATCGCAAGTGTTCTTTTAAATACATCACTTTTAATATATTCTTTTATTTTAAAAAAATAACTGCGGAATTTTAATTTTTGATATAATATACATATTCTTATTCCATATCAAAGACGGAAATAACAGAAAAGATTGAACAATGTTTTCTTTTTTTGCTATTAGTTATATAGCGTTATTGTAATCAAAATTATTAATTTAACTTACCTAAATATGTTGTAATAAACCGCATTTAATAATATAATAACCATTTTTTAATTTAAGAAATTATTGGAGAAAATCGAATTTAGTTTAATTACCACAGCTAGTTAAATTTATTTACCTAAACATTTATATGTAAATAAAAAATATACGTGTGTCTGTGGATTTGCAATTTTATTTTTTCTTGAGGCTAGATCATGTACCTGATATTTCATGTTAACATCGCCTGAAACTTCAAATAATGATATGTAATACCCTGTAAAAAAACTAAAAAAGCTTCATTAAAATAACATTATGTCTAAAAATAAAACTGACACAGTGCGAGTAATTAATGCGAGACAAGTTATGTAATTTGAATTTCAAATTTAAAAATCAAATAAGTAAAGATAAACTTATTAATACTACTTCTGCAATGTGATTAAGAATGTGAAAATTATAATGTGAATATCTCAAAACCTAATGAGCAAGTACTTCTCGAAACAAAAAAAAAAGATTATTCTCAAAAAAGTGATGCATATATAATTATCATAAACTACATGGCCATATCGTATTTAAATCTTAATAAAACTCTTCAATTAGTTACCCCTGCCTCCGGTATAAATAATTGCAATCGTCATTAGCGTCTGCAAATTTTTGTCTGTTTTACACATTTACAATGGACATAGATTAAGTATAGATTAGACACGTTCCCTACATCCCATACCATAAATTTGTTATTGTGTGGAGACCAGAAAATCGACTCACCAGGTGGCCCTTCGATTATTACCAGCACATAGGTAGATAACGCTGTCCAAGGGGAAATAATCATCCATAGATAGCGTTATAATAGAACATTGAATTCATATTTATTAAATTTAAAAGTCCCTTGAAAATATATTAAAAAATATTTTCGTAAATTTTGATTAAAATTTCAAAATAATTAACATTTCATTAAACATATAAGCGAGATTTTACAATTATAATATTCTAAACTGATGGTTAATGAAATGTTAATTATTTTGAATTAAAAATACATTTGGGTTCTCAGGGGAAAGCATGCTTCAAATTTTGTCTGAGTATTGCTGTTCTTGTAGATTAAAACCTGGAAGCTTGAAGTACTAGATCCTTAATAGTTTATGAATGATATGTAGAGCTAAAAATTAAAAAAAATTACAAACACAACGAGAAACAATACATTGTCTATATTTTTTGGCATGTCAATGAAAGAAATTTATTTCCAAATTTTGGTAAAATTTTAATTAAAATTTATATTTTACAATTATTACAGTATTTATTTTATTAGTTACAGGTATTTCCACCAATGTTCATAAATTTTTACATAAGAACATTTGCGAGCAAATGGGCTATTCTTTTAACAAGTTCAAAACATTTGGTTCAGTCACGATAAATTCTATTGACCTTTATGGAGATAGTTTTTTTTAAAACTTCTTTAATTTTATATTTATAAATAATAACTTCACAACTTTGGAATTTTACATTCATAACTAACTTGATCATTACATTGAAACTTTAAGCTATTACAAATCTCAGCTACCTCGAAACTTTTTGTAGAGATTGCCCATTGCATTAATTGTCATTATTAACTTGGCACAATTAACATTAAGTATATGGAAATTAGTAAATTTGTTGATATGAAAAAAAATAAATTCGGTAGAACTTAAAAATTGTATCCCGTACTTGGCCACACGAATGTGATTACATTATTTCTTTAATGTGTCAAATTTGTGCTACTGCTCGGTGTAAATGACAGAAAGGTGGTGGGAGTCTTCTATAAGAAATGGGTAACGAAACGAAAGTGGATAGGTTAAGGAGTTGAAAATATATATAGAGAATCTATGGTTTAGCGTAGAAACATAATAACATATAAATCTCTCATTTAGCATATTGTCCATTAGACGGTATTTAAAGCACAGTAAGCAGAGTAAGCATTTTTATTATACCTGGAATTTCATCACAGGGACTATGTCTTCATGCAACGTGAGCTTGGTTAATCTGAACAAAGTAATAACCGATTAGAGCTATAAAAATATGACTAACAATATTTTTTTACTTGAAAGGCGGGTAGGAATTCACGTGAAAATAATTAATTAAAGAAATACAACCATTTTATCGGCTATAATAAACTTACGATACTGACCATAAGAAATAAGACTGACCATGCATAAGTAAAGCAGTGTGGGGTTTTACATTGTCGCTCCACTAAACAATCAAATATGGTCTACAAAATTTTATTGAATTCATAAAATAGATCCTGGTGAATCTGAAAAAAAAGCTTACATTTCAAAAGATTGCTGTTAATTTTTTGTTTGCAGAATTAACAGATTGGCGCAGGTGGTAGATCTAAAAAGATAATATCAAAGTTTATATCTGATAAAATTTAAAATAATTACAAATTACGCAAGTTTCGTAATTGTTCATTTTGTTCGCCGACTGATTTATTTTCTTTAATTCTATTTAAATTTCTAAGACACCAATTCATTTTAATGTTTAATATATAAATTAAAAAAATCGTCAGCCGTGACTTATTTTAAATATTGTAATAGAATCTGTTTTTAATTACCAATAAATATTATATCATTCAAAATTAACTCAAACACAGCTTCTTACGGTTCTATAACATAAAATAAGCGGTATTTAAAATAAATTAAACTTAGTTCATCAGGTAACTTGTTATATATTGTAAGAGATGTAAATAATTCAATAATTAATATCTGAGTCCTTAACTGACCAATAATCGATCCTTATAGCTACTGCAATTACGAATCCTTTGGAAGAAAGTCACGTAACCTGCAACATAATGTACCGCATTATCTTCTATAACGATCTGTTCGGTAAAATCTTTACAATCAAAATCAGCACAGAAATATCTATACATAGGGTAGATCTCATGATTTATTACAGAATGGAGTGAAAAAAGGAGCATTTACTACCATAGTTACTATTTTTACACATTTCTGAAAACAAATTCGATAATACTTTATTGGAGAGAATAATAAAATGATATGTCTGTTGGATTTCGGCACCGACCATTTTGTTGCCGGATATTTGAAAAAACATTTGTTAAGGATCCTGATTTAATCTACGAATTGGTAATTTTGATATGTGTATATTGGTGACTCAGTACGAGTTAAAAGTTGCAGCTGTCCAGTTCCATACACATAAATTGGTTATTTTATTATCAAAACCCTTAAAAATCGTGCAATCGATCCATGAGTGAGTACCACGCCTATCTCTCAACCACTTCCACTCCCGTCTCACTAGCACTGCCCCCATTGCGACATGTCAGTCAGTCAGTCGTCCACGGATACAACAATATTATAGATATTACAATATATGTTTGTTAATTTAATCGTTTGCGGTTTTTGCGCGTCTTCACCAGTGCTTTGGCTGTATCACCAAAACAGTTCGTTTACCCGCTCATTATTTCAAGAAGAAGACGACTTATCGTCGCAGTGATGTGTTGGGTTGATCACAAGGCATACGACCTTTGACGATGCGGGGCATCGCGGGGACCCGAGTTCGATTCCAGGCCAAATTTGTGGAGAAGTTGTAGTAAATGCTGGGCAAAAATGCCTGGAAGACAATGAAACTGATTTAAATAAAATTGTTTTCATAGCAAATGACGGAACCAAAGGTATGACAGGAGAACACAGAGGGCTAACATCAATTCTTCAGAATAAAATAAACCACAAAGTTTTAACGTTTCACTGCATAATTCGTCAAGAGCCGCATCGTACCCAAATATTTCTAACCGAAATAGTTGAGGTCATGAATTGGTAATTGAGATTATTAATATTATATTATAATTGCAAAGACACTCTACAATCGCCAGTTTAAAGAATTCCTTGAAGAAATAGAGAGTTAGTATTCTGACCCACTTCTGTAAAATAAAATGCGTTGGCTTTCCAGAGATAACGCATTGAACAGTTTTGGTTTGTGGTCAAGTGAAATAAAAACATTCTTCAATGAAAAAGGTATTGACCCACCCGAATTGGAAGAAGAAAAATGGCTGCACAAATTCAACTTTATGGTGGAAATCACAAGGAAAATAAAAGAGCTAAATGTAAAACTGGAAGGAAAGGGAAACGCATGCCTATGTCTTCAAAGAAGAAGTGATTTGTTTCGAAAAACATTACTTCTTTTTGTTGAAAACATGGAGAGCTGTTAATTAGTTCATTTTGAAAATCTGTTTACTTCAGCATAATTGTAAAAAAATGAAAAATTGAGAGAGAAAAAACCGAGAGATTTGAGCAATTCAAGCAAACAAAAGTACTCTTGCGTTCATAGTAAATCCTCTCAACATAAATACAAATCAGATCAACATTGAGTAAGTTAAGCAATTGATCTAAAGCTAAACAGGGTTTTAGAAACTTGCATAGTTCCGAGGTTACTCATTATTTTAAAAACTTTCAGACTTTCTTTGATTCTGCATCAGGCCTATGTGACATATGGCTATAAAATTTAGTGGAAATACAGTTTTTAATACGGCCGTTAAATATTCTTGTGTTACTATTCTAACAAATTTCGAATTTTTAATAATTTCTTATGGAATGTGGAATTCTAAAAAATTGTATTTAACTTCCAAAAATCTACCAAGTAAAAAAGTGTAAAAAAGATGTTAGGCAAATTACCTTAAAAACTACTGAAATTTGGAAATTTTAAATGGAATATTTGGAAAATTTAAATATTTTCGAACTTAAAAGATTTAATATGATTCACTTTTGCTTTTGGTCTTTTATGACGGTCCCCATGAAACAAAATAGCATAGTTTTTAAGTACAGCAGGAAATTACAGTAATAATTACAATTACAGCAAAAATAAAATAATCAGGTAAAAAAGTAATAATAGTTACAAAAATAAATGTGATTTAAGAAAAAAGAAATAATAATAATAAAAAAGAAAATGGTATAATTACAGTTTTAGTTTGCTTTCGTTAGAGAAAGAAACAAAATCTATACTACGACCGCGGTTTCCTTGTATAGTGGACTTAAAACCCGCTTTGTATAGTGATTTGCACGTTTTCTACGCGTTTACGATAGAAATAACATCTGGCGCATTGTTGTTAACAAGGTTTTTAAATTTTTTATTGAAATTGAACAAGGTCTACCGAAGTTAAAAGAACTTAATTTTAATAATATGTGACAACACGCTACAAAAATTTGTGGTATACACGTAAATTTAAGGGCGATAACATCAAAAAAGAGTGTGCAAATGGTAGACTGAGTTGTTCCCGTGAAGAAATTAATAAGTCTAGTCCTGTAACCGGTTTAAATGATTTTGACGAAAATGATATTAAACAAACAGTTTCATCGTTATACTCTGAATATGGCCCAAGAATTTACCTTCACGAAACTTGGGTTAATCAGAATCATTCACTTAAACGAGCCTAACTTAATGAAAACAATAAAGGTTGTCTAAATAAACATAATGCAAAAGTAAGCAGATTTATAGTTTGTCAAGCAGGCTGTGGCAATTATGAATTTTTTCCGGATTCGAAAGAGTTTTTTCGAACAGTAAGATCGAACAATAACGACTATCATTCTGAAATGAACTGAAGGGTTTCTTGAGTGGTTTTAGTGGTTATTATTGAGCTTGAGAGAGCCACCCATAATCATTATGGATAATGCCAGTTACCAGTACCAGCAAATTATTCGAGCACCTACATCAGCGTCTAGAGTAGACAAAATACGAAAATAGCTGCAGGACAATAAAATTGCATATAGCTGATATGAAATCGGAACTTTTGCAAAAGGTACATCGGCATATACCTGATAAGGTTCACTATTTAAACAGATTGAATACGTCGGGAAATTACTCTATTGCAAATGTCTCAAAACAAAATTGGGAAAACTGTGTTCAATACGCAGAGGCTTTACAAGACGAAGACTTGAGAAAGTCACACATCCAACAGCTTTTCTTTATTAATTATAATAACGATTCAGATGATGAAGATTTTTGATACAATTCGAAATAATTAATGATTAAGTTGTTGGTATGTATGTCTTTCTCAAACCTTCATCTTGCAGGTCTTTGAGATATTGATAATGGCCCGATGGAATAAATTCACGTCTCTATTTACTTGCGCCGACACTAAGGGTTGTATTGGCAGTAATAATTAATAATTAATTAGTTAATAGTAAATAATTATCTCTTAATGTGTTACAGTTAATTAACGAATTATTTATTAATGTTTACTTAGTCTAATGTTAATTAAAATATGTCTTTAAATACGTATTATAATGTTTATTATTATCTATTTATAACTGTTTTATATGAATATGAGATTAAATATATTTACTTAGTATTGTTTTTAGTTTAATTTTGTACGCAGATTACCGATAATATTACGCGTCAATATTTCCTTTACCGATAATATTACACGAGCGTCAAGTAACACTGACCGTTGGCATAAGACCTGTGAGTACAAGCAACCGAGCAAATACCTTATTTTGCTGTTTCTGCTTCCTTGTACTTTTGTTTAACAAATAATGATGAATCGCAATCGAGAGCTTTTAGACGTGCATAAGCATTTCGTCGAAGCTCGTTTCTAGTCATAAATCGTAGAGGATGTCCATAAGGAATCTATGCTGATGTAAATAGACCCAGAATAAATTGAAGTAGCTGTAACTTCGCAGTAGTTATCAGCCGAACAAATAACTAATGAACCCCTTGCCATATAACAAGTATTCAGTTATTGAAAGTTAGAGAACCAGAATGTTTACAGTTTCAGTTCTGACTTGCTTACAAATTTTTAATTTGCTTTTTACTCCTCAGTCTGCTTTATTATTCATTTAATCCATATAGTATGTTATTATGTATATCTCATCACATCTCTCTTCAATGCGCTACTGTAAACACGTAGTTCCATTCCTTCTGTGAGTACCTTTACGTCTGCTTTGATAAACAAGTAATGACAAGTCTACTACAAAGACAATTATCATTGCTTTGAGTCAGAATAAAGAAAAGTTTTTATCTAACCTGTAAGTATTTATCACGTGTTTTGTCAAAAGGATATGTGTAATTTTATTTGTTTTCGCCCCCAAAAATGTGTTCCCCATTTCATGAAATTTGTCTTTTGTTACAATACCATTTATACCATGTTCTATACCCAGATAATCGTGTCTTTTTTCTAATTTAATTTCGTCTAAAGATTATTCAAATACTCGTAATGGACCGGAACAAATCGGAATCGTAACGACACTCTAGACACTATGTCCAGAGCGTCCAGGTATCGTTCCGGTTTTATCAGACGCGTTTTCCTAACAAATTAATTTCTGAATCCAGAGTTTCTTTGTTCACTTATGGCGTAATATCCATACTAAAAGAAACTTGTGATTATTCATATTTCCATTAAAACTTTGTGTTCTTAAAATTTAAGGAGCGCGAAGTTCATTATCTCCCTAGCTTCCATCCATGTTAAAAATATTCTTATTTTTTGGTCGGAATTATTTTACTTTTTTTTAATTGTTTCATCACCAATAAATATTCTTGTGACTTTCTGAACGTACTTTTTATTTATTTTGATTTTCTCACTACTAATATCCTATAAAATACCATCGTAGTTGTTTTTCCACAAAAACCCTTTGTTTTCTTTATTACAGTTAACAATTTTAGTTAAGTGGACATAATTGTTTGTAAAATTAAAATCCTTCATACAGTTACTTCTTGTTCTTTGTCAAAAATAAACATCCTTTCTAGTTTCGGTTCTTAATCGTTGTTTTCCTGGAATTATTTTCTTTATTTTATTTTTCTTTATATTATATAATTAAAAATAATATTACTTATTGCATTTATTAAGAAGCTCGCTTCATAGGACAATTGATTGCATACTTGTGTGTTGCCATACTTGCTTCTTCTTTGCAACACAATATCACATTCATGATTATTTCCCAAACTCGCCTTCTTTGGTTGTGATAAAATACCATTATTTTTAGACGGTCCAAACTAGCAAATGTCATTATATATTTTATGACGAAGGTCGAATAATAAAAAAAATACATAAATTTTATTCAAAATCCTTTGCAGAATCAATTGAAACTTATAATTTTGACAAATAAAGTAATTAAATACTAATTGAATTGGTACTACGGAGATTACGTACGCAATGAATATAAAATTAAATTTTTTTTAAATTTGAAGTGTTTTAATAAGGATGTTGATTTCGGAAAGACCTTAACTAGAATTGAGTCTAGTACGCGAGCACAGAATTGAGCCTAGTACGCGAGCACACAAGGCCCCGCCTTGTCCATCACTCGCACTCGGTCAACTAGGAGTAGGTGAATGTTGTATTTTTAAACTATCGTTCTAATTATCGATTGTTATTGTCAATATTTGCTAAGTTATCGTTTTATTAGTTTCGAAATTATGGAAGATGGAATCATATCAAATTTATTTAATATTTTTTTTTTCCAAGTATAATTATTTTACATTAACTATATTTATTTAATATTTCTCACAAAAAGTTACCTGTTAATTTTTTCAGATTTTAATAAAGAAAATTATTTAAATAGGGGGTATACCCATAGCGTTAAAATAGAAAACTGAAGAAGTATAAGCATTTCTGTTTTCACTGACAATTTTTTCGCCCACTTCTAATACTTAGTATATATTTATTATCATATGGTATTCTCACTGAAGAATACATTAAAATATATCGATATTAACGTTATTGTATGATAAAATATTTGATACATATTCTTTTTATTTTCTATTTTATTTATCACATAAACAGTTAAGTATTTTTAAACTGACCAAGAATATTTATGTTTATAATGATAAGAAGTATTATCCTCGTGATTACGGTGAGGAAATATACAGCCTGTATAATTAATTATGAGAATTTCGCTTTTTAGATTTATCTGTAATTTATTTAAAAGTTAAGTTACGATTGAGAAATCGTTGATAATGAGGTTGTTTTTTATTGGAAACTGAAATATTTCTCCGTAATAAAGGCTTGTATAAAAAAAATTAACTTTTTATATTTGTTTTTTATTATTGAGACGAATCTGAAAAAATATTGCTACATTAATTTAGTAATATGTATGTTATAGATATATAGGAATATATATAGATTTTAATGTTAAACGACACTAATATTAATTTAACTAAGAATGAATTTTCTTTTCCTGAATTTTCTCTTTAAGTTAGTGAAATATTTAATAGAATACAAGCGGGAGAATGATGGCTGGATTAAGTCACTTTCCTAATATTTATAAATTTTGTCATGTATATATATACATACATATATATATATATATATATATATATATATATATATACATACATATATATATATATATAGATATATATTAATTTTTTTTTTAGTTATTAAGGGTTGTTCAAATGTGACGCCTAGATGGCTACATTGTATAATGTTTACACGTGACGTTTTTTAAAATTACAAACACTATATTGTAGTAGAATATAATACATATTTAACCATGGATACCATGGATACTCGGATTATTGAACAGCGAACGATAGGTTCATTATTTTCAAGCAAAATATTGTTTAGCGACGAAGATTATTTTATAATGGATGGATTCATCAATATGTAAAATTGCCATATCTGAGGCTATGAAAATCCTAGTGCTATTCGGAAAAGATGTTTACACTCAAATTACAAAGTGCATTTTGGGCTAATAGATTAATTGACCCACACCTCTTTGAACCAATCAATTTATTGGTTTAAAGAGGTGGGAGTCAATTAATCTATTAGCCCAGTTGTTGATGGATGATACCTATCAATGTTGAGTGACTTTCTATGGCCACAATTGAATCATATTGTTGTGTCTGATATCTATTCCCAGCAAGACGGCGCTACATATCACATAACTCCAGATAACTAAGTTTTTGGTATCAAAATTTCCTCAATGTCTTATTTCACGAAATGCTGATTTCAATTGGTCTCCAAGGTCATGTTATCTAACATCAATAGATTTTTTTATATGAAGATAGCAATATGAAGAAAAGTTATTGAAAATTTCAATATTCAAATTGATGCCTGCAGACGGAGTCGGGGTGGACGTATGGATGATATTCTTTTCCACATATCATTGTAATCATCATCATATATATTAATACGCTAAGGTTTTAAGATGTTACACTCCCTTTTTAGAAAAAACCTCACAACTAATCCACATAAATTATATATCATTTTATAGATAATTGCTTGCTCTACCGGCATCCACAACTAAAAAATTTATTATTGCTATTGTTTTTGCAAATTAATTAATTATTAAAATTATATACACAAAACAGCAATGCTGCCATCTAACGGCTCAACGTCAATATGATTGACGGTCGGTAAAATTTTTGTTTAATTTCAAATCCACTCACGTGTAAATAAAGTGGCGCTTTAGCTCAATGCTTTTGATACTTGTGCCTCTATATGTCAATTTTATTAAAATAGAATAAATAATGCGAAGACTTCGCACGGGTCACGCTAGTTGATCATAATTACATCAAAAGAGTAGCTTGAAAAAATTACAAACAATTTATTTTTTATTAAAAACATATAGGCACGTTCTTTGGATGACATTAATGGATTTTTTCACCGTCGAAAAAATCCTCTTTTATCATATTTAAATACTTGATCTATTAATTTATCTGTTCATTGAAGTTTATTCGATCGGGATAGAGGGCAATTTTTGTTTTTTTCCACTTTAATATGGTTTACTTATGTTCAGCAGTAAGATTTTTTTTATAGCTGCACCACTTCTTATGGTAACACCAGCAGATGATGAGGGTGGCAATTGAGACTGCGTTATTCATTTAAAGCAAAGACGATATAAAGAGCTATTATAAAAATCTTTTTCTATCTTACATTCGTTCTGTTTTGTCATTCTTGGAAGAAAGAATAATGTGCACTCTATATGACATTCTGAATTTTTCTTAGTTTGTGTGATTAATCGCTCATTGTATTCTTCATCACCTAGAAACGAAATATCTGAAAAATAATATTACTGAATTTGGATTATTTCTTATAATTGAAGAAAATTAATTATTAACGAGCGCAGAATTATTATTAGCGTAACGTGACGTTGCAAACCATAAATTGCAGACAGTATAATTTACAAGACTCTACTAAATATAGAAGTAATTGTGAAAAATCTTCAAATTATTAAAACACATGACCTTTTTATTTTGAGTATGGTGTGTGCTATCCTGATCTTTACGAAGAAAAGTGGAAAAAATCAATTTAAACGTCTTTGAAAGGTAGGAAGGTTGACTATACCACAAAATGGATCATGGTCATTTTAGGTGATCACTTCAATTGGTACTAATGTAAAGATAATTACATACATAACCTCAGAAAATACAATTATACTTCTGAATACAGATCACTCCTCTCACTCAGAATTCTCCAAATAATTCCTATTGCCTTTAATATTTCGAATACTTTAACAGAGATTCTTTGCTCACGCTCTTTGGTTATCTTCTGAATTCTCATGGTGTTTGGATACCTTCCGAACTTATTTACATCCCGAAAATAGTACTGTACTCCACGAAAGTGTTCAAGGCGCAAAATTTTGACATCTCTTTCTCAGTAAACGCTTTGGGTAAAATTGGTTGACACATTCTTACGGTTCCTAATATTTTTTCCAGTCTCCAATAAAATATACAAATATACATGCCATATAATTACAATATCAGTCGACTGTACTCTTATGTTAATGTAAATAATTAATTAAATAAAAAAGATCAAAAATAAATTATACAATTGTGTGTATTTTAATTAATACAATTACATACACACACGTGTGTGTATGTAATTGTATTAATTTGTTTTATAAAAAAGTTATTAAAAATAGCCGCGTCATCTAGGAAGGACATTTATTTACATTACACTGTAATAAAACATGGGAACAGGCCAGTAAAGCCACATTGCAAATATGCAGTGATGAAGTTTGTTTACTTTAGAGCAACTCTTTTTAAGGATAAAATCTATATGTCAGTGTTTACGTACCGTTAGGAGCCAACCAGTGCTCATTATATATTTTATATAAGGGTTTGTTGAACATTGCGTGATCCGCTAAATTACCTCTTGTACCTATATATCAATTAACATACAATTTGTTTTATCCCCTTACTATGGACAAATAAATAACGTTCAATATTGCACACAGAGTTTAATGAGTATGAAATATTTTAATATGATATCAATAATTAAACGTAGTCAACTATAAGGACGATGCCCCCAGAAGATGAATGGCTTCATTAAATTTAAATCCTCATTTTTGGGATATGAATTACATTTCAGTTCGAATTCAGAGAAAACTATGGCAAGGGATACGTTTGTAAAAAAATCATTACGAATTATGTACCAGGCGCCGCGCCTCTGCCTCCTTTATGCTTGGCTTTGGTTCATCGGCTCCACTTGTGCATCAATTATCATTCTTACAGGTGAATTCTTATTTAACTTTGTTTAACGTTCTCATAAAAATCCTCTTATCTTGGTGGTTATTGCTTATTCTCTATTTGCTGGAATGCCTACATAACTATTTTTTCCTTAAGATGGAAGCGTGGTAACTCGATACCGGGAATGTCCGTACTCTTTTGTACCTTCAACTTTGGTTGCGTAGTTTGTTTCTTTTGTGGCATTGATGAAGCCACTATGATGTTGAGACGACGAGTAGGAGGTACAGCGTCATTGATGACCTACTCGGTCTTATGATAAGTTTGGTTGATTAGCCACTTCACTGACTTGTTTATTAATTTCCTGTGCTCTATTTATTAAGGTTCGTAGTCCATCCAGTGGTATATTTTCCATTTGAATATTGCTTTCGATGGAGTTGTTTTTCGTAGTGATTTTTCTCGGTAAGGGATTGTTTTTAACAATATGAATATCTTATGTGTACGTGTATGTAGTCCTCTCCAGAACATCGATATGGCAGTTTTTCGTGATTGTGATTGAAAGGGATGCTGTGCTTCTTTGGTATATGACTTGATCACCGCACATACTTTTTGACTATCTCGTCCTGTGTAAGGATAACTACACAAGTATTATTCTATGCTCGTCTTGTTTTTCCACTTTTCAGGTTAAGAGCTATATTACGTACAATTTCTGGTGTTTGTGTGTTGTGCTATGCCATCTTCAGCATCCGATAATTCTTGCGTCTCTAAGTAATAACGAAGCAGCGTCCCTTCGGTGATATCTTTGTAGTTTTTCTCCCGGTGTGCGTGATCAGTACCTTCAAGAATCGGGTATTTGGATATTGAATATGATTGATATGTTTAATTTACCGGGAATGGAAAATAGATATAATATATTACGTTTATCGGGGCTCACAAAGAGATTTCAAGGATGAAGACATTGGCAGTTATAACCCTTTCTTCGAGTGGCTCGTAAGTAAGTTGGATGAAAGTAAAAATATGGATATTAAAAAAATAAGTTTGAGATGATATAATGCATTGGATAAAACATTATGTAAAATTTGTAAACTATTGTCTATCTGGGTGTGAACGCCTAAAAGTATAATTGTTTACCTAATGTACTATTGTTACATGTGTTTTTCTCTAATATGGTGAGTCTTTTGTCTGGTATAATTTAGTTACACTGATTTATTTTTCGAATTCCTCCGTCACATCAGTCGAGTGTCCTAAAGCTTGTTTTTGTCGTGTGCCCACATGGTTAATTTGCATTTGTAAGACACATCAGTCGAGTGTCCTAAAGCTTGCTTTGTCGTGTGCCCACATGGTTAATTTGCATTTGTGAGCTATTTATTTCCTTTTCAAAATCTTGGACTTATTTCTATTCTAAATTTCCCGTTATAGTTATTATTGCCTGCCTGATCCGTTTATCAGACCTATTGTGCGTTTTAACTTTGTAGGGGCTAAATATTGAAATTTTGATCCAACAGTTCTTATTGCGTGCTCTATCTGGTACCTATGTGCTTGATTTGCATTATAATATGAAGAATTTTGTTCTTGTCATCCTGCAGTAAGTAAAGTATCTGTATGTCCTCAGTATTTTGTAAATAACTCGTGTCGTATAAACATATCAGACTCTGTGTTTCTATTTATTATTGGATTTTGGCTTCCTTTAGGACGATGATACCATTTGGGTTATTCAGTCAATAGCGCTATTGTGAAGAGTTGACGGCTCCGAGTGTTCCGCATCTGTAACAGGGAGGATCTGTATTCGTGTGGTCTCATATCGCTGTTTTTACCTATTATTTCCGCTACGTTGTGTATGTGTAAGTACACGATTATATCTTTATATGAGAGGATCTTTATATGAGAGCCACATTTTCATGTTACTCGCCGTTTTCTCCATTTGTTTGAAAAACGTTTTCCCTAAATTGAAATTTGGGGGTTCTGTATCTTTATTTACTCTCGATATGGTGTTCTACTTCATTATGCGTCATACGCTGAGCTATTGCTTGATGAATCAGTTCTGATTTACATTTGTATCTGATTACGTAGTCTTGACAGTATTGTTATTCGATTATATATTGTTTCGATTTCTAAAGGCTTGCGTGAGTTTGTATGTCCATAAAGAATTTCATGGGATAAGTAACTTGTGGTTGAGTGCATCGCATCATTACATTCTATGAGTGCCTAGCTTGTAAAAAAAACGTTGTCTTGGTTTTTTAGTTACTGTAATTTAATTAATTCTCCAAATGACGAATGGGATGGATGATCAAATATGATAGTGTCAGTTCGGATTGTAAAGTGTGTAAATTCGGATTTTTCGTTAATCGTCTCATTATCAAATTTAGTGTCTGAGTCTTTAGTCATTTTATTGGGTAATCCTAATATTGAAAATGCTTACAACATACTTCATATATTTCAACTCTGTTTATCGCTGTGAAAGTACGATCTGAGAAATCTGAGATCAGATATCTGTTTATGGCTGTGAAAAGTACGATGTGAGAATACTTCGAAAAGTTATTAGTGTTTAGAATTTCACTCCGCGGGATGTGAATAATTCCGTGTATGTTCCATGGGTTTGGTTGGGTTTGTAAGAGCTAATAGTGGTTTTGAGGGGTTTTGTTCGTTTTTCGTCTTTAGAAACAATTCACATTGGTTGATGTATTTTTACAACACATAGGTCTAGTGATATTTTCTGTGCACATGTTTGTACATTTCTTATATACCATGATGCACTGTTTTGCCTTCGAGATACTTTTTAATGATTTAATTTTGTTCAAGTTTGTTTTGAGTTAAATATATTTGAATATTTTGAGCCGCGGCTATTCAATATATATATATATATATATATATATATATATATATATATATATATATGTATATATATATATATATATATATATATATACATATATATATGTATATATATATATATATATATATATATATATATATCTTAGGAATTATGGAGTATAAGTCGCCGTCATAAAAAAACAATAGAATAATCGGTCTGATCTTTTATGCTCTTTCATATATTTGATGGTTTGACTTTCTGTATTGTTGATAGGGATACAAAACGTCTTTGATAATCATCGTCTTTGATAATCGTCGGTTTCCAGAATTTTCATAATTTAAATTACTTTATCTGTCTGTATGCTGCACCACTAGCTACGGAGATGCCTCGCGTTTCATTATCCTGTTGTGTTTGGTCTATTTTTATCTTGTGTGTTGGTTCATCAACTGACGACGTCTGTAGTCGTTCACGTATTCTGTCTGCAAGTTCAGCTACATTTCACTCGCGATAACCTGTCGGCGTTCATGTTTTGATGGCCTTCTTTATATTAGAGTGAGTTTCGAGTTAGGGTATTTTAGTGATATTAACCATATTAAAAGTCTATCATCCTAGTATGTAATAAACTGTCGGTCGTAAAGATAAGGACAGTGAAATTTGGTCAAAAGTATAAATGTGAAAGTAAAACAACGGATACTGTAACAGTATGCCAGGGAAGATGGACCTGACCGAAATTATGTACATGAAATAACTGAGCGGAAAAGTAAACTTGGAAGACCAAGAGAAATTTAATTAGACAAAATTGAGCGTTGAAATAAGAAGCAGTAAAAAAGAAGTTGTATGATATCGTAGAAGCAAATACATGAAGTGAAAGAATTTGTCAGAATAGCCAAGTACGGTTTTACACTTTGTCTATCTTTTTTCTAAATTACATATGTACACTTTCACGAACATGGTGACAATTTTCCGTTAGTTTCATCGATCGAAGTAAGGAAAGAAGAAGTGTTTATGGAGACGCAAGCATCACGTTTGTGTCGTACGTACGTACGTTCTTACGTATATAAGCTTTTAAAAGACTTTTAAAAGGAGTATGCTCAAAATGGGCCCACCTCGGGAAAAACAAAAAAAATGTGCGTAGTTTGTAAATAATGAAAAAAGATATATTGAAAAGCCAACTTTATGGTGTACATTACATTATTAATGGAAGGTGTATTTATATATACATTTAATTAAATCGTTTTATATCCGGAAGGGAAAAAATGATGTTTTAGGGTCCATTACAAAACATTGAAAACAGGTGATCTCTGGTTTACTTTTGCTACATCGCCTGATAATTTACTTCCATTTACGCAATTTCGTTACTGCCATAATCGCCGCATACTCGGTACCAGTGGAAATAAAACAATTTAATTGTACTTAGTGATACGATTATAATATGTTTTATGTTTTATGAAATCAAATGACCATGAAGTGCATCAACTTTAACTCTATCATCGATGGTTCTTTTCTCCTTTCTGTTGCAAAAATATTATTGCAACAGAAAGGCAGAAAAGAACTATCGACTGTTTATTCAATGACACTTTTATTTGGCAACACGGCTGAGCGCGAAATCAATCTATTGTAATCTTTATAGGGGATAGTTTTAGTGTATAGTGTAGAAAGTTATTAATTATTTTAATACAAGTGTGGTCATATTAACATTTTTATATATTAACAACGGGAATCGAGCCTCTTCATATCTTTATAAATGAAATTTATATACACAAGTGTATGAAGAATGAAATGATAGACAATTTATTCTGTATCCATTCACGGTAATTGTGTATAGCGTCATGTTGTGTATATGTTGTCATAAGTATGTTTGTGTTATTGAAAATTGTTCTCAATGATATCTGATAGCTTACATAAATTTTGATATTCATTTTCAAATTTATGTGCAGATGATGTTTTTAAAATTAAAAATAGAATGGTATAGTAGATCAATCAAAAATTGCGCTACATGCTATTAGGTGGCGCTAAATATGAATAACCGCATTATACTTTCGCAAATAATTATAAAATTCTACAAATTAATAACGAAATGTTTATTATATATAATTGCAATAATTTTAATCTTTCATATAACATATATTTGAATCATAGAAAATGTTTGTCAGTGATCACTGGCAGCATAAAGACAAGAAAACAAAAGTAGAGTACCTAACAATTTAAACGTTGCGCTAGGTGGCACTAAACCTTCATAACCAGATCTTATCTTTGATTTTATGGCGTTCATTATTTGTTAAAGAATCTTTGCCAGTAACCGTGATATATTTTCCTAAATACTTAAAACACGTAGCTCAATAAAAACGAAACTTTTGTTAAATATCGTCATGACAATTTTAAGCTTTAAAATGGTTTAAGTTTCACTTGTGCATAGTTAATGTTTTTCTTAGCCCAAGCCGCCTTGTAAAATAAGCATGCTCCTTTCAAGAAGCATCCGATTGAAGACCGATTTTTTAATTTATGTTATTCAGCGGAACGACGAAAATGATTGACTGATGAACTGATGAACTGATCTCGGAAATATGTTTCGTCCTTGAGTTCTGTCACCGAAAAATTAAAACTAAATGGTACAAAACGAAAGAGAAATTAATTATATTGCTACCAGATAATTTAAAGACAATTTATACTCATAGATGGTATCTATTGTTTTTAATTATAATCGGAAAATTACTTCCAGAGTGAAAGGCAAAAACTCTGTTTTTTGCTTACTAGGTATTTTTATATCACAACCATCATGAGGAGTTTGAATCAGATATAATAAAAATCAGTGCACCTATTTTCTTTTATTAAACATAGAACTTATTTAAATTTAGGTTAAAAGATTACTAAACATTTTGATGACTGTTCTCTATCCGACTTTACTCCGGACTGTTCGATTACATTAGCGTATAAATGAATTTTTATTCGAACACTTTACTCTCCCTCAAATCTGAAATTCTAAGTTCCTAAAATGAGAAGATTTATTTATATTATTTGATTTTGAAATAAATCTCTTAGCTCCTTCGCAAATTACTTTTTACCTTTGTCAGAATATAAAAAGTGACAAAATCTAAGAATATTAATATTAATTTTTAATAATTCTTTTTAACAGGTCGAATATCATCCACTGTAAAGGTCTTCTCGATCGATGTCTTCTTCAAGACCTAAAGTGAGTATGTAAATATGCAAATTACTTAATACGGATAATTACATTGGAAGATAGAAGTACAGGTGAATCCACGATCAGTGAAAACACTTCAATCACTACATAGTATGAAACAAAATATCTGTTTGTCTGAACGCGACAATTTTAAAATCAATTTCATACGGTTCACGAATTTTCATTCGGTTCATTTCTCACGAATATATAGATTTATTTATGTGGAATGTCCAGTTGTATGATTTATAGTATATGTAACCAGTTTTATTTGTTCTGTATTAATTAAGATGGTTGGATGACCGGTTCAGCTAACTAGAGTGGCTTTGTGCAATGACTTTATTTTTCATATGCGGCTTTATCGAGGTAGCAAAAACTCGTGACTGCTAACTAGTGTCTTTTACCTTTTGACATGCGCTTTGTTTAGTCTAATTTGTTTTTGAAAATTAAAAATACGGCTTAAAAATATAACCAATAAATGTCATATTTTTGCATAATTAAGAATTTAAATACAAAAAATTGAATGAAATCGATACCAATAATAGATAAGGCTGAGAGATGATTAATTTGATTACGTATGTAATGCATGGCATACCATGGCAGAGCAACTTTAAAATGATAACGTATACACGCATTTACGTAACGTATATACAAACCTGTCAAGTACGAGTAAAGGCAGTGCCACGAGGGTTGCGTACATGTTTAGCCAGTTATAAACATTTAAAGCCGCACAGTGTTTCTATTAAATTATTTGCAAATATAATTTGTTTAATAAAGTAAACGTGTTTTATTAAATTATACATATATATTTTAAATATATTTTTCAAAATACAATTTAAAGTATTTGTGTAGATCTCATAAGCAAATAATACCATAAGATATACAACATTAAACTAAAATAAGGCCTTTATTTACTTCGTCTTTAAATTTGAAATTCAAAAATTAAATTTCTTAATAAAAAATACATGGATTAATAGGCTGTTACTATATAAGTTTCAAACTTCTACATCGCATGGTTTCTGAGAAAATTAGTTGAGAATATTGAAAATCATAAATATGTCGTCCATTATAAGTTCACAGGCATAAAAAGACGGAATATACTTAAAAAAAAATTAACACATAGAATCATTGCTATAGTTTTCCTATAGGCTTTGTGTGAGAAGATAAAAAACCCTATTTTTTCATCATTTTGTGTTCAGTAGTGTCGAAATGAGATGGATTATTTTCTGTGTGTTATGTTTTCCAGAATATTTCTGAATACATGATATATACAATTATTAAAAAAATTATTCCCGTAACTAGTCCCTTTAAATGATAAACCCACAATACATATTAAATTAAAAAAAATCGAGTTGTTATCAATTAAATAAAAGAATTAGCATTTTGCTGTTTTTTTTTAAATTAATATACAATTTTTTTTTAATGAATCTTCTAAATTTACCTCTGTTCAGCGATTTTGGCAAGGAATAAGTTGCAAAAAAACGATTTTCATGCAAATAATTATATGAAACATATAAAAAGTAAATGCTAGAATAGGATTTAATTCATTTTATAGAAAAGGTTTGATCTATTTCTAAATACGAAAATCATTGTAATACATGTTCCCAGAGTTTAGAGTAAACTTGGTAAAAATGAAAGTTTTTCATCAAAAATGTTCACACACCCTTAAGTCAAAATAATGAAAAAGATGAAGAGAGGGAAGTACATCGTTGGACAGTGAAAAATCAGCTTCGCAGAGAATGCCGGAGTCATCGGTGAAACATACTGTTCGTTTATAGTTGGATCGTGAAAAACATGTTTCGGAGTGAGTGCGAAAGCGGTCGGTGGAACGTACTGTTCATTTATAGTTGGATCGTGAATAACATGTTTCGGAGTGAGTGCGAGAGCGGTCGGTGGAACGTACTGTTCGTTTATAGTTGGATCGTGAAAAACATGTTTCGGAGTGAGTGCGAGAGCGGTCGGTGGAACGTACTGTTCGTTTATCGATGGAGCGTGAAAGACATGTTTCCCAAAGAGCGTCAGCAAAGATTATTAACTATTAATGCGTAAAGAAGCGACACTCACCTTCCTCCACCAGTTTAATGTCACCAGCAGATAACGGGTGCGATCAAGGGTAAGCGTTCGTAGGTTGCCGCTTGCTACATGCGCGTATGATTTGTTCAATTTTGCAATGTTTGGTTGAGTTTAACTTGTGAAATTTAATCTTAATTGATAACTATTTATAATAATTCAATATAACGGTCCATTATTGCGCTATTACGAGTGCTTAAAAAGTAATAAAAATCACAAAAGATAATAGATTGTTTTGTCTCCCTTTTTTTGTTTGTTGTAAGTAATTTTGTTTTGTGTGACCAACCTATTCGGTTAGTACTTATAATTTTGTGTCTATAAATATGTCACGGAGCAGTTTTCAGTTTCAAACTGTTCTTAAAAGTCATTGTTTTGTTTGAACGCGTTGTGGTTGGGAAATACATTTTTGTAGTGTCGGTCTTAAGCTTATTATATTGTTTATTAACAGATCTATCACATGAAGTAAATCTAATCAAATCAAAAGTAAAACGAAGACAATGTTTCAGTATATTATATTTATAAATACACAAAATTTATTTTTATTTAAGATTTATGTTTTTCAAATTCTATCTCAATATTATTATTATCAAATCACTTTCAAACAATTAAGTATATGGTGAAAATATTTATTTATATAATAACCTTTTTATAATCAGGTAATAACAAAAACGTGCCCGCCAGTAGGTACAAAGTTACCGCACCAGCGTGCTATCGAGACTCACTCGATCGACGCTATTGGTTAGAAAGACCAAACAGCTATGTTGGTGACGCATAGCGTCAACTCGCTCGAACGGTGCGATTGCCCGCAACGATCAAGGACAATATGTAGTGAAAGTAAATATTCCTCACCTGCAAGCTGCAGTAGTCCCACATTAATTTACGCACATGCGCAAATGGACACGGATAGGCGAGTACGTATGTAATAGTGTAGCCAATTAAATTTGTTCACTAGTATGGAGTGTCGGGGGGGTGGCGCGAGAGTCATCGGGGAACATGCTGTTCGTTTACCATTGGACGTGAAAGACATGTTTCGAAGAGAGCGAGAGAACCGTAGATGGAGCGTACTGTTCGTTGATCGTTGGACGAGAAAGACATGTTTCGAAGAAAACGCTAGGGCCGTAGGTGGAGCGTACTGTTCGTTTATCATTGGACGTGAAAGACATGTTTCGAAGAAAACGCGAGAAACGTAGGTGGAACGCACTGTTGGTTTATCGTTGGACTGTGAAAGACATGTATCCCAGAGATCGTGAGAGCCGTCGGTGGAACGTACTGTTCGCTTCTCGTTGGACCGTGAAATACATGTTTCTCTGTCTGTAAAATACGTGTTCAGCTGTCGTTGAAACGTACTATTCGTTAATGTACTGTTCCTTTATCGTTGGACTGTAAAAGACATATTTCAGAGAGAGCTTCAGAGTCTTAGGTGGAATGTACTGTTCGTTTATCGTTGGACCGTGAAGTATATGTTTTTCAGATAGCTCGAGAGTTGTCGGTGAAATGTATTATTCGTTTATCGTTGGACCGTGAAAGACATGTTACTGAGAGAGAGCGAGAGCCGTAGGTGGAGCGTACTGCTCGTTTATCATTGGAGCGTCAGACATGTTTCCCAAAGAGTGCGGGAGTCGTCGGCGGAACGTGATGTTCCTTTATCTTTATATCGCAATAGACATATTATTCCGAGAGGCGTAAAGATGAAGTCGGAAAAAATCCATATGTATGAGAATTGTCCTTCCTAACACCTAACCGTGCGATAACGGGCTGGGCCGCTAGTTTAGAATAAAGTAAGTTTTTCGTAGAACTACTGCTGCACTGAATGTACTTTTCAACAACTTTATATCAAAAGATATTTTTATGCTCACATGATAGATGATTTGTGAGCTTTCGGCAAATTTAATTTACGTTCTTTTTTAGGTTTTAGACGCCCTTATGATAGCATTGGGCAAGTCGTCTTTATTATCACGCTGATCTTCGGTGATAATGATTTCTACGTAGTTTTACAAGTCTAGAGTTTACGGTCTATATATTTATTGTTCCGGTTTGTATATTAGGACGCCCAAAAATACAGGAAATATGTACGCATTTCATTCGGAATAAGTGTTTTTTATACTATAATATTTTATTACAAAACTATATATTCATTTTGTATTAGATAAGGAACGATTGTATACTTAACAAGAAAATAGAAATACTGTAACTTCATAAAATAATATGAAAGCTTTTAATCTTTATAAGCAGTTATACGCGGTCGTTTCATATTAATTTCAGTTGTTTTTCTCCATGATACGAACTAATTATCATCCTTTTTTGTTTATTTGTTATTTTGTGCAAAATAAGTATTAGTATTTTTATGGTAATGCCAATTTCAATTTTATTTGAGAGCAATACAATATTTTGAGGGATGCAGGATGATTAGCCTTCAGTGCGTATTCGAGATATGAAAAATTGTTATCAATGGAAAAAAATGAGTTTAATAAAAATGGAACGCAACCATGAGCAACAAATGTGCGACCGCATACCACCCCCATTTACCCAATAAAATAAGAAAGCACACGTCATGTCTTGGAGCAACTGTTTTAGGAATCCTATGACTTAATTAGATTAATATTGATACTACAAGTATGTGTAAGTTGTAAATTTCCCGTTAATTTATTTCGGTATGGTTTCATGTAAATTATAGAATCTACTCTCGGTATTCGCGCATTGTGCATTGACGAATTCGTTACACACGACTACAATTATTGAGACCAACTCTTCATATTCGTGGGCAGAAATTTAATATTTGCAATACAATAAATACGCTTGCAGTATTATTGTTCTTCGACAGTAGTAATGGAAAACCAAAGGCGCGTTGTCGGGTGAGTGGTTCAGCAAAACATGGCAGCTTTTTCCAAAAGATTTCTATTTTATCGGTGCTGTTTTGTGTAAAAGTATTTCATAATTTAATTCATATAATTTCATTTTATCAAACACTGAGATTGAAACATTCACGTTCCAATTTCGACTCAATGAAATGTTTCAAAGTTTATCAACCGGATTTAATAGAACTTACAAGTTTTTAATGGTTAGTTTACTTGGTATGAAGTGTGATATTGAAAAAATGAAATGCCGTGTTACATTTAAATATATCTTTTTTTGTCCAATTAAAATTTATTTTCTTTTCTCAATATATATTTGAAACCCGTGAAATTTATGCCACACAACTTCCGTTTTATAATTCCCAGATTCGATATTCGCGACACTTTTCAAGAACGTGCCCTTTGCCTTTGCCTTTCCGTGCTAAGTTTGATAATGACTCGTAATTAATAAATACTTAGAAGTTATAATACGGAGGTATATTTTAACACACGTACGAACAAGTGCACCGCTCGCGTTTCGTATACTAACTTAAACTTTTAGATTTTTGATTATACTTTATGTTATACAATTTATTTTGTTTTTTTCACAATTATTTTTCTCAGATTTTCATAACACTTCAGAAATTCAGTCTAATGAAAGTGAGATTGCTCTCATTACAGAAAACAGGAAAATTAGAATGAAAATGAGTTTTTACCAAAATATTTAATGCTTACTTCATTAATCAATATTGCGAGGAATAATAACACTGTATAAAGGTGTATTTTCACCTTGCGACATCTCTTTATACGGGTGATTCGCCCAGTATTCTAAATAATAAAAAAAATACAAAATGCTTCTTTTTTCAATTAGTTAATTTTTATTTTGGTTTTATCTCTTAAAAATGATACGATGAATCACAACTATAAAAAAATTAGGAAACATTTCCAAGGCTCACGTAAAAGACGAATGATAAAAGAAATACTTTACAGAGAGTATCGGCGAAAGGTTTACCGGTTAGTGCTGAACCATTTCTACATACACGAAATAGCAAGGCTGCACCGTTGCTTATATGTTGAAAATGTACTGAGTGGTGTTATGACTTTACGCCACGTTTATTATTATGCATGATTATCGTTAATTTCACTGAGTCATGTAAAAATAAATCCGACATATTTGTGTAGTTTGTTAATTAAGAATGGACCAAGATGGGAGTAAATAAGATTAGTTGCCTGAACACAAGGTAAACAAACGTTCGCAATTCCTTCTTTTTACTGAACAATGTGCGGAATTTCTAGCAGTCGATTGGTGGATACAAATGTAGTTATTATGCAATCGCCCATCTTTTGTTCAGTGTGGCATTCTGTTTGGAATACAAAATCGAGCTGATGGATGTTAATTGATGATCTGTGTTGACATTATAATCTGAGTGTGACCAATGTTTCGACATGCATTGACTTTTAAGTGCGAACAAAACGGAAATTTTTGGAATTATACACTCCGTCTTGAGTACTTGCAGACTTCTCTATGACTTTTAAGAATAACTGAAACTGTATCAAATTTTATGTCGATGTAACTTGGCTAAATGGAACATGTTACACTTAAAATATTTAATTAGGTAATATGCCTTAAAATATTTAGTTAGGTAATATGCCTATTAGCTAACATGACGCAAATCTCCAGATCATCGTTAGATTAAATATGCTTTCATTATGTAATATAATCGCATCTGAATATTTCTCAATCATGTAAACTAGACGAAACACAATATTGACATTTATTTAGCACAAAATCCCAATTAAGAAAAGCAATAAAAATAAATTAAGAAAAATATTGAAATAAATAAATTAAAATTATCAAACAGTAATGAAAAAAAAGTACGCACAGTAACGGAAATGTTTCAAAAATGAAGGCAGAAAACCTTCAACTAAGTAACTTAAAATAACACTCCATTCATAACGAGGAATGAAATTTAGCTAAGTCATGACAATAAATGACAAAATTCGTCGCGATTAATAAAGAATGTAAAACCTAATTTCCATGTTCCAGCTTGCTGGCCACCAAGCTGCAGGAGTTAGCATTTCAGGAATTTCAGGTTTAAGCAAAAAATTCGTTTCCAAATTATAAAAACACAGCAGCTTTAAAACACTTATTAATAAGATCACAATTGTAATTTGGTTCGGTACCTCTTTGATGACAGTATGTTCAGTTGATTTTAAATTGCCGACTAGTAGGAAAAACATTACAATTTTTTTAAAAAATATGTTCAATTTCATTAAAATTATGAAAACATTGCACTGGATTCTAGAAGTGTGTTCATAAAAATCAAGGAAGAAGTGTGTTTTAGTATAAAATGATAGTGATAAGCCCAGAATACACAGGAAGCTGTTAGTATGTATTTCTGCAAGAATATTTCATGCGCTTTGGAAGGCTTGCCAAAATTTAATGGAATAATTGATTTCCTTCCTTTGTTTTGTTTCACAGTACTTAACGGCACGTACACTATATATATCTATTGATTCATAAAACGGTAACATTCTTAACAGTACTGAAATTTAAACCTGTCTTCTTATGAGTACTTGGAATTTAAACCTGTCTTCCAATAAAATTTAAAAAAAGTATTAAAAGTATTTGAACTGGTTTCATTTCAGGCAATTTTTTCTAGTAGACAGGTTAAATAATGTAATATTTTTAATTAAAATTGGAAATATGACCAAAATACAGATGTTTTTCGAATATACTGCAGGCGGTGCGCGTGCAGAAAAAATATGAATGTTATGTTTACAAAATTTCTATGGTGCTATATTTGGTACTTCAAATTTTAGAGTTTAAATTTTAGTTTTGCCATTATTTTTGACAGATCGTATTCTCAGTATTTATTCGTTACTCGCAATTTAATCAAGCCAACGAATAATCGATTATTAAAGAGAAGTCAGTATTAATAATACACCAACCACATTAATAATACAATTTTATATCATAAAAAAGTGTGATTTGAAATTGAACAGAACTCTTCAATAAATATGTCTAAGTTTTTTAGGACAAATTTTAAGGACTTCACTTTGACATTAACGATAACTCTGTTTAATTAGATTTTGGAGGTAGTCTGCAACCCTAGCTCTGTATTAGATACATTCGGGTTCCCTACGATTTGATTTCTATCTATACGATCCGGTTGATTTTCAGCTATTTTACTCACATATATATACGAGTATCTAATGTAGATTAAATTTTTTTATCAACATCATCGGTGTACGAAACATATTTAGATCATAGCTACAAATTTTTTAACACCTTCTCAATTATATGTGTATATATGTATATATATTTAAATGTGTGGCAAGAACATTCGCTTAAACATTTCTACGCTTCACGACACTATATGTTTAACTACTCGAAGTAACTTACATTGTCGAAAAACAGGTCTTAATTCAGGAACTGATTTACCTGATGAGGGTCGTGTTGGTAGGAAGTATTAATTTTTATCAAATGCAGTTACTTTCTTCGTCTTGTGCAATTAATTTGTTGAAAATTGTCCTTTCGATAAATTATTTCGTAACGATTGGGCCGCTGTGCGATATGTTACTAAAGACGATTTGAACGACTTATCGTTCTAATTAAATTAGTCCAGTATCCTGTAAAACTATGTTTTTTTCGAGTACTGTAAACAAAACATAGGGCTGAATATTAAACCTTGCTGGTTTATATTATAACGTCGTTTAATATTTTTCCCATGGCGTAATTACATTTATACATCATACGTTAGGGGGCCTCTGCCATGTCTAACATCTAATCGATACTCGTTTAGTTCAAGCACATAGGGGAGAGACATAATGAGACCTATAAAGAAATATTTCTAATACGATCTATGCATACAATAAAGAGCAACTGTGCGTAGCTGGCCGGGTCACAACAGTTAACTACAATTTTATGAAATGCGGAATTAATAATGTTTAAATTGAAATCATCATGTCATTATAAAAACAAATTTACAATTATTTGTCAGAAGATTTATCAACCAATTGAAATAAGTAAATACCTTCGTTTAAAAACATTTAACTTGAAGTTCAATATTAAAACTACGCCGATATTCTTAGAAAAATTAATTTCACCATCACATTCCTTGCATAACTGTTATAGCACAGCATTCCGACGTGATTCGTGCTTATCTCCTGACATTTTGCTCTGAAACACCCTTGTTCGTTGATTTTCATGAACCCTGGATTCAAATGGTATCATGCTGGGTTCTAACGCATTGCTTTCATAATTTTCATGAAAATAAATATTTGAAGAAAATTATTTATTTTCCCGCGTTCAGAATTTGATCTTTTTAAAGCACTGTGAACTTAAAGTTTGGAGAGCTACGTACATATATTTAGAAATTTTTTTTCGTTCCTTCTCCTGACCATGTATGAGTGTCTTCTGTGGTGACAGCTCAGGTTAGTTTTGTTTTTTGTTATAATCTTTGTGACATGTAATGATTTCTTATAATACCATATTACTTTAAATTGGATAGTTTGAATCTTTTGGAGATTCTATTATTGCGTTATAGTCTATGTACTTTTATTTTTTGTGCTTTTTATTAAGTTATATTCAAAACAATTCCTTTACATCATTCCATTAAAAAAGCAATATACAAATGAAGAATCAAAATATTCAATCACTTTCAAAACATGTATATTTTATTAAAAGATTACACATATAGCGCTTAGGATATGTTATTTATTGTTAGTATTTAATTTAATAAACATCACAATTAAAAAAAAAGTTTAAATGAGAGAACATACAAATTAATTGCTATCGAATGCTCCATATGCGTAATAAATATTATAGGAAGTAAAGTGTGTCGGTACTTACATCAAAGATTGTATGAAAATCAGATGACAGTAGTAGCAATCTATCTAATACATATGTTTCCAGAAATAAAGGCGTTATTTTTTTTAAGTTTTACAATCGTAAAGCATATAAAAATATTGGCCGTGCAATAATAAACAGTTGCGCACTTCGTCTTAATTATCGTGCTCAGTCTCAGAAACAATGCTTTTTAGTCCATTGACATTACGTCTGGAAATTTAGTCACGGACGTGGTGTATATTACCTGATCCACCGACATTAAATTCTGCTTCTATAACTTCACGCACGGCCGCCGAAAAGTTTACAGCAGCTGGGTCATGCTGATACCGTATACCACTTAAGTGAGTAAGGGAAATACCAGAGAGTAAGTCTTCAAGCTCATTCTGGATGAAATATGAATAACGTCCTGTATTTAACCAAGGTGTCAATAACTGTCAGAGAATAGAGTCGTCTATGATGCTAGTAGAAATATTTATGAACCAACGGTGCTGCAATAATATGTGCTTTTTGACGGTTCAAGTTCCTTAGGTACGGTTATGTACGCGTTCCGTTCCAAAAAAATAAGCTTTTTTACAATCAGCCCATTAAATTATATTGCAAGTCGGTCGAGCAGACATGGGCAGTAATCAATGCATAATTATCATTCCCTAAGCCTTTTTTTCTTAACGCGATGATGCGCGATAATGGTGTAATCGAAAGCGTATTTTTGCTTGGTGGTAGTAGTTGGGTTTGTTGTGTAATATTTTAGGGTCTCATATGTGCAATACCAGTATGCTGACATAACTTTGACGGAAGCTACCATTATTACTTGAAGATCGTGCTGTCCTTACAATGATCTTGCAATTAAAGGGTTGACATCGATTAGGAAGACGTTGACGGTATAGTCGTGAATCAGCTGGGCGTTGAAATTGCATTTTCCCTTTAGAAGTTACATATCCAAGTGTTAAGCATCAGTAAAAATTCATTTTAACACAGACGGCAATAAAAAAAAATTGAATATGCAGTAAAAAAGATATCTTCTATATTTTCCCAATAATATCGTTTTTAAATAAAATCCGTGACATAATCACACATCAACAGTTGAAAGTAAACTAAAAAAACTAGATTAAAGAGGATAGCTCAGCATTCGCACCTACTTTCTTATAACCTATTAAAAATGTTAAAAATGAGGCGATATAAAAATTAATATTCAGTAAATATGTTATTTCTATTTGGTGTACAGGTTGAGAACAGATGATTAATAAGCATCATAAAATATTTAATAACATACTTGGCATTGTAAATTTAATTACGTTCTAGTAAATAACATCTCAATTGTTAACAAATTTCCGAGTTACCGTTATTTGTACATTTTTGCGCCAAGTATTTCTTACAGTTTTTGTTGGCATTTATACCGTTATGATAAATGCATTTAGTTTAAGAGGATTTCGGAGTACAAAAATGTCTTAATTTTTAAAAACCTGTCTGTTTCATTGAAAAATCTAGAAAGTGGAACTTTAAGGTCACGTTTTATTTCAACCAGTCTGTGCTTGTAGAATCGGTTCTTTTAACAGGTGTTCTATAAGTATAAATGATGGGTCAATCATAGTTTCGGTCACATATCACTTCAAAATATTCTGTGTTATTTGTCATTTTTATCAGTTAACAGTTTCTTCTTATCTTACATGCATTTTCAGGGGAAATTCAGGTTATCAATGGATTTATGTAGTGAAACACAGCTCATCTAATTACCAAATATTTTCTTAATATTTCAACGTTTGGAATCGACTGTTTGTAAAATTAGGAATGTCGAGCGGGACTATTCACCTGGAACTGTAAACTGTTTATGTACACTAACAATATAATTATTTGTTCTAGACCATCCTAAGCTGAGCTTAGAATCAGCCAGACCTTTAAACCATTTCTGTATAATTTTTTTAAATTTTAGTTAGTAGAATAACATTAATGCTTAGGTCAATGCGAATATTATTATATCAAAATTTATATTAATACTAATTATAAGAATTAAGTGTTTTTTAATCGTTTCGTCTGAGTGTTATTTTCGGGATAAGTTAACTTTGCATACAGAGCTCTGTCTCATTTTTTTCTGATTTCGATCTCATTTGATCTAAGATAAATTTTGCATAGTGGTAGATTCGACGAATTACTAAAAATTTCTAATTCAAATCGTTATCTAAATACGATAAAAGAGTTTAAAATAAAAAGTAGGATTTGTTGTCTCTTGTTTATGGTCCTGTCTCAAGGTATATGGATAATTGTTGGGCGATAAAAATGATATAAGGATAGAATACATTTTCAGACCTCATAAAAAACGTTCGAATATTCAGTTTTTATTTTCATCAATAAGTTATGAGAGACGCTTGTAAACCATTTTTATAGCTTTCGATACAGAAAATTTTGGAAAAAAAACATAAACACTGTTTTACTACTTAACTATATGTATGTGGACTGGAATTCTGCAAAAAAATATGCAAGACAACAGGAAATTGTCAGCCGATGAGCCCGACAAATGACTTAAACGATTTTGATGCAAGGAGAGAACCGAAATGAACATATATCCACTATTAACATTAACGAGATCTCTTTTAAAAGCGACTCTACAAACATGAACTGATTCATTTAAGAATTACCACAGTAAAGTCCCTTTTCTTAAAAATATCGGATATTAATATAGACTGGATTTGAAAACGGGTCTTTATATAGTTAAATTAAGTGGAATTATCATCACGAAACAAAGGCTAATGAAAACTATGATGAATATATGAAGGAAAAATTATTTCCAAATCAAGGAAACTCGATTTATAAAATGATTAAAATGTTTAGAACGGCGACGCCACAAATAATTTCACATTTCATATATTGTGTTAAATATTTTGTGGTATTTTTCAGCAAACTTACATCGCTACTTACTCTCAGCAATGCACTCATAAATAACGTGTTTATTGAATTGTAATTTAATACAGGTTTGTTATGCATTCACTTTCACGTATTATATTTTAAACTTTTTAATATGTTTAAAAAGTTTTAGTAAGTTATATACATATGTTATCTTATGTTATGATATGCAACGTTCGTTACTTGCGCGACATTTATTAGTTTGAAAATAATTTAATTTTATGTCCAGGAAAATATATTTCGTTGCCTTAGTTTGTTTCTGTATTGAAATGGCTGGAAGAGTGATGAATGATGTTCGATACTTGGACATGATATTTCTGTATAAGGAAGTTAGTTGCACAGGTTGCTTTATGACTATGTGGGCAACGTTATCCTAATGGGTATCCGCTCTCCAATTACAAAGTCATTTTGAGGGTAGGGTAGTCGTTCAGGGTGTATGGTAACTTTCACCGATCTAATGATAATGCTGGTATTGCACATGTGCCTGGGGTGCACAAAAAAATTCTAAATTATTTAATTACTAACGCTACCACTAACGCCTTCAAAGCAATAAGACGTTTTCCGATAAGTCACATGACTATGCATGGTATCCTAAAAAAATACGATTGGCACATTCAACTACCAAGTAATTTTGTAATCCGTTACCATCAGCCGGCATCCGATTATAGTACTTGTTGTACTTTTTTGTCCTCGGAACTATTAAAAGATTGCTACATGGCAGATGCGTTTACAAATATTCTGTTAATATGTTACCAGTGTTGTTGGCACTTTACTTTTTGTTTTTCATATTAGGTTTAGTTTGTTTACAGTAGCTATTCTATTTTTTAGTTCAAATAAAAAAATCAATACGTAAATTAAGGTTAAAGTGGTGTCGCATCTTGTCGAGTCAAATTTCTTCAGTTTGTTAGGTTTTTCTTATCTCTACTACTCAGAGTCCGGAAAAAGTTTCAAACTTTGTCTAATTTTCTCATGAATTTTTCTTACGTAGATAAACTATTCATATTCTCATTGAACCCAAACATATATTAGTGATTACTGATAATGGAATTATCTCGGGAGTCTAAATAGTAGACGGCCAGTGTCGTGCACCGACGAGGTGGGTGCCAATTTGTATGTGCTACCGAAAGAAATACTGTTTCACCTAGAGAAATTCTATTAAAATGGTAATTTCATTCTTCTTTTAACTTTTTTTAAAAAGCTTTTGAGTGAAAGGGGTTGATGTGCCTTTCAGTAGCGGAATGCATAACTTGGGTCTCTTTTATAATCTGTATAAATTTTTCAAAATTTTGTGTTATTTCATATAAACTAATAACAAGTGATAGTTAAGGAAGATGAGAAAAAAAGTTCCGCCATAGGAGAGAGGTATGCAAAAAAAGCTCCGCATAACATAAAAACATAATTTGCTAGATAGAGGAAGCCGCGTTGAACATATTCATTATAATAATTGATTAAGTAATGGTTGGAAATAAAAATGTTTTCAGTAAAAAGTTAATAATTTCTTCGTAATAAAATAATTTGATTGATTTCTTATATTTTCCATATAAATCAAGAAAAATCCTACGTCAATTAAAGAACACCTGCGAATATACTTTACCATCCATTTCCACAAAACTGGTAGATTTACAGCTTTATATCTTTATTATATCTTCAGCGATACAATGGAATTATGCTTTACTACCAAAACTATTCAACTTGATTTTATTACAAAAATATGAGTCCCCGTGCAATGATTGCAGGAAAATTATAATATTGATTCTAGATTAGCGGCGTGCAGTGCTTTTTGGGGCGTGCTACTGAAGGATAGAATATAAAGAAATATACGTGTATGTATGTACGTACATTATCTGAAGTATATTACTATTTTATTTTTACCAGAAGTCTCCCTATCAAAGTTCTCACGTATTTTATTTTTTCGATAAAATGTAAACCGAAAAATTTGATTTAAGTAACAGTCCACGGGGCAATAAACCGTCCCGTCACCACGAAAATTCCATTCACAATAACAAACTAATAAAATAAATGCAAACAGGAAACCATAGCTAATATAATATATAAAATTCACTGGCAAATAAAATAGGTATAATGGAAATAAAATAAAATGGAAAACTAGCCACTTTTATTCCCTTTTTAATTTTTTTTTATATTGAAGGGCAAATAATTACCAGTGAATGACACAGTTGTAATTTTATGTTTCGCTCGGAATTTGTTTCACTCTAAATATAGGCATAAGCTATTCGGACCCAGCTTGTTCTGGAATTAAGCGTCGAATACAAAGTGACTGCTTGAATATATCATTTCAATTTGTACTGTGAGGGCAAGCTTCGCTAGCAAGTTCATACATTTTATTTCAAATTACACAGAGTGATTGCTAGCAGTGAATGTCTTCAGCGTGCGCATTCTGACCACAGACCAACTTCGCGTAAATACCATAAATTAAATGTATTTAAATACTCAGAAATATGATATGTATATGTTAGATGTCAGGGCAAGGTACGTGTTATTGCTTATAAGGCGTACCACTGTTCCAGATGTCATAATTTTTGAATATTCCACATAGTTTACGCCTACTAAAGGTATAGTAGACAACATTATTAAATTTTTTCTATTTTCAATGACTATTTCTCAGAAACCATACGACGAGGAAACTAGGTAATTATAGTATTAACCCATATATTTTGTATATATTTTACTACATCAATTTTTTTTTAAATATCGTATAGCAGTTAAAGAGCGAAGTGAAGAAAAGTCTCAAAAAATAATTTTTTCTCATTTTTATATAATTTTAAAATACTTATTATGAAGAATACAAAACTTTTTTTTTCACAATTTTTGATTGCATATTGTAAAGCATATTCTAAAAAATACAAGAGAATCTTATAAATATTATGAATGGACAGAGTAACAAATATTGAAATCTTATGAACACTTAACAAAGACATAGAAACCGTCATGAAAATCATCAGTTAAAACAAGAAAATTGCATATCTTGGATATATAACATAAGGATCACGGTATACCATATTAATATTGATCACGCACTTTAAAATCCAAGGCAGGAAAAATATCGGGAAAAGAAGAAAATCATGGCTGCCTAACTTGAAAATATGGTATAGATAGCCATAGAGTAGCCATAATGCTTGCAACCTCCGACAAAGGTCTTTTCTTCGTCAAAGTGTGTAATCATTCTAAAAAATATGAAATTAAATCCGTAAAGAGCAAGGAGTTCTTAAAAACATAGCACACCGCATCTTTGCTTCTGAAAATCTAGATTGGTAAAATCTGATTATAAGTTTACAGGAAAACTATGGCAATTAACCTAGATCTTATTATTTTTGAAACATGCACCTTGTTTTTACGTACGTGGAAGATATAGTATATAATAACGTTGCAATATACTTATGTTGTGAAAAATTAAGGTTTTTAGTTAATTCAGTAAGAATACTATGTATGCATAAATGTTTATTGTGCCGAAATTTGTACGAAACCTTGATAATGCAAGTTCTACTCACGCCTGACAGATCATTTTAAATAAATTTTAAAGCGATCTCTTTATCACCTAGAGTAGAAATAGTACTTTTCCTGTTCTGGTAATCTATCATTAATTTAAGTGTTACGATTTAATAAAAAAAAGTTAATGGGCGCGACAATGTTTCAAAGAAAAAGGAAATTGCAAAAAAAAAATTTCGGTTAGTGCAACTGATAATATCCTGTTAAATGTAAAACCAATGGTCAACATTTTCTAAATTTAAATAGAATTTCATCATTTCCAAAGACTTATTTAGACTATAATCTTTTTAATTTCTCCCGTGACGTGTGCTAACCTGATTTCAATGCAGAACACTTAAATAGATTGAAACGCCTTCAGTGGGTTAATTTGTCTCCTCGTCCTTGGTCTTGGACCAGAAAAAACTATTACCATTTTGAATACAGATTGTGTCTCAAATGTTTGTAGATTGATGATCAATGTTCTTGTGACAGAATTTTATATTTCAAATAGTTTAATAGAGTCCTAATTATCCCATTATTAAATTCAACATTTGTCCACTTATAATATTTGGTTACGTTCTTAGTCACTTTTTGGGAATAAGCTAAGTTACGCAACTTATTCCCAAAAATACCACTGTTTTTCACGAGTGTCATTAACTTTCGTTGACCTAAATATTTGGTTCCTAATAACACATCTTCAATAAATATTTTTCAAAATTGTTGAACATTTTCTTTCCCAATTCTTAGTACTTCTGGTTCCTCGTCTGTCTCTTTCCTAATCTTCAAAAAATTATAAATAAATATACCAACATAATTATGATGCAAATCCATAACGCGTTCTCAGAAATATAAATATTACGGGCTGATATGGCGTCGTATAAATTCAACGGAATTCCGCCTACAAATGGTGCGGACATTTTTGCTGCATTGACAATATACTCAAAATATACACTCCAATAATTTACTGCTAATGTTGTATTTGCCTAGTAGAAAAAGGAAATTGCCAAAGAAATTGTTTTTCTGAAACAAAATAATATTTTAATTCCTGTGGACAAATTACGATAACAATGTAGCTCAGCATATTACATAATTATTTAGAACTAAATTTTGCCCGCTATTTTCATCGGCATGGTGTTAGGAAAATGTAAAATACTTTTTTTTTAAGGAAATTTGCATAGATTTCAGTTTGACTGGTTATGTAGTTATGAGGTAAAAGTATTACTTTGAACTTAATTTCCCAGATTTGACTTTTAGCATTTGCTGTAGTGTAGTGCAGCTTGTCGCGTATTTTATGCAATAATAGTTTTGAATAAAATACCAAGCAAATAATCTATACACTTGCCATGTGAAATTGAACATGAAACCGAATTTTTAAAACTATGTATGTAGCAACGTATTCAGTTTTCTTACACGCGGGAATAATTTTTATACCTGACTTAAACTAGGCTGTGTTATATTGCCTAATTTTATTTTATTGAAATCTATTTTGCGGTTTGAGCATGAAAAAAAGACAAACAAGTAAATAAGGAGAAAACTTTTATATTTATTATATTTGGGATAATCAAATGTATCCCGTCTTTTAATTGAGGATTCATATTTTACTAATACGAAATTCCACTGAAATCACTTTAGTCCTATAAATGTGGAAACCAAACAAATAAACACAAAACCTTTCACTTTTATTACATCAGTAGGAATAATTTGATTGAGTGGCTAAGTGAAACAGAAGGCGCGAGCAGTGAGGTTCATAATCGACTACTTGCAGTCTAAACCAAAAAGACTGCGTGTGTGAGGATGACGCCTGTTATAATGACATATTTGTTATAATATACTTTGCTCTCAAGTTACTGAAAATATCGAGAAGAGCTGATAGAAAACTAGAAAGAAGCCGGGATGGTATATTTATTTGTTTTTAAGAAATTTAAATTAGAACTAGAATTGTTATATTTTGAGAAAGGGTTTTTGCTTCAAAAATATTACTTGTTAGAAAATAATAATAAAATTATTGAGATATAGTCTCGGAATACCTACAAGTTTTTAGGGTTTGTTATACAGAATTCCCACGATTTTAAAATATCTAACGGATGGTAACTTTTCTTTAACTTTTTTCTTTAACTTTAACGAATGCTGTAATCTGGTCTCCGTATGAAACTACTTATATCCTCGAATTATAGAAAATAATAAAAAAAAACTAAATGGGTTTTGTATTATAAAATGTATGGATATTATATTTATTCGTTCGCTTCAGATTTTTTAATTCGAATGGTCCGATGTAGTCTTTTTCAACTCCTTCTTAAGGCATTCTTCCTTTTGGTCATATATTATTTTAAATTTTTGCATCGTTATGTTGATAACCTCCCCAATTCTTGAGTATAGTAGCGCTTTTTTCTCCTGGTTGTTGCATGAGAGAACGATATCAATAGTTAATTTAGTCCGCCTTGAGCGCGCGCGAATATCGTACAGCGTACACCTGTGTTTCGTGCATTGACATTGTTTAACGCACCCAGTCTATATATTTTTTCTGCTCCATTGACTGATTCCTAACCTAACATATCTCTCAATGTTTAAAATACTGATAGAATAAGAATATTATCAATAAACGTTAAATGTGCCTCGTTTTAGTATGAATATCTAGTATAAGAGAAAATTAAAAGTGTACTTTTAGTTTTGTGCTTATTTTAAAACCAAACAATATTTAAATATTAGTGTAATAAATGGAAAGACATTACAAAACATACCATTTCACATTTTTCCATATGATCATTTATTTAAACACAAGTAATCGTAGCGTACTTATACTCAACTGCTCGACTGTGGCATCAACTGACAATAATAATATATTTAAACTTTTTAAAATGTTGGCCTTGGAAATATTTAGAATTTGGCGAATTTCACTAATTTTGTTTAGAATTCTTCTCCTTAGAGTTTCTATTATCAGTGACCTTAGCGCTAAAGGTTTCCTTCCCTCCTGCTTCGGATATCTGCTATCTATGATACGGGCTTCAGTTTATATAAGCTGCTCTTCTGCAGCTTACATAAACTGAAGCCCGCATCATAGATAGTATGATATGTTTGTTAATTTTGTGAAAAGATATTTAAGTGGGCTAAAAGTCTTAATTAAAATTATAACGTAAAATTATAACGCGGTTTGTGCCTGCTCCGTTGGTTTATCAGCGGGACGTTTCCATAGTGAATACAGACAGCATTTAAAAAAACTGAATGCAGTTCAGTTTGCATTTCATCTTGAAAAGAAAGAAGACTATCTTATATTGATACTTCTTTCTTGATATATGTAAAATATATAATTGTAATTTTTATTTTTCATAGAATCATTTTTCAAAAATGGCAGTCTCATTCGCAATAATCATAAATTTTTCACTAATTAGAATTGATAAATAATAAAAATCATCTGAAAAATTCAGTACCTTATCAATAAACGGTAAAGAAACACGAGAAGAGAGTAGAAAGATTTTTAAAAAATACTTTTTAAAAATTGCTTTTGCTGATGGACGTTTCTTAGGGAATAAAATCAATATTTAAGTGTTTAGGTATTGAATATATTTGGCGTTAATTTTGTAGAAATTCATTATTCACAATTAAATGAAACTACGTGATGTAGTATTATTTCTACTATCTTTAATTTCTTTACCACGACCTAGGTTTCGTTGTATTACAACATCTTCAGGTGGGATATTAGCAAAGATCTTTGAAACCTAGGTCGTGGTAAAGAAATTAAAGATAGTAGAAATAATACTACATCATGTAGTTTCATTTAATTGTGTTTAGGTATTATTATGAGCAAAACATTTCAAACTCATTACTGACCAGGATTAATAAAGTTTTGTTTACCTCTTAAATTACCTCACAAACGATCATGCACTTTTTGTTATAATAGTATGGATAAATAAATAGTATTGAATAATACAGATAAAATTTGAAAAGAAGAATTCGTCTTAATGTCTTACACATTCTTACAGGTTTGAAAATGTAAAGTCTCCATTGGATTCAGAGCACGATTATGAGTAAGTCCTCAATCTTTGTGTTTTAATTTCGTTTCACTTTTGATTGTAGATTCAGCGAGAGAGATTAATGTGCGAGAATGTAAAATTATTATCAATAAAGAATTCCCACGCCATCATTCGTAACATTGAAACAAAATGTTGTCAAATTTTGTGTGACAAAAAAGCATTTATCTAAATACTACTTAAAGTTTAGACACGTTAGGAAATAAGCAAAAACTGAAAAAAAACAAAGGGATGTACCGATCGGAATCATTCTTCTGATTAATGTTTCTTTTTTAAAACGTCACTAAACATGATCCACTATCCCAAGGATAGTAAATGGCACAGTTTACCTCTTCGCTAATAGAAATAATGAATATGGATACATTCATTCTTTGCATTTAATTATTTGCAACAGAATTCCTAAACTGATTCTTAAAAACAGAAAGAGATAGGATCGTACGAAACGAAGAGTATATTGCCTGATATAATGAAAGTCGCTCTTAAGGAAGTAATGAAAAATAAAAGTAAAAGAGTGGCTATACAAAATTTTCCATGAGTAATTACAATGATGTCGACCCTTCTGTACGAAAACGATCTTTGGTTATACGAAAATATTCTCAAAACTAACTGAATGTGGTTGAAATGGGTTATTATGAAATATCTTCATAAAACGTGAATTGAATGAATTAAAAATATACATATTTAACAGTGGCATAATGTATAAAGGCCTTCTACTTTGACTGTTTACTACGGTATTTTAAAAAAACGTTTTTCTATAGTCATGTTTTCATTCATCTCTTGATACTGCTATATTCTCCATTCGTTTTTTGGGATTCATTTTGCAGTACCTTGTTTTTTGATGACATTATTTATTCATGGATTAATGAATCGCTCGAAACACAGCTCATGAAAATTAATAAAATGCCAAAACAAATTAATGAACTCAATGACGCGTTCAAGCAATTGATTGAATGGGTTTTTAAGTTTTCATATCATCATGAATAATTACTGGGTACGTGTTTTATTTAGTTGACTGTAAAATAAAATTTTAATCAAACTTTTGTTAACATATTTTATATTCTTTTATTTGATGTTTGTAATAAATTTTAAGTCCAAAAAAACTTATTGTAGAAAATGAAAATAAATTTATTTGTCATTAATATTTCTTCTTAACAGGGTTTTTGATATTGACTGTACCACGGATCGTTGTCTAGAAAACAAGTAAGTACATTAATATTAAAATTAGTAAATGTAGGCCTTTAATCAGAGCACAAGAGAAAAACAGACAGAAACACAAAAAAATTATTAACACAAAGAACAATTCAAAACAAAATTCAATTATATCTCTTTAGTTTAGAATAAAGTAAGATTATTTTAGATTTACTACTGTATTTAATATATTGTTTAATACCATAATGTTATATTAGTACATATTTACGTATTTACTTGTGAACTCTAGACACATGTGCATGCAAAACACGGATGCAGACGCGCAATCTAGGAATAAACGTTTTCTTAAACCGTACATGCTCTATCCAAGTTAATGTAGATAGACATTGTAACAATGTAACAATTCATCAGGGTATCGAAAATACAGATGTACAAAACTAACAGCTAGATTATGATCAAATATTAAACTAATCGGTGATTTAGTAGAACAACATACACAGCCAGACGATGAAAAAAGGCATGCCAATAACGACAGATGGGATAGACAAACATCGAAAATAATTTCAAATTAGGAGAGTTCCTGGGACAAATTACAGTGTAGACGACAGAAATTAAAAATCATAATTGTTTTTTACACAATATAGTCACGTTCATTTAATAAATATAAACGATAATGTCTACATAAACGACAAGAATTCTGGGAAAAGCTCCTCAGAGAAAATAACCTCGTTATTGTCTTTCAGAGACAAAGGTGAATATTTACCTTTTCTATTTGTATTACGTATCTGGACCATGCGGGTCAATCTGTCTACATCTTGTGAAAAGTTTTATCTCAGAACGGTTAGGTATATAATCATTCACTATTATATGTTTATGATCGTTGTTTTATTCCTTCTTATGAACAAAAGTCAGTTATCTGTCGGTGGTGTATCGATCGAAAGTTTCAAGGTAATTCATTTTGTATATCTAAATCAGGTACGTCGTATAAATTTACGACAGAATTGAATCATTTTTCATATTCAATAATATGTTTTATCATTCAATGAAGGTTTTACATTAATTATAATTGAATTGAATTGCGTTAATAAATAATTTTAACAGTGAGTTTTACAATTTACTATATTAGTGGCGATTTAGAAAATTATGATAAGTTAGGGAAGATGTATTTACTAATTGTTTTAATTTTAATATAATTATTTCTACGTAATATGTGAGAAAACACGGAACGTTCATAGAATATGTGGAACCAACTAGCCAGTTTGTAATTTATTTATTGTTGTTCAGAATCGTCTCCACGACACACTATTAGTCGTTTTATTCGATACAACCACTGGGAGAATAAGTCGACTCTTTGTTTTTTTGGGATCTCTTCCACAACATTTTTGAAGAGAGTTCGTCATCTGAGGATCGCATTCTTCGGAGTTTATCTCTTGTTATTGGGAATAAATAGAAATTGCTCGAGCGAGTTCGAGGTCACGTATCGGAGAATCCATAATTTCTACAAGAGACGTAGTCAAATATTCTGTCGTTCTTTTTTATGCAGAGGCATTTTCGTAAGCTAGCTACTAGCATTCCCTTCAATGTCGGTACGAGGGTGTTATTCTTTCTATTTTTATAGAGCAGTAAGTAAACCATTGCTAGTACACCAGTTTATGGTAACTGTTCTTTTAGTTTCAAGAAAAATTGTAGTATAGAAAAATTGTAGACAAATAATCCGTCCGTTCGAAGAACGAGGTGACCGTCTTTTTTGCGGCGCTTTACCCTCTATTGACTTTTATTGGCAACTCTTCCGAAGTACACACTAAGTGCGCAGACTATCTTTTAATTCGGGTTTGTTACAGTATACCCTGTCGAACAAAGCATTTGAATAACTTTCGCCAAGTTGTCCTAACATTTCGCGACACCAATCAATGCTACGGTATTGTTAAATTTCAGTCAAATCATGGTTATTCCTATGATTTGATTGAAAAATTAGTATAAAGCTTCCTGACCATTAAATATTCATGTAGAATTTTCTGTATTTGAGTAATACCAATGCAGAAATTTCCCAAATCTGCTGGTAAGTAACTCTCACATTAGTCTTTATCATAAAATTTGAATCGAATTTGATCGTAATTTGGTTTTCGACTGAGACTGCGATGAAACATAAAACTTTCTCCTGTTCTGAAATTACCTCTAATTTGCAAAAACAAAGGACGAATTCGAATAAAGTACCTAAATGGTACAAGTAAGTGTATTACCATTATTACAAAACCTTTCAATGCTACTTAGACTAGATCACATTAAGAATAATATACATACATACATACATATATGTATATATATATATATATATATATATATATATATATATATGAAAACACATATTTTTTCTTTTATGATATTAACACAGCTTAAGATTGTGTTCTGTAGTATAAATTAACTAAGTATTTCAACGTATTACTTTTTATTACAGAGTCAAATCGTCATCATCTAAACACATGTAAGTATTTTATTTTTATTATATTATTTTCATTCTATTTTCGAGTATAGGTTGAAAGAGGTGAATTGTAAATAAAATATGGCCAACATCATCAAATTAGAGTGAGAGAGGAATGAATTCGGGCAAATCAAAAAATATTTTGATTTCGTTTAAACACAATTTTTGTACTCAAGTACATAAAACTCAGGGAATTTTAAAATGTCAACTTGAAATGTGTTTATGCGATAAATTATAAGAGCACGTACAGCTCAAAATTTGTTAACACTTCTTTTATATACGTCACTAAGTGAAATACAAAAATTCAAATATACGAGTAGTAAGTCACAGTGTACCATTTTATAAACAGAATAAAGGAGTATATCTACCACTTAATTGCGTGCAGTATTGTCAAAGGACGAAGAGAGAGACAATAATACGTGAAGTAAGGAATGGCGATTTATGGAAGTAACGAAGAACAAAAGTATATCAAAGATAAAAAAGCTATAATATATAAATTTCCCTTGCGTAATTTTTCTACTGTCGATACGCGTGTATGTAGGTGAATGTTTTATAATACAAAAGCAGAATAATAATAAACTAAATGAGGTTCAAATGCATGCGGATATTATGGAAAACCACGATGGAAAAATATTTTAGTAAAATTAATAGTATCCATATTTGAGAAGAGCACAATGTCAATGTGCTAGGGTGAAGACAAAAACAATTTGTGATTGTCGTATTGAACGTTTGGTCAGGAAAATATTTAGGGAAACGCTATAGCTGTAATAACTGCACTGTAAATGTTATCCACTGAGAGATATACGAGAATACGAAATTGAGTAACGGTTTGAAGATGGCGATATAAACAGACGTGTAAATCAAATAACTTGTAAAAACACGTACGTGAATACAGAAAGCGAAAAAAATATTACGGAATAAAATCTTATTCTATTGAGTCGGCTCACTCCGAGATATTAAGAAAATATTTTTGTGTGGTCATGTTTCGCTCGAAGTTCGCAACATCTTGTATTTAGAAGAAATTGTTTATTTAAGAATCAATTTATTACTCAAATTACTGTTCACAAACAAAATTACCTAAAAACGCTTTGATCGTGTGACAAACGTCATTTTCAAAACCCGTATTTGAATGTTTTTTCAAGTTCGGACATCTTCATAATTTGTATTCCAAATCGTATATTTTATGCCTTTGCACACAAAGAAAATTTTCAGCCAAACGCATAATTTTCTCCCAAGTCTTAAAACTCGGACTCCTTCCATTTTAATACAAGTAAATTGCTGTAAAAATAATTTTTAACTCTAGTTGAAATATAGATATTAAGTAGTAATTTATTTTTTACAGGGTATATAATATTAACTGTACTGGACATCGTTGTAGCATGTAAGTATTGTTAAGTGTAAGTATTGAAGAATATTTTATATATATTATTTTGTGTTCTTATGATATATATATATATATATATATATATATATATATATATACATATATACATAAATCTTGTCCCAAAGTCCGAGAGATTTGGATGTTAAAGAAATAGAATTAAAATATATGTCTCTATAAAATATTAAACTATGTTTAGTTATACAATATATTTGACCCTAAATACGGTATAAAAAGTACGAAGTTCAATTCAATACCTTGTTGAGTAATTAATATTTTTGCTATAAATATGACTGTAATCATATGACAATTTATAGTCAGTAAAATTTTATTTTTTTTAATTGAAATCCTTTTGCATCCAGGATTCTTTCTCTTGGAGGGTAAAAGGAAACAAAATTGGTGGTAACCATCAACACACTGTGAAAGATTATAAAGTTTTAGGCAGGAAAATTTCTGTTCCGGTGCAATTTATTCCGGATAGGTAAATTTTTGGTAAGGATGAACCTAAAGTTTAGGGAATATATTTGTATTTAATCCTTTATGCAATTTTAGGTATAAATCAGTGCTCAAGTATTACTTACCAGGATTTATTAAGCCTTACTTGATCCGTGAATTACCTCATATAAATTAATAAAAATACATTTAGTTTTAAAATATTAGCGTAGATAAGTAAATATTCAATAATATTTGTGAAATTTATTGAGTGAACAAATTTCATTACATATTATTATGTATTATTACAGAACTGATCGAGGATTCCTCTTCATAAAAAGCTCTATATTGTAAGTACACAATCTTTGTGATATTAATTACATTTTACTTTTGGAAATACATTCAAAGAGATGAACTAGCAAGAAAGAGAAATTCTGGGTCATAAAGAGTTGCCACAACGTCACCAATTTTAAAGAAAAGAGCAACAAAATTGTTAAAGTTCGGTAAATCATTAAATTCGGAACAAATTTTTATTTCTTTAACCGTGAGATTTGCTCTGATATATACAAAATTTTGAGGAAATAACATTCCTTATGAACCGAAAAGCGTTCATTCTAAACAATATTTCAAGTTTAGAAATGTTTATGACTCATTAAATTTAAGAGTGAATTGCACTGACCAAAGTTGTTTTACAGTTAATACTTATTTTTAGAAAATGTCAAATAATAGCCTAAATAAATTTAAAAATTATCTCTTATCTGAGAGAATATATTAAATATCCAAAATTAAGTAATTTATAGTGTAATTTATATGTCAAAGGACGAATCGAGAGAATATGGCGTGAAATAACGAGTAGGTACATTTTCCTGATAGAATGAATTGCGCTGTTGTGGATGTAACGAAGAAGAAGAAAGCATCATCAGAAGAAAAGCGATTGTACCATCTTTTCGTGCTAATCACTCTAGTGCTTCTGACAACATTATGCGAGCATGCGGGTTGTTGATGATTCAAAAGTAAAATGAAAATGAAGTGAGTGCGGTTGAAATTGAGCTGTACGAAATAGTTGCAAGAATAAAGACTGGTTAAAATTAAAAGTGTCAATAATTTTCCTGAGTAAAATATAAAAGTATGATTGTAGAGGTAAAGAAATTGATGAAAAATTAAATATGGAAGACTGAGAGAAGTACTTCATGTAGATAAAACTTAGTGACTCTTGATGGTTGTATAAGGAACCGTGTAACGTTCGTAATATCACTTATGCGAATATACAAAGCGAATTAATTGTTACGGAATAGAAGAATATAACTTTTCAACTACTTGAATATTACTATCTGTAATATGTTCTCGTGTTAGGACATGTTCATGATGCCTACTCTTAATAACATATGTAGTTTATTTAGTTGGAATAAAATACACAATTAATTACTATTAATACTTTTTTAAACAGGGCGGTTCAAAGTGGTCCTGAATGTGAAGATGGTTCGAGAACAACGTAAGTACAAAAATATTAAAAAAAGTAAATATAGATACATCAGAGCTTAAATAAACTTGATAAAAGCGGAATAAATTTATATGTAGATATTTTTGTGCAGAATTTAATTACAATCAGTCTTTTATAGTCGAGTTAGATTTTTACCTCGCATATCTTTTTGCATTAATAAAATTTTACACGCTTACTCATGAATCCTTCTCGAAGATAATGACTCTCATATAGATTCGGAGCACAGTTAAGTCTCATAATTTTATTCCCGTAGATATAGGAATAGATTTCATTTATTTTGAAATTAAAAATGTTAAAGTCAATTTTATAAATTTAACTGACAAAAAATGCAAGTTTGAAAATGAATGCAAATTTTTACAATTTCACATTACGCAGTGAATACCTTACAGTACCAACAGCACAATGTTAAATAGGTACATACATCATTCTCTTTATATGAGGCAACATATGTGCAAGAAATGGCATCATTCAGATTTTTATAACAAATTTGTAAGAAATAGCCTCATTAAATAATTGCCACATCTTCAATTTGGAGCACAGCTCCAAGTGCATTTTAATACAAAATGGAATAAAAGAACTATTCTATATTAGTAGTTCCGATGTATAGTCGACAAATGGCTTTACTGACCACAAAAATATAAAGGAGAAAATAAAAAAAACACAACTCTTCAAGCTAATACCTGTAGAATGTTATTAGTATTAATTGATAATAACAATATTCGTTTGTAATTGGCGTACAATTCTCTGGCACATATATATATATATATATATATATATATATATATATATATATATATATATATACACAAACACACACACATATAAATATATATATATATATTATACAGAAGTGTTGACTGTATTAAATGTTATGGCATGTATAAAGTCGCATTCAGAGGCTACGATAAAATTTCAGATTCAAATAATCGGGGGATATTTAGAGTTTTAATGGGTTTTCGAATTCGAATTGAGTTTTTAAAAAGATAATTCAAACCAGTTATTGAACAGCATTTTTGATTAAATTTTACAAGAAACGCAAAATTTTATTAAGGAATAAATTTGCAATTCCAAATAGTTATCCGTTTAGGACGAAAAAGCGACTCGTCTTGTAAAACTTGAATGTCAATAACGTAATGGTTATAAATATGACGATCGCCCAGTTGCCCGCGCTAACGGTAAGTTTTAATTACGGGCGCACATTGGTAAATATTCATTATTTATGCGACCAAAATTGGATTTCAGAAACTTACGGTAAACACATAAAACAGGTTGTCGAGGGCTAGGAGACCCTTCCGAGAATCCTAATCAACCCCCTCCACCTACCACAGGCATGCCGCGTGCGTACACAGGTAGGCGGTACTTGACCGTTGACCACTGCTCGTTTCCGTGATCACAGAGTTTATAGCAGACAAATGTTTCAACGTCAATATTTATTTCTTTGCGTAATTTATGGACTGAAAGTGATATCGATAATTCAGGTATGTTTCTTTATTTTTCATACGTTTTACTTAGCCGCAATGTATGTATTCATATGTACGTAGTGTCAAACATAGGATAAAATGTAAAATACATCAAAATGTTTTCTTAAACACATTTTGTCGTAATTTTACATTTTAAAGGTAAATTGTTTGTACTTCCGTGTTAGATCCGATCACCATTCTTTTTTATTGTAAAGGACAATCTTTTTATTACTAAAGATTACATAAATTGGCTGCAGAATACTGTAGCTAATAAAAATAGGGACGTTTTTAAAGGTGTTGATTATTTTTCAAACACAATTAACTTTCCTAATAGTTAAATAATTATTGCGTTTCGTTGTTGTAGGACCTTCGAGCACATCATGTGTATGAATTATAACCCGAAGTACCATGAATAAAAGACCAAAATTTATCGAATTTCGAGAAAAAAAAAATTTTATTTAGAAAATCAGTTATTATTGAACTACGCCACTACCGATGATGACATAAAAACAATAAAACAAAGGTTTTTTATATTTAAGTCGACATTGAAAGAAAGACGATCAAAATGCACCAAAAAGAAGAGGCTTTCTTAAAAAAAACGAGTATTTGTTAAACGGAACTTTTTAATTACTTATGAAATCGTTGAATCGACCGAAGCGGCCTTTGAAATCTTTTGACACATCATGCTTCGAAGCAAGCGTCGAAAATCCGGAAAAGAAATCCGGTCAATTGTAGGAGATGACGTCATTATCCGCGCTGTACAAACATCCTTAAGCGTACAAGGAAAAAGAGATGCGTCGAAAATTCTTAAAGAAATAACAAATTATCCTACTCGAGCGGGCGAATACAGAAAAGCAGTCGACGGAAAAGGAATAAAAGATAGTGTCCTTCCTTTGACACTACTACAAGCTTTGATAATGATAGTTGAGGCTGACTTAACAAGATGTCAGTACGAGATCATCCAAAATACAAATAAGGCATTTTATCCTCCATATTATCAATTGTAATAAGCAAAACAGGGGTGTTATCCACCAAAGAAGTGTTTACGAGTTACGAGTACCTGTGCGGAAAGCAGCTTACAAAGCCTTATCGACAATACCGTGACACGATTATCAATTTTCTTGGAAGGAGTGCTGTTAACGCTTAAGGAAGAAGTAAGAAACCCTTTAAATATAATTTTTAATTGGGGTTGCGATGGCTCTCAGCAAGCTAAATACAAACAAAAATTTGATAGGAATAATGAATCAGATGCTAATTTATTTTTGAGCTCATTTGTGCCTTTCGAGTACTGTGTGGAAGGGTTAGTAAAAAAGTCATATGGCAAAACCCCGCGCCTTCATCCCTACGATTTTTTCGTCCTATACAAGAATTGAAAGAATAAAAAATTGAAATCTTATTGACTATTTACAACTATGTACAACTGACATATAAATTTCAACGAAATCAAGTTCTGCTTTAAATATTCTTTTGAGATGACTATGACAGACGGAAAATATGTAACACTGCAACCGGAACGAAATCTACTAGTCGGTGATATATTTGTGGCGCAACATAGAAAGACTTAACAACATTGATAAAAAGGAAACAACAAATTGAACTGGTTTTAATATTGGTCTCTCTGTAATGCAAGCCAGGATAAGACTGTTTGAAAGTGTTTTACATTTGGCATATAAACAACCCGCTAAAATATAGGGAAAGGTGGACTGAAAAAGAAAAACAATTGGAAGCACAGGCAAAGACGCACATCCAAGACTGATTTCGTACTGAAACTGGGTTATTGGTAGACATATCTATAACAAATTTTGGAAATACCAATGATGGTAACACCAGTAGAACGGTTTTCGAAAATCCCCATTCGATTGCAGACATAACCGAGATAAACTATGAATTAATTGATTGATTAAAGGTCATATTAGAAACGATTTCAAGTGGACATGGAACTGATTCACAAAAATACAACCATTACGCCAAGGTCACAGCAAAACTGTATATAGACCTATAGGGGTGACACCCTATGACTCCGACCATGCATAAACTATTAATACATGGGGCAACTATAATTGAAAACTCTTTGTTACCGACATATAAGTTATCGGAAGTGGCTTGCGAGGTCCGGAATAAACATTTCCGCGTATAACGCAAAAACGTTGCTACAAAGTTTTCGAGAGAACAGTGTAATCTAGACGTGTATCACAGATTACTCACTTACGATCCACCGATAAGCAAATTTCTTTCATATGTATGTATTTTGTTGTGTCGTACTTATGTGAAAATTTCTCAAAAAAACCTCTGCAATGCATGTCTTTAAAAGGTTCAGGGCAAGTATCGTGGAGTTCGTAGAGACGACATTTTTTTAGTATGAATATTTTTTCACTTATTTAAAAAAAAATAGTGTATTTATGTAAAACATACTTTTATCATTCAAATAAATATTGAATATTGACCTATGTGGGGCGATGGTGTTATGGTGGAGTGTTTATATACGAATTACCGTTACTGCTCACAAGTGTACGATCGTCATGTATACGACGATCGTGCTATTGACATTGAAGAACGTATAACTATAGCTAATATTGTGAGATATTAGTTATAAGATATTAAATTAAAAAAAAAGTATCATGAACGGAACCATATTTGCGTGAAATTCTCCAATTTTATCATTTTTCTGCGGACAAAGCCATAACTCGTCGGAATAACCTCGTATGGAACGACACCCTTTGTGAACAAAAAGACGCCAGTTTCATTCAGTTGCGAAAAAAGTCGAATTTTTTTTTCTAAAATTAATAAACATTTTTTTTTTAATGTAGAGAATTTTATGATGACTATACCTACATATTTCTATATATAAAAATGAACGAAACAAATTCCCAATGTAACCCAAAATTTCAGTTCCCTTTATGTATCCGGGAGGAAAATTTCAGACCACAGTGCATCGACGGCACGGTATGACTGCTAGACACGGCGGCTCTTTAAATGACTTGAGTTTTTTGCTATTTGTTGGCATTGCTAAATTCTATGATAGCATTTAATGAACGTCGGGCTATTAAGAATTAATCATATGCAATAAAAAATTAAACTATATCGTTAAATGAAAAAGGATCAAATTTTTGAACTCCTGACAAGGAATAGTTCTCAAAATGAGAGCAGATTTTTGTAAATACTGCCCATGCTTAACACCAGAGCTCGTGCATGTGAGGCTGATCCTTGGATCGGATAAAGCGTATGTTCCATTTCCTCTTTTTAACTAATTGATAATTATTACTTTTCTTGATTAAATATTTATATTAACGCACCCTACAAAATTTTGTACAAATTTCCTTCGGCTTTTATAGATTTTGTCGCCTGTAAATATGTCGTAGTATTACAACGCAGCGTATGCTTATGTTATTGATTTTTGCAAACGCAGCAACGGTCATGCGAATAGCGAGCCTTTTCGTTACGTTTCGTATGTGAAATATTAGGTTTATGACGGGTTATTTACGCGCGATCTGAAAATATTTTCATTGTTTTAATATTGTTGTTATTGTTTACGTTATTAGGAATCCACGTATGTGTGAAACTTTACAGTATTTTAAACTGAAAAAGAACGTTAGATTAATAATTTTATTTTAAAAAATGTTTTAAAAGATTTAATTCGTACCATTTTTTATTCAGAAAAATGGAATAGAATAATATTGAGGACAATACACGGGGGATATATTTTCTTCATGACAACTTTTCAAAGAACTTATTTATATAGATATTTTGTATTCAGGATGACGAGAAGCATCCTGAACATAAAATATTTTTGTGAATGATAAGGATCCAAAAGTTTTCGAGAAAATCGTTCGCGATATGGTTCGTAAAGAAGGCGGACGCGATCGAATACACTGACATCTTGTTAATTGTTTTATCAAAAGAGATACTTGTAAATCTTCATATTTCGTACTGTTTTTATATTGTAATAAGTGAGAAAAATTAAACTGAAATATAGACTCAATATAACTGAAATGGCGCGAAATAAGGTAAAAAAATAATATCCGTGGAATAACTTTTCTGACGATAGGTCTCTGAAGTAACTTGATGAAATTCAATGATTTTCAGGAATATAGTGCGGAATGTATAGTTTACAAAAATTGAATGTAAAAGGGATGTGTTTTACAAAACAAATAGACTGAAGTAATTGATGATTTAATCAAAAGCATGGATCATATGGGCAAACAATGTAAACTTTTTTCCGATAAGGTTAAATTATTTTAAACTTTACACTAAACTAAATAGATATGAATTATGTTTTCATACTGAAACTATTAAATTTTCATCCACTTTTCATAATAATTAATATTGAAATTTCTATTTAACTGAACGATATTTTCATTATCTACATCACCCCATCGCTATATACTGTGTAAATCAGCTCCAATTTTTCGGTGAAATTAAGGGTAGGTTTTCAGGTAATGAAATTTCAAAGAGTTGATTTCCTGACTATATTTTCTTGGAGTACTAGATTTTATAAAATAATACCAAATATTTTTGATTTTATAGACTTTTGAAAACCGACCGACCGAGGTTCCGCTGAGCAGATAGAGAATGCATTTAATATATTTACGAAAGGACCTTCGATTTTAAGTTTCATGTTGTACTCCATATTATTTTATGCATGTTATATGTATATATATATATATATATATATATATATATATATATACATATATATATATATATATATATATATATATATATATGTGTGTGTGTGTGTATGGATAAAAACCTCTAGAAGATCAACTAACTCACTAACAGGCATTGCTTTTGCGACAACCAACACGGTTAGAAATTAATGCATTACACGTACACATCAGTAAAAAGCTGACAAGGAGTGGTAGGTTTGATTTATTTGTCTGTTATTTATTGTATTTTAAATTTGGTATTACTGTTTACAGTGTTATTTTAGCTTTCACAATACAATGACTTTGATAGCTAACGTAGAAGTAAATTTGAAATACTACACTATCAAAAAGAAAATGGAAATTCGACTTCCAAACCACGCTTTTATTTGATGCGCTGAAAAATTAAAAATAAAGTTTATTCACACTAACTAAGTCCTGTAATAACAAACGCCTTTTTTACTTTATATATTTTTGTTTGGACTTGGTACTAACTCCAAAAAACTTAAAATTATTTGATAGCACGATGCCAATTGCTGTTCCAATATTTAGGGTGAATAAAAATTATTTTCGATTTTTCAGTGGTTCACAGAAAAGTTTGTTTATGAAGCCGGTTTTCTATTTTCATAACTGTGTATATTATTCAGTTCTTAGGCGATGAGAGGAAAGGAAGAATTGTTTTAAAAGTAGGGAAACAATTCAGAAAAGATTTGAAAATAGAATTCAGCGTAATGTGAACTTAAGCTTGCAAATGCAACATAAGTTGGTTTTGCAATTGAGAGCTTACGCGTATTGATATACGTTGATAAACATTGAGCATGTTTGTCTGATGTTTTTAAAAAAATATGAATGGCGTGCTGTCATTCGGTGAAGATTTCCACTGGCATATGCCTAACTTGACTGGCGTTAGATTCTCGCTATGCTGTGATTGTTTTATCGACAGAAAACACAAATTTGTTCCTTGGTCCCCACCTAGGAACAAATTTGTTAAGTAACAGTTGATTTAATGTCATCTATTGAGAAGTTCCATGGTCCATCTCCGGAGTTGATTATCAGAACTTAACAAAATTTGTATGGAGACACCTTTGACTTATTCGCTTCTGAATAAAAAGTTAAAATATCCTTCTGAAAGAATCATTCTATTATTCATTGATTTACACATTCCATCGTATGTTTATGCCTTAACTTTTTTTAAGTTGTTTAATAAATGGAAGACATTAAAGTTTGAACCATAGTTTTTAGGTAGCGAAATCCTATTTCAGTGAAGCCGAAGTTTTTAAAAAAAAATAATTATTGTATTTACAATTACTAATTTATCTTCAGCTTTTCTTGTTTTTTCTTTAGAAAAAAACAAGAGAAGCTGAAGATAAATTAGTAATTGTAAAAAATATGTTTTCTCATTTTTATTTTCCATAATTTTTTAAAAGTAGCTGTATTTACTCATGATGGATATTTATATAATACTTAATAGAATGGAAAAATAATCTAAATTACTGGTCGATGTTCGATACCTTGTGAATAAACTGTAATGAAGTATGCCAATAGAGCGTCAAAGCGCTGTCAAAAGCTGTCTTGTAAATTGGAACTACTGATGGATGTTTAGGTACGATTAACTCTTATTGCGGAACAAAATTGATATTTAAGCGTTTAGGCATTGTTATGTGCAAGTAAATGCTCATTTTCTACTTACAAAGACTAAGTCAAATTAAGTCATAGACGAAAATAAGCATACAATTCATTTTAAAAGATGTGTAGATGTATAAATAATATTTAACAATATAAACAAAACTTAATGACTACGAAATATTTTACTATAATACCTTTTATTACAGTGAACAAGAAACAAAAATTAAATGCTTTCTACCGAAAACTAATCTGTAAGTACCCATCTTTTTGTAATTTTAATATTGTAAATATACTCAAAATTTTAATAATTCAGAGAATACGTAAGAATTAGCGAAATTAACTATGCTGAAAAGAATTTTTAACCAAATAAAGGTTACTTTTAAAAATAACAATCAAACAAAATTTCTTTAAATATATCAAGAGCCAAGGGACAATAGTTTAAGACCACGTTTGGCTGACAAAATTATTGCTTTTAGGGAATTAACGAAGAACAAAAGTACATCACAGATAGAGATAGCAGCTTTATGTAACTCCGTGTGCAATTATTGTGATTTAACATCAATGTAGGTAAATTGTTTTTTGATGATGCAAAAACGAAATAAAAATAATGTGAATGCTGTTTAAATGAATATATTACGGAAAATCTCCAAGTAAAGGGATTTTATTGAATAAAAAGTGCCCATATTTGACAAAAAATAATGTCATACTATGATGGGTGATGTAAAGGAATGAATGATACAATTGTCCAGCCATGTTGAATGTATGATCAGGGAAGGTTGACAGAAATGTTGTAAATTCAATAACTGATCGGTGAATGAAAGTACTGAAGAAATATGTAAGCAGACGTTAAAGTGTGATGCCTTAAAGTTGGTAATGAAAGAAGCTGTGTCATCAAAATAATTCATATATCACGTAGGCGAATACATCGTGCAACCGATATTTTATATTTGGATGACTATGTTTATTTACGTACCAATTAATTATTCAAATCAAAGCTCACGAACCGAGACCCACAGCAAGTAACAAGGACTAAATAATCAGTTGGAGTAATTCATTCAATATTTTTTCGAGTTTGTGTATCGTCCTAATTTCTATCCTAAAATTCAATGTTTTTTATTTGCGTATAAAATAATCCAAAAATATTATTTTCATTTAACAAATTTTTTGTTATATGATGTTTAATATATTTTAATCGCTACAAGAAAGCAGATTCCAAAGAATAAATTTACTTATCTTTTATATAATAAATTTACTATTCTTTCTCTACAGGATATTTAATATTGACTGCACCGGGGATCGTTGTACTATTCGAAATATTACGTAAGTACATAAATATTAAAAATAGCAAATAGAGACATAAGAATGCAGTGTAAAAACGGACGAAAATTTTATCGAAATATCCGCTACATGTATAGCAATTAATTTAAAAACTTGAATGATATTATATTAGTTAAGGATAAAGTAAGCTTTCTGTAGAATTACTATCGCACAAAACGTATTTTTCATAAACGCACGCCTCATTGTCTATTTGTGATCTTTGGACAAAATCACTACGCCTTTCATTTTTCATTTGTCTGACACTTTTATAATCGGATTGGATAAGTTGTCTTCGCATCGGGTTTCTTGGTGTCGGGTTAATGCTCAGGTCTGACATGAATCAATAACTTAAAATTGTTCTGACTGGATGGTACTGACCATAGATTTTTAAAGCTCTCCACTTCTTTGATGGTGTCACTTCCGACAAAGATGTTTAAAGGTGGTCTGGGCTATCCCCTTGTTACGAAGTATTTAATTTTAGAGGCGTACACATGAAGCCCAAAAGTTTGCACAGTATATCTCAAGGTACAAGCTGAGGACTACCATTCGGCTTTTAGACCTACTGGTAATCATTATGTCATCAGTATACGGTGCAATTTAGGAGGTATTGTAGTAAATCAGCGCGTTAATATTCAGTGATCTGGTGATAGCGTCTAGAACAAGATTGAAGACTATAGTGGATAGTACTTCGATTAGTTTGACTTATATTGTTACGACGTATTTGAAGTGTTTCAGGGTCACTTCAACAAGGCACACTAGGTTGTTGAATACGCCGAGCATCGTCACATTGTAGAAGATCTGTGTATGGTTAACACTATCAAATGACTTCTGAAGTCAATAAACATGTGCTGAAGGCCTATGTTGTATTCCTAGTATTTGGCGCAATAGGTAGATCGGATACAGATCAGTATATATATATATATATATATATATATATATATATATATATATATAATAGGTATATCTGAGAACACAGGGTAGAACAGTCAAGTCTAAAACCCAATAGTACTTCTCCAGGATTTCCTCAGCATGCGCACTTAGTTTCTTGTATGCAACTCCAGAGGATATCTTCTAGGCAGGTGAAAGTACAGAAATGCTCCTGTAGTTGCTGTGTATGCTTTACTCTCCTTTATTGAATATAGGCATGGTGATCAGCATTTATTCAAATTTCAAGATCTTTTTGACAAATAGATGCATCCGGTCGCCGAGAGTAGGTCATTAAAAAATCTTAAAAAGTTCTGCTCTAATGGATTCCAGTTCAGTGCCTTATTATTTTTCAGGTAGCGGATAGCTCGTTACATCTCACACAATGCAGTTGTTCTTCGTTATTATATAACAGGTGTAAGATTTTGTGCATCTCTTGTCCGTTAAGAACTTCGTCAAAGTGCTTACGCCAATTACTTATTTTTTCCATTGTTTTCCCCTTAGCTTTAGTAATTTTTCTACATCTATCTTTTTCTATGTTACGAAGCTTTTTATCTTCAGCATCCCTATCTATAAATTCTTTAATCTCGAATCGTTTTTTTTTTCTATAAAAACTTTTTCTATTCCTTCGTCAAACCTTCTACATTTTCACTTCGTTTTCTTTCACAGTATTTCTGGGGATTGTCTACACCCAATTTCATACGTTTCCCATCATTAACCTCTTCCGAACGGCTGGTCTTATTTTTTAGGGAAGCGATGATTAAGTAGTAATCTGAGTCACAGTTTACTCCTCTGTATACTCTGAAATGAATCCCGTTCGACAGTCTGAGTTTAGAAATTATGATGTGGTCAGTCCGATTGCATTGGTTTTTGTATACGATCTGCCATATACTATTGTGTACTTTCTTGTACAGGAATTAAGTGCATCATGTGAATACATTATTCGCAGCAGCATAGTTACTCAGTCTTTCTATATTTTCACTAGTTTACTCGTGAAGTGAGTGTGTTCTGTTCAAATCCGACAGACACTTTACTTTCCCACTAGAGTGACAAAATATGACGCCTTAATGCAATTATGGCGTTATATTTTGGCACTTTGTTGCATACGTTACGTCAGCCTCTGTAAAATTCCTCTTTAATGTCTTTTAACCATCAGTATTTAATACATATTTTATTAATTCTTTTCCCTAATTCTTTCTTAAATTTCTCTGTTTACTATTTCTGGTATTTTTACCTTTACAAAAAATATTTCACGTTCCGGTGAAGAAATATCTGTAAAATTATGAGATGAATTTATTTAAAACGAATTACGAGAAACGTTTGATTAAAATATAAAAAGTAATACAAATTGAGCACCAAAATTTAGTAGGATAAATTAAGATGAAAGAAAAAGAGAACAAAAACCGACATTACTAAAATTCTGCTAAAAGATAACAAAGACGTGAAATTGCTGAAATTCAACACAATAGACGTCTCATTAGACGTCACACTCCACATCGCCATGTCCATGCATATTATGAATTTAGTTCTACATCATCTGTCGGTACATCTTCGTCAAAAATATAACGGATTAATATTTGTCTTTCAAGTTACTCAAAATGACGGAACACAGCAGCCATATTTTATATACTGTAAATATGATACGTGCCCGTTTAGACGATTCTAATGATATCTATCCCATTTGCCCAATTTTGATTATCCGTTACCGATCTAAAGAGTAACATATTAGTACACACACATGCATAAACTGATAAATACAGTACGCTTCTTGCTGTGCAGCGATCGGTTAAAAATAAACGTAATTATTTGTTTTCATGCCTGATTGCGAGTGCCGCTAGGAATCCTTATTGAGAAGGAGCTCTTCCCGTCAGTCACATATAAACATATTATTTCAGCATTGTCACTTAGCATTGCATAATAGTGGTCAAATTGTTTGTTATTGTGACATTGGCCGCGAAGCTACGCAGGTGTAATTAGCATCGAAATAATATCAAATTGTACCTCTAATATAATAAAACCCTATTTAATTGTAGGTTTGTTTTGTAGAATTCAGAGGCCTTTTTTGATAATTATTTGTATACTTGTAATAAACTCATTAAAAGCCATTTGTAAGGACATTATACCATTCTAAATAGTAAAATAAAGTTTCTGTCTTGTATGAAAGATTTGGAAACAACAATTTTGTGGTTATACGTCTTTTATTTTGTTCTTTGTAAATTATAAACATAAATTATAGACAATTAAATATTATAATTTACACTACTCTAATTGTAGGCGGATTACAATTTTTAGGAGTCAAATTCTGTGCAAGCGCTGCGGCCACATTTTTAGTGCACTCTGCCAAAATTAAAAAATCAGAATCACATGGACCTCTATCAGTCTGTCTTCACAATAATTTTTTGGGACTATTTTATATTAAAAAGTGCAATTTGACGTTATTACATAATTATAGACAATATGTTTAAAATATAAAATTTTCTATTTGGAGAAGAGCATTTTTGAAAGTCAGTGAAAAATTTTTTTTCTAGGTCAACGGGTTAAGTTTCAAATAAAAGCTTATTATAATAAAAAATACACCAACAATTTTTTTTAAAAACATATCTGGCCACATCGTCCCTTTCGTGAATATCTCTAATCGAATTCGCGAAAATGGAAAAATATCGAGTTTATTGTGGGTTAAATTTTTGTCTATGAAAAATAATCAGCTAATAATAATTCTTATATTATTAACAATGCGATAAACCCGAGGCAATTCTTATATTACTAACAAAGTAATTACTTAAGTGTAAATTGCAACTGAAGTTGCATAAGAATAAAAACTTAAAAATGCTATAAAATTCTCGTATTAAAATGCAGAAAAATGTTATATTCATTCATTGTTTATACTTATCTTATTTACCAAGTCATTAATATGACACGGCTTGTGTGAACTTTGCATGCCCAAATGTTAAAAGCTGATCACACATCTTTCGTTACGCACTTCGCGTATACAAATTTGCTGGCGAAAGTTGAATATCAGACATTTTTAGCATTGCTAGCATATACTCTGGCAGCAAATGGTTCGACTTGCACTCGAGGTTCGACTTGCATTTTACTTTCAAATAAATACTCCTTTAAGTGGTTGTGAAAGCGCGCTTTACCAAGAACAAAAAATGAGTTGTTTTCACAACTTTTAGATGAGTTTATGGAAGTATTTTTCATAATTCTTAGCTTCGTGATAATTAACTGATTTTGCGTCTGATTTGAATATTCAAGATAAGTACATGCCATAGCTGTGGCGGACTGCACTGCAAATCGCACTGAAAAATTGCGCATATTAGTAATGCTACAAGTTGTAGTGCATCGCAATTTTTACTGATTTTTTTAGTCACTCCTTTATTGATATCGCACACGTCCATACTTTTTCAAGCACGTCGTAACACTGACAAAAAACTTAACTAATTATACATTTTTTTAAATTTTGCTACAAAAAGATTATGGTAGAAAAAAGAAAATGTACCACATGGCGTCACAACTTTGTTGGAAACGAAAACTATTTGCAACCACGTAAAGTGGAGTAGGGTAATATTTAATAATTATTGTAAAAAAGTTGTTTCCAAAAGTTTTCATTTTTAAGTCCGGTTTGAGAAATATTATAATTCAAAATTGGTGTGACGCTTGTCTCCTATAATTTTTAAACCATTAGTTAATGAAAATCATTAGTTAATGAAGCATTAGTTAATAAAGAAATAAACATAAGCGTTAAGTTTTATTAAGAATTTTTAAATCAAAATATTTTAGAATTCCTAATAAAACTTAACGCCCAGGTATATTTAACTTGCATCAATAATTTGAAGACATATAGGCAAATACGTGTATCGTACGTGTCCCGGTATGCACTTGGTTAATTTTACAGATGTTAATTTTACAAATATTTTTTCTAGTACATTATCATGTCAAACGTACTTGTAATCGCAAACTGAGTCTGAACTGCGTTGCAGCTCGCTTCAACCCACCAATAGTAAGGTCATTATGAAATGTATAAAAGTGATCCATTCGATTTTGCAGTGCGATGCGTAGTAGTGCAATCCACCTAAATGTATTTTAAGTGAGCCTTAGAAGTGTATCAGACCCGAAACCGGCCTGTGATCCGGCAAAACAATTAACATATTCTGCTGGCCTTTTGATACTTGCTAATTTAGAACTTTTCAAAGTCATTATACTAAGACTTCAATGTTATGCAAATATCAATGCTATACAAATAACTGTTCTATGCATACAACGCTTTTGCTATATAAATACATTTCAATATTATCAATTTGCTTTATTCAGTTTATACTTAGATTCAGTTTATTATTTCTTTCATTTTATATTTTAAAATTATTAAAAGCCTGGATTTTCGCTATACACCGATAACTGATTGCAGTCTATTAAATTGAAATCGTCAGACTGATTCAATCCTATTGTTTAATTATGTTTTAGGTACTGTGTAAAAATGTTGAAAGCATTTCTCAGTCATTTATAAATTGAAATCATCCTTGACGATGCTGGTTTCGAGTAGTGGATCAAGATAAATGATCTGATATCACCAAAAAAACGAAGTTATTAATATCAATAGTAAAAAAATTTCTGATTTTTCCAATATATTTAATTTAAAATAAACGTAATAATCTTCATATTTTAAGGCAATTTAGAAAAGCTGATTTTTGTATGAAAATTAAAACTTTAGTGTAATCGTTTACATGTGGTTCTAATCATAATTTAAATAAAACCGAATCTGTGAATAGTGAGAAGAACTGTTATATAGTTATGGTAGTCTTATATGAATGGTGAAAATGTTTTCAAATGATTAAATATTATTTTTTCATAACAGACTTTTTATAAAAGACGATTAGTGATAATTTTAGTGAAGTATAATAGTAGAAGCCTACGAAATGGAACTATCTGCAATATGTGAATGATAATATAGGTACGTGAAAGTCGAGTTAGATAAGTTGAAATTCGTATCAAGGATATCATAGTTGATGACTGCTGGTGAAGTGCTTCAATACGAATATTTATTCAGCGCTTTGAGGGGCGATATCTATAATAAGCAAGTGATTCAGATTCCAAGGAAAAATTGGATTAAAAAATAATTGTTTATTAATTTATATAGAACTTTGATAATAATATTGTACACTGTGTATGTTAACTGTGTATTTAAGTGTTTAATTACAAAAGTTGCATCAAGATCTGACAAGTAGTTTTGAATTATTATCGGGCGAACAAATGACCACTACAAATAGAGCAGGTACTACGAAGGTTCCATAAATACCTAGGCATGAATAAATATTTAAGGGTGTATATGTATAATATTCCCATTAAGCTGTTTACAAATATTAAATTATGTTCACTGTGGAAAATTATCATGAATGTTTAAAAAAATCAAGGATTATCGCCATACCTTTCCACTAAATTTTAAGTTAATAATTTTGAATGTGGTAATTTCAGCAATGTCTATGATAAACATTTTCAGCAATGTCTATGAATAGATCTCGCATTCAATTCATAACATTTCCTTTAACTTGTCCTCTCAGTTGATATCCGCGGCGGTATGCAAAATGCGAACGATATTTTTGATTACTTCATTTGACATTCTAATATTTCCATCAAAATATTTTTGGGTCTTAATTATTGAGATATGCCAGTTAATTTGATTTATAACTATACCAAATTTCAAATTTCCATTTAAATGATATATAAGGAAAACGGTTGTGATAGATGGAGAGATGGACGGATAAGTGAGTAATCTTATGTTATTTCCTTTTGGAGCATAGAACCCTAAGAATTGGTGTTTACATTTACCCAAAGTGTATTTTGCGAAAAGTATTTCTGGGAAAAAATATTCGTTGTACAGACACGGTATTTTATCATATGTACTTAAAAGTTTTATCAATAGCATCACTGAATCTATCTACTTATTATACTACAAATAAATAAAAAATTATTGTTTAAAAGAAATATAAAAACAATTTTTTTTGCAGCGGTCCCTCGTGTACTCTACCACACTATCCCCTTCATGGAAGTTACGTCGCTTTGAATGGAAATGACCCTGGAGATATAGTATATTCTACCTACTTGACGTACGAATGTGACTGGGGATACAGTCTCAGTGGTAGTAGATTTCGTTCTTGCATCCAAGGTGCCTGGATGTCAGAGGAACCAGCTTGTGAAAGTGAGTTTGGTGACGATTCTTGTTAGGATAAACGCGTATTTACAAATTTATGCCATTCGAAATTCGAAATGTCGTCACTGCAATGTAATTTTTATAGGTTATTAGAGACCATATTCGACAAGTGTATGGACGAATGCCAGGCTTTGATTTATCGTACTTTTCTCAATATAAATACTTATTCCTAAAACTCATTTTAATTCCGAAAAATATTTTAATTTAATAACTGAACCATAATACACTTATTCTCCAAAGTTTGATCTCATAAAACGTGCACAAATTATATTATGATCTAACAAGCTAATTGCTCTAATATACTACAACAAGTTAATTGCTCTAATATACAAAAAATAGAGAATCTATGCTATTTATGCTCATATCTGCAGAAGGCCTCCGGTGACGGGAGCCAGTCGAATATTGTGTAATGACGAGGAGTATATCATGTTTTGGTATCGTGAAACCACTGAATTTATCAATCTTTCATTAATGAACAGAATAGAAAATCTCTCCCACTAATTGTTGAAGAAGTACATTAATCGATAGGTTTTCATTAAGGTTCAACTCGGCCTTTATGCCAAGAGTAGGAAAATGATTTTCTCTCAAGAAAATGGTCACAACCAGAAAGTATTTTTAGTACTTAACATCGAGAAAGTATTTACCATTTTGTTCATTCGCTTATTCATGCTTTAATTATGTAAATATGCATTGTTTTTTATCGTTAATTACGGACCTGTATTTAATATGATATTAACAAACTTTATTTTATGCAGTTCAATGTGAACCCCTGAAGTCAACCTCGGTGGATTTCAAATGTTATAAACAAAACTCGACATTGGAAGTTCCATGCGACTTGCCTCAGGATCACAAATCACGTGTGAAGGCCACTTGCAAGGATTTTTATACCTCGGACCTGCCTCCAACTGATCTACACTGCATCAATGGCACCTGGGACTATTTGCCACATTGCACTCCAGGTTTGTCTGAACAAAACAGTAATATCAGCAACATTATTAATTATTTATTGTTTATTTAGTTTTTTACTTATTTAGACATACGCGGGATAAACTTATTGCCATAAACAAAATTTTTGATAAAGTAAGGGACTGTGGATGCAAATTAAAAATAAAAATTATAAACAAAAATAATGAGAATGGAAACGATAACAAAACATTTAAACATTTAACATGTAGAACGTGAAGGAAAACAGGACCGAAAGAAAGGAGTATAGAATGAGGAAAGGTAAACATAATGTAATAAATTGGATTAGGTGATCACATCTTCTGATATCAGAAATTTCTGAAATGAGAATTTTCAAATTAAGTATCTGAAGAGACGGCTTTAGTTTTAGAGAGAATTAAATTTTGAGGCATGCATTTTGCACGAGACCCGACGTTTAACATTATTTATCTGTAAATAGCAGTTAAGATATTGGTTAATAAAAGACCCGGGCAATGATTACCATCATCAGTAGATTTTAAGCGGTGGCATTAATTTTAAAGGATATTAAATTTTGAAGCGTGGATTCTGCACGCGACTCCATGTTTGATATTACTTATCTGTAAATGGCAATTTAGGTATTAATTAACAACAGACCCGCGTTTTTAGAATTACACACAAAAAGATGACAGTGTCGTTTAATGACGAATTTAGTAAATTATAATTTTGTTTTCAGCAACGAGTCTTTGATTACCAATAAAATGGTACGCGAATAATTTGATTTGACCAAAAGACACATATGTTGGGCGCATTGATAGTTTATGTTTTGCTTTTAGATTTAGGAAGTTTCAGCATTTAATATATATGATTAATATCGGTCCACATCACTATCAGGTCCAGGCTGCTATAGGACCCAAAATCTTTTAAAATAAGTTTAATGTCGTCTAACAGAACTTCCTCCGTTGCAAAATTGCTCCGTGGTAGTGCTCCATGACAAAATTGTGAAAACGGAATACTAATGGAATCTGTTCGGCGTCCGTCGGTATGTCCGTGTATCACAAGTGATTTTCTCGGAAACTATTCGACGTAAACATTTGAAAATCAACACGAAAGTATAGCGTAGTGCCGAGTTATAAACGTGAGTAAAAAGTTAATTTTTTTTCTGTGTGTTCAATAATGCATATGGTGAAAATTTCAGGACTAAACAATTTTAATGCGCTAAAGGCTATAAGAAATTTAATTGTTTATTTCCTTATAACTTATGAACCATTGATTTTCGAACTACAATGAAGTAAAAAAAACATTCTCAATACATTTCTCGGGGACAATAAAAACGTTTGAATTCCAGGAATGTAATTAACGCATGACCACAATTTTTTCATAAATATTTGATATATTATAAAGTGCGATTTTCAGAACCTCTAATAATCAACATAGTGGAGTGTGTGCTCCTCACTACCTATCGACTATAAATGTCTTTAAATGTTAAACAATTCCGTTTACTCATCCGAGTTCGTTTACTCTGAGAGAGCCCGTTTACTCGTTTTGGATGAGCAAATGATTTTTAAAGGTTTATTTAGTGAGTGACTTGAGGAGTATTAAAGACTTAATTAAAATATGCACCAGATATTTTTCAAGCACAGAGTCAGTAAATGATGCCTTCTAAAACGACAGATGGCGTAAAGCCAAAGTAGAAAACGGACAATCTTTGCTTTTATTTTTGGTGCATTGTTTAACCTTACGACATTTCAGTATTTTTTGCAAGGATGGAGACATTCCACCTGGATATATAACATAATAGCTGGCTTCTATTGCCATATAATATCTACCCTGCATGAAATCAGTCGGTCTTTATACATTCTACTATTTGGCATTTCAATTACATGTTACGGCATTGTTATCCTGAACATAGGGCGACTAGTTATTTTAAAATTTGTTTCTTAATATTTTCTTAAATCCATTAAACCTTTGTAACTATAAACGGTCTTTTATTACCATGTAGAAAATATTATTTGTTATTTTCCGCTTACTGAAAAAAAATTACTTTTTACTATGAATTTAAAATTACTTTTTACTGGCTTACTACTAACTACAAATTCTATAGATATAGGCATACACTAGACTTCCTAGAAATTTTAGGATAGGGTCCCTTCTATGATGTAAAGCAGAAATACTATGTCTCGGTTTAACCTCAGAATTGTCTCATGGTAATGCAATATTGACCACAACTTACAACTTTACTCGAGCACTCCTATTTTTAGTACCGGAGAAAGATGTAGGGTTTTTGGAATTTAAATATTTCTTTTAAGATTTGACGCCAATCATCACTATTAACAGACAATTAAATTTTGCTTAAACAAACTTCATTTTATTGTCATATTTAAAACCTATCTTTTAAATAACAATTCTCTCTCTGGTCTAATTATTGGAAAAGAAACAACTTTCCTTTAATAAATTGAAACAAAAATTTAAATCCCTATTGTTTAATATAAAACTATCTAATATGGTTAACTTAATAAAGCCGTGTTGAATTTTACTTGAAAAAGATAATAATATTGAAATTAAAAATGATGTATTCGAAACGTAAAATAAGCGTTAATTTTTTGTAATAATCAAGTCGAAATAATCGAGTAATTGATTATGTTTTTTTTAATTTTTGAAATGTGGATGCTATGGAACCGGTACTGTTTATCATTTGGGCATATTTAGAAAATATTATCAATCTCATTTTGAAGGCAAGTAGCTCTATGTATTAGTTGATAACATAGGGAGAGGCATAACAAATGTGATTTGGTACTATAAAAAACAGTAATTTGTATGTTTCCATCATAGCTGCTTGTTGTGTGAAATATGTGGAAGTAAACAATTTGTACCATAACTAATTGACAATCGATTGAGTTGTGAAGGAAATGTCTATGAAGTGTAAAAAAGGCACGCACAAAAATGTGAATGTTCTGAGTGTATATCACCAATGGTAGGATACACTTGTCACCAAAAATTTAACCATAAAATCAGTTTTCATTTTTAAAAAGTGATTTCGTAACATCCACATACATATACTTGTGAGTGTAAGTTAATTTTACAATGATATTTTCTTACACCGTAAATCTAGATCTAACAGGTTAGTTGTAATAAGAAGTAAGTAACCTTTGCAAGACGAGAAGCTGTGTGCATGGTCGTGGGGAACTGTATGTAGGTACAGATAATGATAGTGGCACTCAACTACCTAAACGGTCTTTAACAAATACCCTTAGTTTCGTAAGGGAGTTGTTTTAGGTTCATGAGAAAATATTTTTGATGATCTTAATGATCACCATAAAACACGTATCACGAACAAGTTTTCCATGCAAAGTTATATCAAACCACGAGTAAAACATAAAGCGTTAAGTTTTACACCCTGCTTCTACAAATATGTATACAAGCAGGATGTATAATGCAAATTCTATCTCTTCTACAACTACAGAAATATATTACTGCTACGGAGATACGATGCGATGTCACTACTATAAGGACATATACATCTTCGAAGAAAACCACATGGAAATCGAACAACAATTTGCAATCACATGAAAATCAAACCACAATTTTTTATCAGCATGTAACAAATGATGAAGGCTGTTGAACATAAAATGCTTGTTTTCAAAATTCTATCGAACAAAAATAAATTAAAACAATATAAAATTAAAAGTTTTACATCTTTTATAAAATTGAAAGTTTGTCTTTTATAAAATTAAAAGTTTCACACCTTTAAAATTGCAAATTTTTTATGATACACTGGGCAAGTTCTTTAAAATAATAAGTACGGAAAGTTTACTCCGTTAATATGACCGTTACACAAAATTACAATACATTCCGGTATTTAAATAAGTCTAAAATGCGTCACTTCGAAATTTTTACTTCAGGCCGTATTGTTACTCCTTTTTCTACTTCCTACCATTTTTTTCTGATAATGCTCGAAAGAGAATTAAATTTTATGAAAGAAATTCAAAAGAAAACTATCATTTATGAAGTTTATTAGAAAAGTGTAAAGATTTGAAGTTCGTAAATGGTAATTGCAACTGAGTATGATTTGTTTGTTGTAATGACGATTCCTTGAAATGCGTATTATAATAAATCATTACTAAAAATAGGCGATAAATTATGATAATGTTACATATATATATATATATATATATATATATATATATATATATATATATATATATATAAACAGCCAAGAACGTGTCAAACGCGTTCTACCTAATTTACGCAACCATCCTATAACAATTTACTTTGAAACCATTGTAATCCTCTTTAAATTTATTTTAATGATAATACACAAAATAATAAAATTTGTCAGTTGAGTATCTACAATTGAACCGTACATGTTACTTAGTTATTATTTTCAAAGTTATCCATTTATTTATTGGTATTTAAAATCAATTTAATCTTTATGTAATAGATCATAAGGGCTATTTCAACTTGACAAAAATTTCATCCTCCCGTTCATGCTACAGTATTATTATTGAAGTCAAAATCGAGAGATTATTTTAGCTGGATCATATAGACAGGCAGAAATACGCGACAAAATTATAGAGATTCCTGGCTGGGCAATGGAACCCTAAAATGTGATAAGATAGTACTGCGTAACCACATATTAAAAGTGTAAATTCTACGTTGTATGTGTGACTGCGAGTTATTTGTTAGTGGACCCACGACAGCAGGCTTTGGTGACGTCTTAACAGGGAAATAGCGTTGGGTGTTACACGACTGTTTTAGTCCCAGCTTCACAGTCGGTCTTTAAAGAAGTTGCATTTCATTAGAATCAAATATTTGTCACGCATAACTGAATTATTTAATTTATATAGATACGATACCTTTCAACTATTATGTTTTCCCTTTAGATTTTATATTATATCTTTCACGTATAACGTTAAATTAAGGATTTTACTGTTTAAATATTATGCTCAATTTTGTTTTGTGATTCGCTGCACAAGGACTACATGTTGTAGTGTGCCATCTCTCTTGCTGTATTTTAATGAGAGGTAGTTTGGTTATGTAAAGACGAATTAAAATTTATTGTAACCTTTAGTATTGTATCTATTTAAGTTTCATTGGTCGTTTCAGTGTGCGGAATAGTGGCACCGGAAGGTACTCAATTGATAATTGGCGGTCAAAATGCAACAAGTGGCCAGTTCCCTTGGCACGTTGGTCTTTATGACATAGCTGAAGATCCCCCAAAACAATTATGCGGCGGTTCAATATTCAGTCCGAAATTGGTGGTTACTGGTAAATATTTTATTCATTTTTTAAATGATTAATGTGTTTCCTGATTTCTGGATGGGAATAATTTTAAGTGATGCAATTAATATAAAATTACTTTTGATACCAAAGCATGATTTTATATAACTTATTCCGTTTTAACTTGTATGAAAAAATTAATTAACTGAGCTTGAAAATCTATTTGGAAATTTTGGATACTTTACCAGACAAATATTGGGAATTTTATTTGTTGTCGTCATTAATCACTTTGTATTTATATACTTTAGATATGCGACATCTTCTCTCATTAAATAAGATGTGCCAATTAGTAAGTCGCGTTTTAAGAATTTATAAAAAAAAAAGAATTTTTCCCGATTCCCCATAAATAAAATTCGGAACCTGAAGTCTATCACTATATTTGCTTTGACGTACATATAATTACTGAGAATGTTCAAAATGGATGAATGTCGACATTTACGGTTGAAAGTCAATAACGATCAATATTACTGTAGAAAAACAATTTTTTCAAAAACAAGAAAAACAAGATTTTTATCATTCACCAATAAGACAAATTGAACTTTTCTTCATTAATAAAAAAACCAGGGTAGATCCTGTCCGGAAAACCGTTAGTCAGTTAAAAATTATGTCATTAAACCTAGGTCACATACAAAATATTCCTAAAATTTAATACTAAATTTAATATATATATATATATATATATATATATATATATATATATATATATATTTATATATATATATATATATATATATATGTATATATATATATATATATATATATATATATTTATTTAAGTATTTGAACACAACGACATGATTCTGAACCTGCTTCTTTCACTCTTTCTTTTTTCAGCTGCTCACTGTGTTTATCAAGATGGAGTTGGCCCGTATCCAGCAGCACGTTTTGCTGTGGCTGCCGGCAAGATATATCGTAAGTGGGAAGGCTCAAGGGATGATGAAACATTGGTACAGAAGATCAATGTAAGTTGATAATAAATCATTAATAGGAATAAAGAAACCAATAAAACTACAAGGCAATTTTTTTGTTTGTGATATTAATGTTTTTGCCTTTTACATAGAATAGAGTTATGGGATATTGTTTTGTATATGTATGTATAAAAAACGACATATTATGCTTTCAAAAGCAGGTATCTCAAACAAATTATTTCCAGAATGATTATATAAATAATATATTGTACTGTTATAATTGGCCCAGCGTTTGAAGATGTTCAATTGTTAAGCGGTTCATAATAAATCGATACATTCTCGAATGAAATTGGAATCGCTTGGCCAACTGAAAATTTAAAAAAAATAAACGAACGTATTTGCATTCATTGTTCTACAGAAGTTTTATGGGAGTTTTCTTTATATCATAGGCAAATTAAAAATTGTAACAAAATAAATATAATAGCGCGATTTTAATTTGGTTATTAGGCTAAATTGTAGCATAATTAGCTTCTAAATAAATTCATAACAAATATATATATATATATATATATATATATATATATATACGTATATACATATATAATGCACATACAAAAAACGCATATAAATTGTAAATAAATATTACTCAAGAAATCATTTTTAATTTCAAAAAGTTGCAACCTCTTTTAAAAATGCCTATGTTTTATTCAAGTCAAAACTAAGTAACAAATTTTAGGTTTATTTCTATTAAAACATATAACTTATAAACTACTTCTATTAAACTGTTTCTCGATCTACAAAACTGTATTAAAACATCCATGTGTTAAACGAAGATTTGTTCATAATTTTTGCATAGTGACATTATATTACTGCTCCATCTAAAGCACTTTGAGAGTGAAATACACGTATCAATAAATATAACTAACATCGACATTAAGACAATTAGCTATTTAAGTATTTAAATACCAATTAAGGTATTTAAATCACAAATCCATTTACTATGTAAGCCCGCGGTTCGGTGGGAGTTCATAAGTAGTTAGCTTAGTCAAGACAGCCAGTCGCTTACGATTCGCTTTCTTGATGACTACAACTGATAATCGAATTTATAACATATAATCGAATTTCTTAACACCTTCGTCGATGTATTGCCCTTTTCAAAACATACGAGCAAAGAAAATTTGCTGGAGTTAGAGTAGCTCAAAGATAATCAAACATTTATGAAACGACAGGAATTGAAGAAGATATTTAAGCGGACGACTTTTGGCGTTATAACATATGGGATTCCCAAATATATTGGATGGAAGATTTTAGAAAGCGTGACTTCTATTCGTACCATTATCAAAGCTCACAAAATTTAAACGAATGAGACCATTATTAGCATTTCATCTTCACAGCATAGTACATATAACATAAATGCTAAGAAAACAACAGGTATGCAGGAGCAGTTCAGATTAAAATGTAGGCTGCTTCAAAGAAGGAATGAACTTATCACATGACTTCAGTTTGAAACAACGAGACGTTTTTGCAACTTTTAGGGTAAAATAATAAATAATCGGAAATACCTCATCCCCAATGTAACATATGTGGTGCAACTCGATGGCTGCCCAACTCATTTTACAAGGCAATTTCGAGGGTACTTAAATAAACAATGTCTATGGTGGATAACGTGGTGAACTCTCCGTACTCGAATTAAATGGAGTATTTTCTTTGAGGTAACATAAAATAAAAGACAATCCTTACATTGACAGAGAGGACAATCTGACAGATACGAGTAAGTCCCAAAGTGCCACTTGTCCTGAAGAAATGTAATTAATTCAATTCATTTGTTAACAATAAACATTTATAGCGATAAATAATAGTTTTATTGTATTTCATTTTATTAAATTGTTCTTACAATTTTGTTAAGAAAAATAGAATAAAAGACACCAAACTATTGTGTGTGAATAGTCACACACATGTAATATATACAAATACATATACATACATATATATATATATATATATATATATATATATATACATATATATATATATATATATATATATATATATATATATATATATATATATATATATGTACTTGATATATTATTTTTAGAATCTTACGATAAGTTTTTAGAGTGTACAGATGAGGCATAGCAAGAATTAATTTATGAGCGCAATGTATTTCTTTTGCAGGTAACAAAAGTAGAAATACCAGACAACTACAAAGGAAAAATCAATTCGTACGTAGGAGATATTGCCATACTGATGTTGGAACGAACTTTTGTCTTTAACAGCTTTATACTACCTGTCTGTATCGACTTTAAACTTATGTACGATCTGAAAGGGCAGTTTGGAAAGGTGTGTATTATGTTTAGTTTCCATGTATATATTTTCTAATCTTATCCATTAATTTTTATATTATTTCTAATCCAACGTTATAAATACTCGAACCGATACCAATACTGATGTACAGTACCTTAAATCCAGATGCAGTTAGAATTAATTTGATCAATATTTTAAAAATTTATCCGGGAAATAAAAAACCTTGTTTTTACGTATGTCACAACTATCTCTTAAAATATATACATTTTTGCCATTTGCATGTTGCATCACCACAAAATCGTTCTGCTGCAGAGATTACAATGTCTCATTTTTAATTTTAAATTTATGAGCAATTTCCAATGACCTGCATAATGTGACATGAGTATCAATTTGCCTTTATGATATGTATAGATCTATCACCAGTAGACACCCAAAGAATATAAAGAACAATTATGAAGACCAAGAATTACTGAATCGGAGTGAAAATATTATTTCCTCTATTATTCACAAATGTTCGTGGAACGAAGCCGAACGGAAGACCTTTGAAAACTTTGTCAGTTTCTGAAAGCAAGGATTTGGGTTATCTCTGGCTATATACCATCGATTCTGTAAAATCGTTCATAACAAAACTGGTCAATTAAACCTATGATCCATTAAATGAATAATCGATTAAAATCTAATGAAAAATTTGGAAATATTTTGTAACTAAACATTTAAGATTTGAGTTTTTACGATTCTTGCTTTACTGTTACCATCTCCAAATTTATCAATTTCCTTGAAATATATCTTATATATATATATATATATATATATATATATATATATATATATATATATATGTATATATATATATGTATGAATTGAAATTAATAAAAGATAAATTATCAACAGGTGGCAGGGTGGGGTTTGACCGAAAATGAAAGAGCATCGCTGTTGCTACAATCTGTGACTCTGCCGTACGTCACCTTCACTGATTGCTTCAATGCTTCTCCGATGAGCTTCAGACCTCTTATCACCCCTGATAAAATGTGTGGGGGATACACAAATGGTAAGGATATATTTTAATTTCAATTGTTGCATTTTATTTTAACTTTTTCTGCCCTCGGTTCATCGTGAAACTATATGGTTATATGTTATACTCTGTGGGAACACTTCATGCGAGATTGGAATAACTACAATGACAACACTTTATGGTAATTTTAAATCATATGAAAAAGGGGAACTTTCTTATAGCAAACCAAATACCAAGTTCCTCTTTAAGAAGTTAACCGTAAAAATACTGCGATAAAAGCAGCCACGTTCTTACAGAACTTTGCTAGAGTATTATACCTCTCAATGTATTGAATTTAACTATAATCTCAGATAACAGAAAATATCCTTTTCAATTTTAGTCACTGATTGAGGAATATTATGTATATATATATATATATATATATATATATATATATATATATATATATATATATATATATTTATATATATATATATATATATATATATATATATTTATATATATATATATATATATATATATATATTTATATATATATATATATATATATATATATTTATATATATATATATATATATATATATATATATATATATATATATATATATATATATATATATATTGGATTTGGTGTTTGCTGATTATGATTTATTTAGATATGATGAATACTAAACACTCATAATACCGACATGTCAAAATACTACCATTGTCTTCAGGTATGCACTTGCATCTGTAATACATGCAATGATTGTTAATCTACAGCGTGTATTAATAGTACCCAATAATTTTCTATTAATTTATCATAGGCTTTTCTTTGGTCACGATTCAAATATAATGCAAGTGATGAAATAAAAATAACTTAATAAAAAAATTATTAGACGTTTTTATGCAAGAAAGTTGAAAATTCAGAATTTCTTTTAATTCCAACATATTTTATAAAAAACTATCTAAAATAAGGAGAAGGATTTGAATTCTTTAAAGGACAATTTCTTTTCCTGTTTTATTTTAGAAGTAGTCGACTAGATTGATTTGTGTAGAAAGATAATGTATCCTAGTTATACACAATGAAAGTACACGACAAAAGGACGATTTGTGAGATTATACGAGCTTCACAATTGTTACAGTCAAAATGGCAATGTGTGTACAAATACATTTTCATTTCCTTTATAATGCCAACAGAATCGACATTAGGATAATATAATACGCTTGTGAACGGTATGGGCTTTTTAAAGATATTATTAGTTGCAATTTTTTGATACACATCAATGCAAGATGTGAGTTCATAAAATCGTTTAACACTTTAATTCTTTATTGTATCCAAATATTATTCACGAAAGTATTATTTGCTGTGAAAAATGAATGAATTAGTACCCTCCAGTATAGATACAGTGTTTTCATTCTGAATAAATTTCATGCGCCCGACGTTGGATGTACGCTCCTCTAAACACACTTAACTTTTTCAAGAACTTTAAAATGACTGATCTAAGTGTTTGTATATTGAAGGGATTTGTAAAAAAATATTTGTGGTAAACAAAAGTAATAGAACACAAAGTAGTATTTTCGAAATGTGTGTGTAAGCCTATTTATTTGTTCGCGCACCACTGAAAAACAGCTAAAAGGATTTCGACTAAAATAATTTCACGCACAACACTAATAATAAGGAATATTACCTTAAGTATACCTGATTTATTTCTTTATTCGATATTTTTGTAACCATAGCTGTTATAGATTTCGAGTTTTTATTGCATATTTGCTAAATTTAAAGTTTCTAGCTCTTCTGGAAGTGGTATATAAACTTCAACCATCGATTAGTAAGTAAGGTAGTGAAGAATATGACGTTTTTTATAACAACTATCTCGGAAACAACTGTGCGCAAATTAAAATCTGGAATGTATTATTATCTTACAATAACCCGACTTTCATAATGTGCTAAATTATAGTTTTGATGGTGATAAAATAGCGACAAAGCTCTTCAGGTAAAAGGTGCAGTGTCCGGTAGTGAGGTGGAATTTAGTGGTGAAAGACCGCGCACGCAGATTGATTAAATAGTTAACTTGCAGACACTTAACATATTGAAGCAAATTTGCTTGAACTTCCCGGTTTGCAAGACGAAAAGCGTACCTACCCTGAGCAGAGAAGCCACTAGTTATTTTGGGTATTACTGATACCTAATTTATAGAACTCCGGAGCTGAAAATAAAAATGGATTACAAAAAATATATAAATTAATGATGTCCTTCACGTGTCCATTTGCGTCTGTCTGGGACAGGCAATTTTCTGAGAAACTATTAGAAACATGAAATCTTGCATCATGATAGATCATATCGATCCGTATATTTGCAGCTAACACATTCTAATTCTAACACGCTAATTTTATAAAGACATGAAGTAATCAAAAAGTTTATATATATATATATATATATGTTTTATTGAGAAATCTTTATGTAGACTTATGTATGGTGGTTTATTTTATTAATATTCAAATATTCTTATAGGCCAAGTACTTCATGGAACTTGATTTTGATTTCAGGTACGGCTCTCTGCCGAGGCGATAGCGGTGGTGGCTTTATATTCCCCTACAAGCATGGCTTACAGGACATCCAATATCTCTTCGGCGTAGTTTCTACCGCGCCGCGCGGCGAAGATATGGAGTCGTGTAATGCGTTTGCTTATACCGCATTCACTGATATCAACGATGGGAAAATTCGAAAATGGTTTGAATTTATCTGGTCCACGAACAAAAGCACCGTTTAAAGATGAGAATTTTTAAAAGACCCGTTTTATTGAATTGCTATTAAGTTCAGATTTGACCTTCGTGAGGCTCACAAACTTCTTCCTGAGGTTTACTTTTATCATAAATAGTTAGATAAATCAAAACATTTAATGAAGAATAATTATAATATCCCTTTATTATATATTCTCTATAAATACCATATCCCCAAATCTTAGTCATATTTTATAAGATTATTTATCTCGAGGTCACAAAATTTCTGATACAAATTTATATTTCTGCAACCTAACAATAATGTTTTCCTTAGATATCAATGTGTTTTCACAAATCAGATATTCCTTACTGATTTATGAACACACATTTACATCTAACAAAAACCTTATCGTTAACTTTCACAAATGTAAACTTGTATTTGATTACCTACCTTGCAAATTTGGGTCTTTTTGTTAAATAAGTTTTATAAAATTTATCACCGACAGAGGTGACCTGATCAGTAACTAAAATGTCCCTGATCTATGATTAAAATGCACATTTTACGGAACATAGAAAAAAGAAACATTCAAATTATCAAGCTAATAAGGTTGAGCGCAAATGTAACTAACATTTTTGTTGAATATTTTTGCTTATTTTAATCTCGCTCCGTCCTTCATAAACTATAGTAGAGGATATATAAACAGCAACTCCATCATTGCACTCCCTCTCTTTTCTATGTACGGGGATATCAATAATAGCGTTGACTATTACTCGGGATTCCTCATACAGGAATATATCCACAAACAACGGCGCGGTTCCACCAGCGCAAGAATAATTCAAGAGTCATCAAGAATAATTCAAGGGTCGAGAAGTATTAGCATCGAAATACAATAATATTTAAAACGACAAAGTAAGCTATAGGAACATTGTTATTACATACGAAGACGTGAATTGTAAACTGTCTTCAAACAAATAATTAATATTAATCGAAAAATTAACGTGTTGCGATAAATATTCCACGTCCATTCCACATGCAGTAGAAACTTATCTCCAACCCGAGAAACTGTCTTTATATTTCTGTTCAAGACGCTCTGACGTCAAAACAGTCTGGAATTATCTAGCACGCGCCTTCGAAATAATGGCCTCCCACGCCGCGCTGGGTTGCTAAGAAGTTCGTGTACGACAACTCTTGCGGAATGTCAAAATGTAGAAGACTACGTTAATAAAATAATGAGCACGGCACACAAACTTTAAAATACACAACTTTCAGTTGATGGGGAATGGTTAGCAACACTGCTATTCTCAGGTTTACTGAAATCTTATAAGCCAATAATCATGGCGATCGAGAACTCGGGCATGAAAATACGGGCGAATTCAGTCATGGTAAAAATTCTACAAGATGTCAGAATAAACGAAAACGAAAACAAGACATTTGCAATAAATAAAAACTTCAAAGGGACAAAGTTTAAAAGGTACAGAGACGGCCCTCAGAAAGGACTGCGATGTTTTAAGTGTAATAAATTCGTTCACAGAAGAGCCGAATGTAGAACCAAGAAAATAAGAAAGAGTACGAGCCACGTCACTGCTTTTACCGGTATGACCAAAGATACTAGGCATGGTACATAGCCACAAGTACTTCCATGCACATGACAAAGCAAGATTATCCTTGTCATGCAGGCACGAATAGTCATCGCGGCTCGCCAACGGGGGCGACGTCGCCTGTTATGATGATAAAAGTGGCAAATGGCAAGTCGCTTTCAATAATGGGTCCTGGTTAGGTGAGCCTTAACGTCCATGATTGTTAAGGTCAGCACAACAAAATCATATTAAATAATGTATTTGTGTGCTCGATTTAGTAACAACTCAATTGTAGATCAGTCATGTCATTAAAAAGAGTGGCCAAGTAAAATTCAATAGCAAGGGTTGCTTCATAACAAATAAAAGCAATGAAATTGTTGTTACTGCTAGTCTAGTCAACAACATGTACGGACTGAATACATGTAGTAATGTTTCGTTCATATCAGATACTGATAAATCTGACATTTTTCTGTGGAACCATCGTTTGGGTTATCTAAATTATAAAGACCTTGGAAAATTGGCAGAAAAAAAGATTCCAAGAATAGTAACGGGTTATAACAATATGTACAATAAATGAAGAAGGCAAACTAACAAAAGATCCTCTCAGATATAAAAAGTTCTAAGACCACAGAAGTACTAAACTTGGTACACTCAGACATTTACGGTCCTATGGAAACCATATCGCTAGGTGAACAAAACTCAAAGAATGTTTTTGTTTACTTTCTACAGAGAAAATGGAAAATCGGAAGTATTAACACATCAGTAATGAGAGAGACAGCTACAGACAGCTAAGAAGTTCTCGTCAAGTAGGAGATACTGTTCAACATGGCATGTAGGTCAAGAAACAAACCAACACAATCAGGAAACTGATGCTTGTATTATGTTCAATGTTTGGTTATTCGCGCACCTGGTTCTGTCAGCGAAAAATAACTGTGACCCTCTTTAACAAAATAAGTGAAGTTCATAGCAACCTGTGGCACCAAAGATGCAATGTGGTTGAAGCAGTTATTGTGTGACCTTAGTAAATTCGATCAAAACACTATGCGTTTAAATATGAATACAAAAGTGTCATAAGTTGATATATATTGACATTAAGTACTTTGTAACTGAGAAACTACATGAAAACCTTACAGAATTAAATTATGTAATACAATTAATCAATATGCAAACATGTTTACAAAAACATTATCCAAAACAAAATTTATATCGATGAAAACAATTTAAATATCAAAATAGTCTTATTAGTGCAGAATTAGGTAAAGTAATGTTAATTGTTTGTCAATCTAAAATTCATGCTACATAGTTGTTTATTTGAACTTTATTATAAATTAATAAAAATGTTATATGTATGTGTAAAGTTTAAACTTAGGTAAAGTTAGTTGCACATATTTTACGTGGTTGTGAATGTGAAATGTTCGTGTAAAGCTGCTTGCATATCCTTGTGTGTTAAAATAATTATATCAAAAGGTCTTCAGTGAGTTGAAAGATATGTTGTGTGAATTAACCATTATCGGAAAATTGGAATTAATCTAGATATGTTTATGCTAAGATAAAACCCATGTTGTGTGAAATACCAGTTAAAGAAAAACTAGAACTATTGTATAGTAAGAGTAATATAAAACTCACGAGGAATGGATCACCAGTTAAAGAAAAATTATAATTGATGTAGATATACTTAGGATAAGATTCACAATGTAACTAATATAGCAATTTTTATTCGTCAGAAAGGTTCAAATTAAGGGGGAGCCTTGTATATTTTTGCTTACGGTAATGTCGCCCCTTCCTGCATATTCTATGGTAAAGGATATATACACCGCTACTCCATCATCGTACTTCCCCTCTTTTCTATGTACGGTGATATTATTAAAAGCGATGACTCTTTGTCTGGATTCCTCATCCAGGAGTATCTCCAAATCAACATGTTTTTTTTAATTTTGTTATAATCTGGCAAATGTTTGTTACTGAGATAAGCACAGTTTCATTGTTTAAGAAACTTGACATTGTACATAGAATTTCTTATTTTGATTTTTAAATGTTATTTGTTATTTTGGGGTGAAATCGCTTAGTTTCAGTTGGCGTTCAGGAGGTTGCATTCGTTTAGAAAAATTAGAAACAGTACATCTGAGCGTTAACAAATAAATAGATAATAAATAAATTCAACCACATTTGTCCTAAACTAATTCTTAATAATGATATCTCTTTGCTATTGAATTACTTTTTTACCCTTAACTGGTTCAATGTCCAAACAACTTTCTAACATGTGCGCACAAGGGTAACGCGCACTTAACTAATATCGAAACATTCGTAACTGTATAGAAAAACACGATTTGAATGAGCTGCAATAGCACAGTTATCATTGGCAAACCGTACTAGCAATGCCGTTTTGTCATTTAATTTGTATCACAATAAATGGCGACACGCCAAGTACGTTTTTGCGTTCTAATAATCTACGAAACCGAATGAACTTAAAATAGGTACCAGAGTATTTATCTGTGCTTTAAAATAATTTAGTTTACATCAAAATTTGCGAAATAGTTATGCGTCCGCACTCGTCTCCTTCTTTTATAAAGAATAAAGTAAACGTTTTTACCTCGTTTAAGACCAAAATTTAGATTATAGAATTTCCGTGTTTTGTGTATGTCTGCAAAAAACATTCATTTTGAAATTAAAATACATGAAGCGACAAAATAAGAATATACTTAATATTACACATTTTCTAATTTTGTTTTAATTAGACAAAAAGTTGGAAATGCCAAAGGCGTTAGGTAAAAAGTTGGCAATGTAATTTCTTTCCAAGTATTTGCGTTTTATGTAGGCATTATCAAAATGTTGGATTTTAAGTTTTTAACTTAACTAAAAGTAATCAAATATATGATAAAATATTTGCGCAAATCATAAAAGTTGTCAACTGCAAATAAAACAATTTTGAGAAAATTGAAAATTCATGTTAATGAGACTTTTGAACTAATAATGTGATTGAAACTCAATCGACTTCTCGTCAATGATACAAACTTTTGCGCTTGTCTTTATGATGACGAGCCAGTATCTAAGTTTTATTTATTTATTTATTTACTTTATGGAATTAGACTGCGAATAAAGTAAACCAAAGCAATAAATAGTAAAATGACGAGGTTACAAATTTACGCTTACCAAGGTACAACCAGACTAATTTATCTTAACCTTAATCATGATTGATGAATAAAAACAATATTACTTTATGTGAACCTGAAACACTTTTATTAATTTCTTATTTATTATGTACGATTCGGTCTCTCTTTGATTTGAGTGTTAGGACTAACGGAAAAACAACTGAAAAGTGTTTATTCGATGTTTTTGAACATAGTTTCATCGATTTGTCAAAAAAAATCAAAAGCTGGTGATAGTAAGTCAAAGAAATAACACACATTCCATATACAGGAAAAATCACGGCAACGGTAATCTGAGTATATTCTGATCCTCGTAGTATGGTAATTACATATTACTTAAATAAGGCAAAACTATGACTGGCGAATTAATGCTTCACTACTGGTCCAATTGAAAACTGCTAGTTAGGTTAGGTGTCCACATCCGGAAAAAAGAGCGCTTTTCCATCACCATAAATTGTTTGTATATCCGTCAGTGTTTGTTGCCGCACTCCATGATTTAGACTTCAAACTTAAGCGAATTTGGCTTATTACTTAGGTCGTTATTTTGGATTATCTTTGAATTTTGTTTATAATTTAATTTAGTTTATAATTTTTAATTTAGTTTATAGAAGTTTCACAGAAATACGGGAAAAAAAGACAATTGAGTTTCGAGGTGATTTTACTACCTTCATTTATCATGTTATCCAAACTCCGTGAGTTTTTTGGCACTTTGTATTCATTTTTATTTACAATGCCATTTCTAGGAATACAGATATCTTCTTTTTTCTTTAGTATGCCTGCCTGTGATATTTGTGAACCCTCAAAATCAAATCAAATTCATCTTTCGATTGAAATAAAACTTGACCCGAAAATTACGAGGAGTAAAATCAATGTTGGGTTCGCAGATTAACAAAATTGTATTACATTATATGACTTTTTTAAATTTTAATAATAGGTGAAAAAATCTTTGAGGGACACACAAATTTCATCAGTGGGTTGTGATAGATTTTTACCCACCAAAAGACATCACTTTCATTACGACCAGCATAAAATTGCCTAATTAGCGACGTTCGTTTCATCTTTGTTATCATTAGAGATACCATAAAACAGGCCCCTTGTCAGGTTCTAGGACATCAGTTTATGAATACAACCAGACACATCATGTATAAAACGTATACATCCAGACACATCGTGCCGTTACGGAATCATGAAGTGGAAGCGGTCTAAAATGTGGCGGATATGCGATGACGTTTTGACAGATCAATCCTCATCATTTGATGTTTTAGTTTGTTTTCTATTAGTATCATTTTCTCAGAGATAGATGAGAAGATATGACATACCAGGTATGATTCGAAGATACATCAACTACCGTCAATATAAATAAAATTTCTATGTATCCTTTTAATGATCAGTGTATAGGTAAACCGGGCGAGAAGAATTCACATTTATATTTTTTCCCTACCAGGTAAAGTTTCTTGCCTTTGCTCGATGTCAATCTTGATCCGCAATAGGTGTGTTTTTGTAAGTTCTTGCCTAAAACCTTGAAGAATCCATTGTAATCATTGATAAAGATGCAACCTTTAGGTAGGCAAGAAATGTTAGACACTTTTAACTTCCAATTTTTTACTTGAATCTGTAATGCAGTAATTTCGGATGGCCAGTTCCTGTTTTCAATCTTACGGTAGTGTTGGATACAGATTCTCATTAATATGGCTGAATCATCCCTAGACGTATTTTCTGGATACTTGCGCAGTCCCTTATGTAAGGTGTATGCGCAGTCCCTTAATTTTATTTTTGAACTCTTAGTTAAATCCGCAATTCATACAAAAGGCAAATACATATTTTCGTTTTTAAAAAAGATATCCGGATCTCATTTACGTTTTTATAACCATTTTTTATTTTTTACAAAATTATTTCAGAAATCATATGGCTAATTCAAAAGCGAATTTTTATATGCGTTATTCCTTTGTAAGATGTTTTTCTTATAATATAAGTAATGAAAAACTCTATTCTAATATGAGATCCCTCTTCTACGAGATCTAAATACGAACTATGGTCTAAATACGAATTAGCTTTTCGGACTGACATTTATCAACGGCTATATTTGATTAAAATTCATGTGTTGGGATCATAAATCACAAATAAATAAAAACACGAATGAGAAGTTATTTTAAAATTTAATTTAAATTATAGAATAATATCGAAATTTATAAAATTTTTTGGAAAAGTATCAAATTAAACTAAAATAGTTTCATTTACTATTCGTTTCTATTTTTCTATATATTTTAGTTTAACCCAACATTAAACTAAATTACTTATAATAGCTTTCAATTTTACATTACATTTAGTTGTAAAAACCAAATAAATAAGGGAGCAACTGTTTCATGAAAATAATTAATTATCTACTAACACATTACCTCCCATCATCCTTCCTATAAGATAATGTATTTGAGATTTTTTTTGTATAAAATGTACTCTTTTTAATAATATATTTCGATTTAATTATATTTTAAATTACTTTTCTTCTTTTATTATTTGATTTTATTATTTAATATTTTTGTATATAATTTGAAATAAAATGTTTAAAATATTTCAACGGACTCAGTACGCTTTTTTATTTTTATTTTATTGATTTTCAAATATAAACCATTTTTCATTTAGTAAATATTATTGAAATAATTCCAAAATGTGTCTATATTCAATTAAAATAACATTTTCCGGAAGAAACAAATTTGACATGTACATAATTTACTTCTAAACAGTGTCAACCTGTACAAATGACTTCGGGAATTAGTTATGAATACATAACTTGGCTACTTCAATCTTTTACCCGAGCACAAGTCGGAATTGTTGATTTATATTTTTATGTTTACAATACCTTTTATTTATTTTATTCGTTGGATGATTTCTGAGCAGCAATGATCAAACCTGTATTTGTAGGTATTTCATTCTATAGTATTTGCAAACTGAGATTTTGATTTTTATTCCCATCTATTAAATAAGAGATAAGTGTGTCATTTAGGGGTGTTTCACGCATAATACAATTTAAAAACGACACAACTTTTAAATTTATTACTGACATTTTAAAAATTATTTCATAATCTTAATTTGGTTGTATGAATAATGAAACTTGTGAAAATAAAGAACCAGAAAGTTTTGAAACTTTACCATAAAATCTTCAAGGAATAAAAAATTCAAGCGAAGACGATTGGAGGATAGTAAGATAGTGTTACTGTTTTTACACATAGGAAGTATAGCATTTAAAATACTGGATTCAGAACATATAGGGAGGTAGAAGTTACGACAATAATATATGGATGTTGAATACATTAGATGAGGCTGGTCAAATAAAATTTACATGTAAAGTTAATAATCGTATGGAAAAAACCGAAGATAATCAATCAGCACGAGAATCGCACATAAAAAAGATTATATCATGACATAAACTTAAACGATTAAATACAGAAATATGAAATTATTTAATAGAGAAAATGTGAATGAATTAGCGGGCAAGCATGCCACAGGATTTTTTTTTATTTATTGTGGCATGATGTTATAAGTTTCATAGTGAGTATAACAACAGTTAATTCTAAAAATGGCGACGTGAATACACCGTCTATTGGTCAAAAAATCAATTCACGTTGTTAAATCAAGCGAAAACTGACACTGACATTTTAATCCTAAAATCAACCCTTATTTGTTCTTTGCCCCATGTAGTTGTTATAGTAGAAGACATTGCTATGTATGCGTTATTAAAGTCATTATTATCAGTTGTTAACGAATCAAACCTTTTAAAAATAAAGTATTGTTTTACAGAGAATTTACTAAAGAAAAACTTGTACAATAAAATAATTCAAATCTTAGAGTCTTTTAAAAAGACCTCCCAAAGAGCATATTTTGTTCTTCGTGTCCTCCCACGATATGCTACGTTTACGTCCTAAAGAAGAGATACAACTTATAATATTTCTAGGATCTTTACTTGAAGCCAACGAAAATTTTATAAATGCTAATTAGAATGAAGAAAACCTATTTAAAAATGATGTCAAGTGAATTCTTATACTATAAAGAGTAAAAAAATCCGCAAATTTAAATGAAAACGGTACAATTATGTTATCTTGATTATAAAAATAAAACCTTTCACCCTCTTCGATAGAAGACAGCAAACCAATATATCAAGAAGGCAAATAGCACATTAGAAAGGTTCATTTGCAATGCAAAACAATACGATAAGAAGATTTTATTTAAGCATCGCCGTTGAGAAATAATTCTTTTCCACCTGAAGAATGGGATTGGACACACGAAACATTTTTCATGCACCAAAAATGATGGAGATACGAACAATGTGTTAAAATTATCTTTTGTTGTTCGAAAGCGGGGTGCGGAGCCGCATCTAGGTCTGGAAAGGGTGGTTTGTATTATTCTATATATTATAATGCGGACTGATAGAACAAAGTCTCATAAAACTTCAGTGGACGCACTCGATCGTACACTGAAGGATCGTAGGAACAATAATAAAATTATAAGTTGTGTGATTGTCCTTTTCCTTGGTGTTTTCAGACAAACTTAATCAGTGTCTCTACGACGAATATGCGCAGTTGAGATTAACTTTTGCTTAAAACATTTTTGTGTATGTCAATATTCTTGGATTAGCGGAAGAACCATTTTGACCTTGAGAAGTGATGCCGTCGACGATACCAAATTTTATTTAAATTTGATGATGCTCTGTTACATACATGTATAACTGTTAATATAGTGATAGATGAATAAGAGTCTGTCCATTATTGAAATCCAATTAACTCACTGAATTTTTAAATCCAATTAACTCACGTAGCACGCATCACATAATCCATCATATGATACCATCGCTGTTCAAAGCAGTTTCATGAAACTGCTTCGAACGTTGCGCAATTTAAATCACCCAAATTGTGCAATGGGACAGAATTTTACCATTATCTAATAGAAGCTAATAGAAGCCGTAAGTTTATGATACCCCGAATACCATTAATTTCCACAGATTTGCCGTTTCAGTTTTAGTGACTAAATCTAGAAATTACTTATTTAAAACCTCAAAAAATTATTCTTACAGTTTCCATGTGATTGTAGCCGCGGATACCATCACGTAAATGTGTGTGTGTGGGTATTTCATTTACCAGTGGTTTTTTATTTGTAAGAATAAAATTATTAATATAATCTTCAATTGAAATCTTAACATATATATTCAGCAACATTTTGCTGTTTTCGCTACATATTGTATTATAAATATTTTCCTTAAAGATTATTTCCGTTATTTTTAAAAACATTGCTTGTAATAGTTGCAACATTGTTAATATTTTCACCAGCCAAAAAATACTTAGAATATTCTGAATGTTTTTCAACTCTATATGAGTTGAAAAGTCAAATCTATTAACTAAATAATACGACGCATTCCGGACACGGCGGATGCGTAATTTACTACAATTTTATCAACGCGTATTGCTAATTTTGCAAGTATCTACCAAAGATAGCAAATTGATACTTTGAGTACCTATTTGTCAAATGATTACTGAAGCTTTTCATAAGTCATTAACTGATCTTAGATTGTTTCTTAATTTTATACTGTCTGGAATATTATTGTTACAATCTTTCGAACTGATAATGTAGAAAAGATTTTAAATACATCTTGGCTTTAATTGCTTGTGAATAAAAATTTAAAACTGCAATTATCTTTCAGATAATTCCATTGTAACTTTCAAACGTCAATGGTATATAACGAACTATTTTCACAAATGTGGTAAATATTTTTTATATTAAAACTCACTGCTTACAATTACTACGCTATAAACAGTGAATATAAAATTTTATAGCATATTTTTTTATAAAACTAAACATAAAGAGTAATTTTATACTATCACTTCACGTTTTCTCAATGTTTTGTCTGTCAAGAAATAGTTATCAGCTCACACCATGGACGTCACTATGGTCATGTATTATCAAATTTCGAATCCACCCTGACATTAACATTAAGAAATTTACTCAAAATTTAAATGAGTGAAATAGTCGGAAAGAAAGTGCGCGTGCAATTTATTTTCATCCTCTTCAAAAAAATTTTCTTATTAATTTCGTTATTCGATTTCGTATGATACAATGGCAGAAATATACAACTACAGTTGCATTAGATGCCAGTATTGTTTGACATTATGATGTAATGAGTATTTGTGTTCATTTCAATTATTTAATATTATCCCTCGTCTGTACATTCAGAGATTAGTATTTATTCATATAAAATTATAACGATGTACTAGACACCTTGTTTATGCACATAATCAAATATTCCAATAACATTTAGAAAGTTATACATGTCTCGATTTTACCGTTAAGAGTTCCGCGAAAGTTCCAAATGTTAGTTTATTCATCCTCATACTTGGCTGAAAAATTTTTAACTTTGGCAAAATATATATGTTTCCTCAAATTCATAATGGGAAATGCTTAATAAGGATTAGGTTATGGTTGAATCATACGTTCGCTCTCCGTCCGGTCATGATGATTTACGTGTTCTCTATTTTTATACTGATCTTGAATCAATTCTGCTTCGTTGACTATAATTTTGCTGTTTTCATGACAAGAACATGAAATGCAATTGATAATTCTTGTTATAAATGCTGTTATATTAACTTGTCTTAATTATTTCTGTTCACTTTGTGATTATTTTTTCGTGTATTGTAGAGATTATAATAAAAACATGACATACATATAACAGAAAATAACACACAAATCTGATACAAATGAAAGTGTAAATTTTATGCATCATCCCTACATCCCACCTTAGTGAATGTGCTATCAATGAAAAATTATTTTTAGAATAACATTGGTTTCTTTTCCCATTTTTCGTTTTTAGAAATTCCGTTCGAGATGCTAATTCCCCTCTCTAGATTTGTTTTAAATTGTTTTATCGAGAATTTAAAAAATTGGAAAAATCTAATCACTAAACACTAATTTTAACTTTAACTTTTTTTTTAACTTTTTAACCTACTTTTTGAGTTTTTTGATATGCATTTTGACATTTTCTTGTGTAAATAAAAATATCGATTTTGTTTTATTCTTCTAAGGACATGCTATTTCTTTCATTTATTTAATTGGTGATCATGAAATATGGAATAACATATCGTCACCTAAAAACCAATAAATGGAACATTAGGATTTATTAGTAAAAAATTAAAATTTGAATCTAATTAAATTTAATGGGGACAAACTTTTGAAATACTTTTTTATCGAATTTATTTGATATTTCATAAGAGTAAATGAAATAAATATTTACCGAAAGATAAATAAGCAATATAAACAATGGGTGAGAGTGAACCAAAAAAGCAATACCCGTTCCTTTTACAGAAATAATTATGGTTAAGATTTCTTAAAATATTAATAGTGTTTAAAGACTGAGAAATAGCAGAACTATCGCATATGTACTAACTCACTACTAGACAAGTCGAAAATTATTATTTAAGCCGTGTCAACATCTAGATAAATGTCAACATCTAGATAAAAAATTTAGAGACTTAAAAAGCACTTGTTTTTAAGCCTCTAAATAATAAACACAGAGGCCTGTGCTTCAAAACTATATGACAAAAACTTTTAAACACTTCCACTGTCTACATGCAAAGTACTCACTGTATTTGGTATGTACCCTTTAATTTCTCTTCCAAGCCTGAAGATATACGTCGCTGGAAAATGTTTCGCTGCACATGACGAGAATACTTCCTATTTCACAAATCGTATTTTAGTGAATGTATTAAAATTTATAAAGACGTTGCTCTAAATGTGCTGACCCTAATGATTTTCCTTCATAGGCTTATTAGATTTTGACACAACAAATCAATAATATTCTTTGCAAAAATAGCATGGCCCATCGAACTTAAGCTGCGTCTTTTTCTAAGATCACTCACCTCTGCTTCCATGTTTCACAGCTGTTCTCCCTCAAAAACCATGTAATGTAGAAATTTGAAATATATAAGAATACTTACACCATTAAAATAATCAATGGAGTATGCTAATCCATATGATTAGAATTTCCATTGAACAAAAACTGATGGAGAAACGTTGGGAGGCAATACTCGATTCTCATTTAAGTTCTTAAATCGTATGGAATATTGTTAAGAAAAGCCAGTTATAATGACTCCGAAGCTATTAATACTTTAAGAATTTAATGTGAGATAATTCTAGACATTTCTTAGATTCCGCTTGAGGTAGAAATATGAAATTCAACAGTAATCGTTAAAAATGTTGACATGGAAATTTTTGAGTAGAAAAAATATAATGAAAAAGTAAGCTATAATATTTCGAAAATATTTATTTAAAAATTTTATGTAGGATAGTTCTGGAGATATTAGTATTATCATAGTTATACACAAAATCATTCCACAAAACTGAACATGATAAGTTAGCTGGAGAATCGCAAGCATAAAGGACTATGTGTTGATGTGAATGTAACCTTATTGACACAGGAATTTTAAATTGATCTAATCCCAGTAAGCATAATTTGAAATAAAAATAAATCGATTAGGAGGCAAGACTGCAGCCGAAGTTAAAATTGGCATATGTTGGTTATATTTGCTTCAGTTTTCCCGTGTATGAGCTGAAAATTTACATTAAAACCTTATTTTTTATAATACCACCATCTACCACCATGCAAATTTATAGTTTAATATATTTAATCGTTTATACCACATCAATCGATTATATATCAAATTGTATATCCATTTCAATAATAATATAATAAATAATAAAATTACAAAGCATAGGAAATTCGTTCTTCACTTAATGAATCAAATAAAAGTTTCTAAAATTTGATATATATGAAACTAACTTAGATATTGAGCAAATGATTGTATATCGATTGTATTGAGCAAATTATTGAAGTACTTTTAGCATCACAGAATACGTTTTGCTCTGTGATGTTAAAAGTACTTGACAATAATTTCACTAATTTTCCAAAAAAAAATTTGTAAGCTTCGAATAAAAACGATTAATTATGGGCTCATGTTTAACCAAGGAAACGAACGACTTTAGTGAAATTAACGTAAATGATGGTTTAGGATCATGAGTTGTCCAGAGACTGCTAGAAGTGTGTATGGAACCTAGAACGCATCATCAATGGAATTGCTTAATGTTCTAAAAATTAAAAATTCCATGCTACTAGGCCGATTCGAAAAAATTAGATAAATAAACAAAATATGAAACGATCATATTATAATTATTACTTTAACCAAAACAATGAAATATTAAGTTGAAAATACTATAAAAATGTGATATAGCCTTAACCGACTTCGGTGTAATCGAACCGTTTGACGAAATTTACAGATACTCAAGAAACAGCAAAATTAGAGTCAACGAAGCAGAACTGATTCAACATCAGTATAAAAATAGAGAACACGTAAATCCTCATGATCGGATGGTGAACGTATGATTCAACCATAACCTAATCCTTATTAAGCATTTACAATTCAGAATTTGAGGAAACATATATATTTTGCCAAAATTAATATTTTTTCGGACAGGTATGGGGATGAATAAACTAGCATTTTGAACTTTCGCGAAACTCTTAATGGAGAAATCCAGACATACGTAACTTTCTAAATGTTATTGGAACAACTGATTATGCGCGTAAACAAGGTGTCTAGTACATCATTATAATTTTATATGAATAAATACTAATCTCTGAATGTACAGACGAGGGATAATATCAAATAATTGAAATTAATACAAATACTCATTACATCATAATGTCAAACAATACTGGCATCTAATGCAACTGTAGTTGTATATTTCTGCCGTTATATCATACGAAATCGAATAACGAAATTATGAAGAAAACTTTTTTGAAGAGGATGAAAATAAATTGCACACGCACATTCGTTCCGACTAAGCTCTTTTTACAGAAAATATATATTTTTATACATCTTTTTTATATTGACGCAATGACAAACTAGTTTAGCTATGTACTTACAAATTTGTCAATAAGCTAACAGATTGTAGTATAGAGCCGTATATATTGAATGTGTCCAATAGAGCCGTATAATTGAATGTGTTATATATTGAATGTATTCACCAAAAATACAGATTAAAGATAGATTATAGATGACTAATTTCACTCATTTCAATTTTGAGTAAATTTCTAAATGTTAATGTCATAGTGAGTTCGAAATTTGATAATATACGACCATAGTGACGTCCATGGTGTGAGCTGATAACTATTTCTGGACAAAACAGTGAGAAAACGTGAAGCGATAATTGCCCTTTCTGTATAGTTCTATAAAAAATATCTTATAAAATTTTATATCCACAGTTCACAGCATAGCAACTATAAGCAGTGAGGTTTAATATAAAAAATATTAATCATATTTATGAAAATAGTTCGTTATCTACCATTGACAATTGAAAATTACAATGAAATTATCTGAAAGATAATTGCAGTTTTAAATTTTTATTCACATGCAATTAAAGCCAAGATGTATTTAAAATCTTTTCTACATTATCAGTTCGGAAGATTGTAACAATAATATTCCAGACAGTATAAAATTAAGAAACAATCTAAGATCAGTTAATGACTTATGAAAAGCTTCAGTAATCATTTGACAAATAGGTATTCAAAGTATCAATTTGCTATCTTTGGTAGATGCTTGCAAAATTAACAATACGCGTTGATAAAATTGTAGTAAATTACCCATCGGCCGTGTCGGAATGCATCGTATTATTTAGTTAATAGATTTGACTTTTCAACTCTTATAGAGCTGAAAAACATTCAGAATATTCTAAGCATTCTTTGGCTGGTGAAAATATTAATAATGTTGCAACTATTACAAGCAATGTTTTTAAAAACAACGGAAATAATTTTTAAGGAAAATATTAATAATACAATATGTAGCGAAAACAGCAAAATGTTGCTGAATATATATGTTAAGATTTCAATTGAAGATTATATTATTAATTTTATTCTTACAAATAAAAAACCACTGGTAAATGAAATACCCACACACACACATTTACGTGATGGTATCCGTGGCTACAATCACATGGAAACTGTAAGAATAATTTTTTGGGGTTTTAAATAAGTAATTTCTAGATTTAGTCACTAAAACTGAAACGGCAAATCTAAGGAAATTAATGGTATTCGGGGTATCATAAACTTACGGCTTCTATTAGCTTCTATTAGATAATGGTAAAATTCGGTCCTATTGCACAATTTGGGTGATTTAAATTGCGCAACGTTCGAAGCAGTTTCATCGCTGCCCAACTTTGAAAGTTGGGCAGCGACGAAACTGCTTTGAACAGCGATGGTATCATATGGTGGATCCAGTGATGCGAGCTACGTGAGTTAATTGGATTTAAAAATTCAGTTTCAATAATGGACAGACTCTTATTCATCTATCACTATATTAACAGTTATACATTTATGTAACAAAGCATCACCAAATTTAAATAAAATTTAATATCGTCGATGGCATTACTTCTCATGGTTAAAATGGTTCTTCCGCTAATCCAAGAATATTGACATACACAAAAATGTTTTAAGCAAAAGTTAATCTCAACTGCACATATTCGTCGTAGAGACACTGATTAAGTTTGTCTGAAAACACCAAGGAAAAGGACAATTATACAACTTATAATTTTATTATTGTTCCTACGATCCTTCAGTGTGCGATCGAGTGCGTCCACTGAAGTTTTATGAGACTTTGTTCTATCAGTCCGCATTATCAAAGAAAAATATTGTAAATAGATGGTTGCCGCAATAATTTACAATGTAGCCAAATAATGCAAACCACCCTTTCCAGACCTAGATGCGGCTCCGCAACCCGCTTTCGAACAACAAAAGATAATTTTAACACATTGTTCGTTGCTCCATAATTTTTGGCGCATGAAAAATGTTTCGTGTGCCCACTCCATTCTTCAGGTGGAAAATAATTATTTCTCAACGGCGATGCTTAAATAAATATTCTTATCGTATTGTTTCGCATTGCAAATAAACATTTATAATGTGCTATTTGTCTTCTTGATATATTGGTTTGTTGTCTTCTATCGAAGAGGGTGAAAGGTTTTATTTTTAAAATCAAGATAACATAATTGTACCGTTTTCATTTAAATTTGCGGATTTTTTTACTCTTTATAATGTAAGAATTTACTTGATATCATTTTTAGATAGGTTTTCTTCATTCTAATTAGCAGTCATAAAATTTGCGTCAGCTTCACTTAAAGATCCTAGAATCATTGAAAGTTCTAACATATTGATTTTACCTCTTCTTTAGGACATAAACGTAGCATATCGTGGGAGGACACAAAGAACAAAATATGCTTTTTGGGAGGTCTTTTTAAAAGACTAAGATTTGAATTATTTTATTATACAAGTTTTTCTTTAGTAAATCCTCTGTTAAACAATATTTACTTTAGTTTTAAAAGGTTTGGGTCGTTAACAACTGATAATAATGACTTTAATAACGCATACATAGCAATGTCTTCTCTTATGCTAACTACATGAGGCAAAGAACAAATAAGGGTTGATTTTAGGATTAAAATGTTAGCGTCAGTTTTCGCTTGATTTAACAACGTGAATTGATTTTTTGACCAATAAAGGTGTATTTACGTCACCATTTTTAGAATTAACTGTTGTTATACTCACTATAAAACTTATAACATCATGCCACAATAAATAAAAAAAAAATCCTGTGGCATGCTTGCCCGCTAACTCATTCACATTTTCTGTATTAAATAATTTGATATTTCTGTATTTAATCGTTTAAGTTTTTGTCATGATATAATCTTTTTTTTACGTGCGATACTCGTGCTGATACATTATCTTCGGTTTTTTTGATACTATTAACTATACATGTAAATTCTATTTTACCAGCCTCATCTAATGTATTCAAAATCCTCGTATTATTGTCGTAACTTCTACCTCCCGTCTGTTCTGGATCCAGTATTCTGAATGCTATACTTCCTATGTGTAAAAACAGTAACACTATCTTACTATCCTCCAATCGTCTTCGCTTGAATTTTTTGTTCCTTGAAGATTTTATGGTAAAATTTCAAAACTTTCTTGTACTTTATTTTCACAAGTTTCATTATGCGTACAACCAAATTAAGATTATGAAATAATTTTTAAAATGTTGGTAATTAATTAAAAAATTGTGTCGTTTTTAAATTGTATTATGCGTGAAACACCCCTAAATGACACACTTATCTCTTATTTAATAGATGGGAATAAAAATCAAAATCTCAGTTTGCAAATACTATAGAATGAAATACCTACAAATACAGGTTTGATCATTGCTGCTCAGAAATCATCCAACGAATAAAATAAATAAAAGGTATTGTAAACATAATAATATAAACCAACAATTCCGACTTGTGCTCGGGTAAAAGATTGAAGTAGCTAAGTTTTGTATTCATAACTAATTCCCGAAGTCATTTGTACAGGTTGACACTGTTTAGAAGTAAATTATGTACATGTCAAATTTGTTTCTTCCGGCGAATATTATTTTAATTTAATATAGACACATTTTGAAATTATATCAATAATATTTGCTAAATCAAAAATGGTTTTTATTTGAAAATCAATAAAATAAAAATAAAAAAGCGTAGTGAGTACATTGAAATATTTTAAACATTTTATTTCAAATTATATACAAAAATATCAAATAATAAAATCAAATAATAACAAAGAAAAGTAATTTAAAATATAATTAAATCGAAATATATCATTAAAAAGAGTATATTTTATATAAATAAAATCTCAAATACATTACCTTATAGGAAGGATGATGGGAGGTAATGTGTAAGTAAATAATTAATTATTTTCATGAAACAATTGCTCCCTTATTTATTTGGTTTTTTGACTAAATGTAATGTAATACTGAAAGCAAGTAAGCTCGCTATAAGTAATTTAGTATAATGTTGGGTTAAACTAAAATATATAAAAAAAAGAAACTAAAAGTAAATGAAACTATTTTAGTTTAATTTGATACTTTTCCAAAAAATGTTATAAATTTCGATTAATTTAAATTGAATTTTAAAATAACGTCTCATTCGTGTTTTTATTTGTTTGTGATTTATGATCCCATCACATGAATTTTAATCAACACTACAACCGTTGATAAATGTCAGTCGGAAAAGTTAATTCGTATTTAGACTATAGTTCGTATTTAAATCTCGTAGACGAGAGATCTCGTATTAGAATAGAGTTTTTCGTTACTTATATTATAAGATAACCATCTTATAAAGGAATAACGCATATATAAATTCGCTTTTGAATTAGCCATATGATTTGTGAAATAATTTTGTAAAAAATAAAAAATGGTTACTTAAAACGTAAATGAGATCCGGATATCTTTTTTAAAAATGAAAATATGTATATGCCTTTTGCATGAAACGGATTTAACTAAGAGTTCAAAAATAAAATTAAGGGACTGCGCATACACCTTACATAAGGGACTTCGCAAGTATCCTGAAAATACGTTTAGGGACGATTCAGCCATATTAATGAGAATCTGCACCCAACACTGCCGTAAGATTGAAGACAGGAACTGGCCATCCGAAATTACTGCATTACAGATTCAAGTAAAAAATTGGAAGTTAAAAGTGTCTAACATTTCTTGCCTACCTAATGGTTGCATCTTTATCAATTATTACAATGGATTCTTCAAGGTTTTAGGCAAGAACTTAGAAAAACACACCTATTGTGGATCAAGATTGACATCGAGCAAAGGCAAGAAACTATACCTGATAGGGAAAAAATATAAATGTGAATTCTTCTCGCCCGGTTTGCCTAAACACTGATCATTAAAAGGATATATAGAAAGTTTATTTATATTGACGGTAGTTGATGAATCTTCTCATCTATCTCTGAGAAAATAATATCAATAGAAAACAAACTAAAACATCAAGTGATGAGGATTGATCACACATCATCACACACACATTTTAGACCGCTTCCACTTCATGATTCCGTAACGGCACGATGTGTCTGGATGTATGCGTTTTATACATGACGTGTCTGGTTGTATTCCCCTTGAAACTGATTTCAAGGTATGTTTATAGATTCATATTTTGTTCTCAATCGAAACGTCTAAATTTCATTGTAGCAACTATTAAAATTGTCTGTATTTTATTTTTAGAATAAAATATGAACCTATAATCATATCTTGAATTCAATTCAAGAAGTAACAAAAATGTGCTCTCAGATATATCATGCCGTTGAAGAATCACAAAAACTCTAAAATAGAAGCTGTCTACAACGTGGGGAACATCTTGAGAGATAAACTGTCATAAACTGATTTCCTAGAACCTGACAAGGGGCCTGCTTTATGGTACCTCTAATGATAACAAAGATGAAACGAACGTCGCTAATTAGGCAATTTTATGCTGGTCGTAATGAAAGTGATGTCTTTTGGTGGGTAAAAATCTATCAGAACCCACTGATGAAATTTGTGTGCCCTCGAAGATTTTTTCACCTATTATTAAAATTTAAAAAAGACATGTAATGTAATACAATTTGTCTGAGTGTACCAAGTTTAGTACTTTTGTGGCCTTAGAACTTTTTATATCTGAGAGGATCTTTTGTTAGTTCGCCTTCTTCATTTATTGTACATATTGTTATAACCCGTTACTATTCTTGGAATCTTTTTTTCTACCAATTTTTCAAGGTCTTTATAATTTAAATAACCCAAACGATGGTTCCACAGAAAAATGTCAGATTTATCAATATCTGATATGAATGAAACATTACTACATGTATTGAGTCCGTACATGTTGTTGACTAGATTAGCTGTAATAACAGTTTCATTGTTTTTATTTGTTGTGAAGCAACCCTTGCTATTGAATTTCACTTGGCCACTCTTTTTAATGACATGACTGATCGACAATTGAGTTGTTACTAAATCGGGCACACAAATATATTATTTAGTATAATTTTGTTGTGCTGACCTTAACAATCATGGACGTTAAGGCTCACCTAACCAGGACTCATTATTGAAGGCGACTTGCCATTTGCCACTTTTATCATCATAACAGGCGACGTCGCCCCCGTTGGCGAGCCGCGATGACTATTCGTGCCTGCATGACAAGGATAATCTTGCTTTGTCATGTGCATGGAAGTACTTGTGGCTATGTACCATGCCTAGTATCTTTGGTCATACCGGTGAAAGCAGTGACGTGGCTCGTACTCTTTGTTATTTTCTTGGTTCTACATTCGGCTCTTCTGTGAACGAATTTATTACACTTAAAACATCGCAGTCCTTTCTGAGGGCCGTCTCTGTACCTTTTAAACTTTGTCCCTTTGAAGTTTTTATTTATTGCAAATGTCTTGTTTTCGTTTTCGTTTATTCTGACATCTTGTAGAATTTTTACCATGACTGAATTCGCCCGTATTTTCATGCCCGAGTTCTCGATCGCCATGATTATTGGCTTATAAGATTTCAGTAAACCTGAGAATAGCAGTGTTCCTCACCATTCCCCATCAACCGAAAGTTGTTTATTTTGAAGTTTGTGTGCCGTGTTCATTATTTTATTAACGTAGTCTTCTACATTTTGACATTCCGCAAGAATTGTCGTATACGAACTTCTTAGCAACCCAGCGCGGCGTGGGAGGCCATTATTTCGAAGGCGCGTGCTAGATAATTTCAGACTGCTTTTTACGTCAGAGCGTCTTGAACAGAAATATAAAGACAGTTTCTCAGGTTGGAGATAAGTTTCTACTGCACGTGGAATGCACGTGGAATATTTATCGCAACACGTCAATTTTTCGATTAATATTAATGAATTTGTTTGAAGACAGTTTATTTCGTTTTAGATGTTGATGGTTTGACAATTCACGTCTTCGTATGTAATAACAATGTTCCTATAGCTTACTTTGTCTTTTTAAATATTATGCTATTTCGATGCTAATGCTTCTAGACCCGTAACCTCTTGAATTATTCTTGCGCTGGTGGAACCGCGCGGTTGTTTGTAGACATATTCCTGAATGAGGAATCCGGACTAATAGTCAACGCTATTATTGATATCCCCGTACATAGAAAAGAGAGGGAGTGCAATGATGGAGTTGCAGTTTATATATCCTCTACTATAGTTTATGAAGGATGGAGCGAGATTAAAATAAGCAAAAATATTCAACAAAAATGTTAGTTACATTTGCGCTCAACCTTATTAGCTTGATAATTTGTATGTTTCTTTTTTCTATGTTTCATCAAATGTGCATTTTAATCACAGATCAGAGACATTTTAGTTACTGATCAGGTCACCTCTGTAGGTGATAAATTTTATAAAACTTATTTAACAAAAAGACTTAAATATGCAAGGTAGGCAATCAAATACAAGTTTACATTTGTGAAAGCTAATGATAAGGTTTTTGTTAGATGTAAATGTGTGTTCATAAATCAGTAAGGAATATCTGATTTGTGAACACACATTGATATCTAAGGAAAATATTATTGTTAGGTTTCACAAATGTAAATTTGTATTTGACGGACTAACTCAGAAATTTATGATATGGTATTTATAGAGAATATTATAATTATTCTTCGCTAAATGTTTTGATTTATCTAAAATTTTATGATAAAAATAAACCTCAAGAAAAAGGTTGTGAGCCTCACGAAGGTTAAATATGAACTTAATAAGAATTCAATAAAATGGGTCTTTTAAAAATGTTTATCTTTAAACGGTGCTTTTGTTCGTGGACCAGATAAACTCAAACCATCTTCGGATTTTCCCATCGTTGATATCAGTGAATGCGGTATAAGCAAACGCATTACATGACGCATCTTTGCCGCGTGGCGCGGTAGAAACTACTCCAAAGAGATAATGGATGTCCTGTGAGCCGTGTTTGTAGGGGAATATAAAGCCACCACCGCTATCGCCTCGGCAGAGCGCCGTACCTGAAATTAAAATGAAGTTTCATGAAGTACTTGGCCTATAACAATATTTGGATATTAATAAAATAAACCACCATACATTAGTCTATATAAAGATTTCTCATTAATATATATATATATATATATATATATATATATATATATATATATACATTTTTTTTTTATTACTTCATATGTCCTTATAAAATTAGTGTGTTAGTATTATAATGTGTTAGCTGGAAATATGCGGATCGATATGATCTATCATGATGCAAGATTTCATGTTTCTATTAGTTTCTCAAAAAAATGACTGTCACAGACATACACAAATGGACACGTGAATGATATCATTAATTTATATATATTTTTGTAACCTGTTTTTATTTTTAGCAACAGAATTCTAAATATTAGGTATCAATAATACTCAAAATAACAAAAGAACCATTAACTATTGGCTTCTATCCTCAAGTAGGTAATATGGAAGACATGAGTATGGGTACGCTTTTCGTCTTGCAAACCAGGACTTACTTACTAATAGATGGTTGAAGTTTATATATCACTTCCAGAAGAGCTAGACACTTGAAATTGTAATAAAAACTCTAAATCTATAACAGCTATAGTTATAAAAATATCGAGTAAATAAATAAATCAGGTATATTTAATTTAATATTCCTTATTATTAGTGTTGTACGTGAAATTATTTTAGTCGAAATCCTTTTAACTGTTTTGACGTGAATACGTTTTTGAATTTGCTACCATGCGGGGGAAATCCAAAAAACCTAATGACAATAAAATCAGGGGATACAGTTCGGCGTTGCAGTTTCGACTCTATTCTCTACATTAAAAATTAAATTGTACCGTTGGATAGCTAAGGATCATAAAATTCACTACAATAAGCGAGAACAGTGACGCATCGCGCGCGGTGGAGGGAGAAGCTCCGCCATTTTTAGGTTATTTTGCTGCGTATCGAGATTTGTAATTAGTATAACTATTGATTAGGAAAAGCTACAATGTACGTTTAAGTTTTAATCATCAGCTGTCGTCAAACTCTATCGATTCTATATAAAACATTAGTTTAAAATAGAGACAGTAAATGTAATAAGGTGTTAGAATAAAAAAATATTATCAAAAATATGTAATGTCGGTCTATACGTGTCGAAAAGCCAAAACAAAATACAGAGATCATATACGGCTGAAAAGAGATTCTGAAGAACAATCAAATGGTAATAATAAAACACCATATGATCGAGTCAAGCGGTGCCGGGAACGTAAAGAATGAATGCGGCCGAGCGGATCAACGACGGTGCCAGTACATCTGCAGCTGGGGCGGTTGAAATTATGGCTTCTACATCGACAACGGACAGTATAGACAATATAACCCATTATATAGACATATTCATGTACAACACACGGGCGTGTCCATGACACAGCCACGCCCCATTTTTTTCAGTGGTGCGTGAACAAATAAATAGGCTCACATACACACATTTCGAAAATACTATTTTGTGTTCTATTACCTTTGTTTACCACAAATATTTTTTCAAAACTCTCTTCAATATACAAAACTTAGATCAGTCATTTTAAAGATCTTGAAAAAGGTAAGTATGTTTAGAGGAACGTACATCCAATGTCGGGCGCATAAAATTTATTCAGAATGAAAACACTGTATCTACGCTGGAGGGTGCTAATTCATTCATTTTTCACAGCAAATAACATTTGGATACAATAAAGAATTAAAATGTTAAAAAATTTTATGAACTCCCATCTTGTATTGATATTTGCAAAAAAATTCTAACTAATAATATTTTTGAAAAGCCCATCCCGTTTACAAGCGTATATATTGTCCTAATGTCGATTCTGTTGGTATTATAAAGGAAATGAAAATGTATTTGTACACACATTGCCTTTTTGACTGTAACAGTTGTTAAGCTCGTATAATCTCACAAATCGTCCTTTTGTCGTAGTCGTAGTCAACTACTTCTAAAATAAAACAGGGAAAGAAATTGTCCTTTAAAGAATTTAAATCATTCAGCTTATTTTTTGACATATTTTTATAAAATATACTTGAATTAAGAAAAATTGTGATTTTTATTAAATAGATAGAAAATTGTTCGGTATTATTAATACACGATGTAGATTAACAATCAACGCATGTATTGCAGATGCAAGTGCATACCTAAAGACAATGCTAGCATTTTGTCATGTCAGTATTATGAGTGTCCAATATTCATTTTATGTTCATAAATCATGGTCAGCAGACACCAAATCCAATATATATATATATATATATATATATATATATATATATATATATACACATATATATATATATATATATATATATATATATATATATATATGCATATATATATATATAAAGATGTTGAATTTGTCCTAGATAAAATTGTCTGTCGCTTTGCTACGTGATGCGATCTAAAAAAATCATTACATTTTTTGATGTAAAACATCTATAGGAGCAGGTATAAACCGGATCGTTGCCGTGGCGACGGGTCGCCACGCTATGCTAAGGTATAAATATAATCTATAGGTAGTAGAGTGTACGGTATGGCGACGTGTCACCATGAGCAACCGACTACGCGACCACTGATGAAAATAATTAAATTGTACCAACTTGAAATTAATATCGATTTTTTGTATTAATTGTAAATAAATGTTTATTAAATAAAGTCACCATTTTCTGTAAGAAATTTGTAATACTTCATTTTTTCATTATGCTATATTTAGTTCCTGAAATAATCTTATCTTTTATGCATATTACTTGTACGAACACGATGTTTCATATCTGCCAGGCGTCCCGTGACGGCTCACTTTTTTTTGTTTGCGCAAATCTTTTTGATAAAGTATAATATCTGAGATTATTCACCGCGGTTCAGTTCAATACAATGACAGGTAAAATCCAGCAAAGTCCTGTTAGAACGTGGCTGCTTTTATCCCAATATTTTTATGGTTAATTTCTTAAAGAGGAACTTGGTAATTGATATGATATAAGAAAGTTCCCCTTTACTATTTTTCATATGATTTAAAATTACCATAAAGAGTGTTCTCTTTGTAGTTATTTCAATCTCGCGTGAAGTGTGCCCAAAGAGTATAACATATAATCATATATTTTCACGATGAATCAAGGGAAGAAAAACTTAAAAAAAATTAAAACAATTTAAAATAATCTATCCTTACCATTTGTGTACCCTCCACACATTTTGTCAGAGGTGATATAACGCCTGAAGCTCAGCGGAGAAGCATCGAAGCAAACAGTAAAATTGACATACGGTAGAGTCACTGTTTGTAGTAACAGCGACATCCTCCCGTTTTCGGTCCGACCCCACCTTGCCACCTGTCAATAAATTACCTATTATTCATTTCAATTAATATATATATATATATATATATATATATATATATATATATATATATACACACAGCGCGTTAATACTATTTCTTACGTTTTTACATTATCTGAGAATGAAGATTTACTTCAAGGAAACTAATAAGTCAAGAGACGGTAAAAGTAAAACAAGCACCGTAAAAACTCAAATCTTATATGTTAAATTACAAAATATATCGAATTATTTCATTAGATTATTCATTTGACGGATCAAAGGTTCAATTTGTTAAATAACTATTTCAATTGATTTTAAGATATGCGGATAATCTTTCTATTAGATGACAAATTCCTTTATGCACGTTTTTACAGAATCGATATTATATAGCCGGAGATAACCCAAATCCTTGCTTTCAGAAGCTGATAAAGTTTTCAAAGGTCTGCCGTTCGGGTTCTAGCCACGAACATTTGTGTATTACAGAGGAAATGATATTTTTCACTCCGATCCAGTAATTTTTCGTCATCATAAGTCATCTTTATATTACTCGGGTGTCTATTGGTGACATATTCGTACATATCATAAAGGCAAGTTGAGACTCATGTCACATTTATATGCATAAAAATCACGAAATTAATTATACAGTTCATTGGAAATTTTTCATAAATTTAATATTACAAATGAGACATTGAAATCTCTGCAGTCGAACGATGTTGTGGTGATGCAAAACGCGAATGGCAAAAATGTATATATTTTACGAGATATAAATGCTTTACAAATTACTGAAAGTGGATAGTTGTGACACACGCAAATATAAGGTTTTTATTTCGCGGATAAATTTTGAATGCTGAGTTGATATAAAACATTGATCAAATTAATTCTGACTGCGACTAGATTTAAGGTACTGTACATCCTTATTGGTGTCGGTTCGAGTGTTTATAACGTTGGATTAGAAATAATATAAACATTAATAGAAATTAATAGAAACTATAAACGTGGAAATAAAATATTACACACACCTTTCCAAGCCGCCCGTCGAGATTGTATATAAGATTAAAGTCGATACAGACAGGTAGAATAAAGCTGTTAAAGACAAAAGTTCGTTCCAATATCAGTATGGCAATATCTCCTATGTTCGAATTGATACTGCCTTTATAATTGTCAGGAATTTCTATTTTTGTTACCTGGAAAAGAAATACATTGCGCTCATAAATTAATTCTTGCCATATATCATCTGCACAGTCCAAAAACTTATTGTAGGATTCTAAAAGTAATACTATAGTCGATAAATATAAAATTTGCGAAAATAAAACATTAATTATACACATATATATTAATTTACATATAAACTATTATATCATACCAAACTATTATATGTGTGTGAATATTCACATACATACAATAGTTTGGTGTTTTTTATTCTATTTTTCTTAACAAAATTGTAAAAACAATTTAATAAAATGAAATACAATGAAACTACTATTTATCGCTACAAATGTTTATTGTTAACAAATGAATTAATTACATTTCTTCAAGACAAAGAGCACCTCGAGACTATCTGCCAGATTTTCCTTTCTGTTAATGTAAGGATTGTCTTTGAGTATTTTCTTTGAGGTAATTTTTATCTTATGTTACCTCGAAAAAAATACTCCATTTAATTCAAGTACGGAGATTTCACCACGTTATCCACCGTAGATATTCTTTATTTCAGTTCCCTCGAAATTGCCCTGTAAAATGAGTTGGGCAGCCATCGAGTTGCACCACATATGTTACATTGGGGATGACGTATTTCCGATTATTTATTAAAAGATGCAAAAACGTCTCTTTGTTTCAAACCAAAGGTATGTGATAAGTTCAATCCTTCTTTGAAGCAGCCCACATTTTAATCTGAACTGCTCCTGTATACCTGTTGTTTTCTTACCATATATGTTATATATGCTATGCTGTGAATATAAAATGCAAATAATGATCTCATTCGTTTAAATTTTGTGTGCGTTTTGTTCGTTCCATGCAATGTATTTGGGAATCCCATATATCTTAACGCCAAAAGTTGCCCACTTAAGCTCATTTAAAATATATTATTCAATTCCTGTTACTTCATAAATGTTTGATCATCCTTGAGCTATTCTAACCCCGTACTTTCTTTCCTCCTATGTTTTGAAAAGGGCCATACGACGACAAAGGTGTTAAGAAAGTCGGTTATATGGACATGAAGGGCTAGTCGAGTATTACCACGGTATAAATATATAGATAATGAATATCCGCGATGCAGCTATTTTGAAAGGTTGAAAAACAAGCCGTTTGGTAACAAATAACACAGTTGCAGACCTGAAGAAAGCGAATTACTTATGAACTCCCACCGAACCGCGGGCTTATATAGTTTACTATTTGTTATTTAAATACTTAAATAGCTAATTGTCTTAATGTCGTTGTTAATCATATTTATTGATACACGTACTTTACTTTCAAAGTGCTTTAGATAAAGTAGTAATATAATGTCACTATCCAAAAATTATGAACAAATCTTCGTTTAAAACATGGGTTATAATACAGTTTTGTTGATCGAGAAACCGTTTAATAGAAGTAGTTTATAAGTTATATGTTTTAATAGAAATAGTTTATAAGTTATATGTTTTAATAGAAATAAACCTGAAATTTGTTACTTAGTTTCGACTCGAATAAAACATAGGCATTTGTAAATAAGTTGCCACGTTTGACATTAAAAATGTTTCTTGAGTAATATTTATTTACAATTTATATGCGTTTTTTTGTATTTGCATTATATATATATATATATATATATATATATATATATATATATATATGTATATTTTTTTTATGCTATACTGGGAAGCTAATTGTGCCACAGTTTAGCGTAATAACCAAATGAAAATCGCGCTATGATATTTATTTTGTTACAATTTTTAATTTGACTATGATATAAAGAAAACTCTTATAAAACTTCTGTACAAATATGACTGCAAATTCGTTCGTTTCTTTTTTTTAATTTTCAATGTGGCAAGCGATTCCAATTTCATTCGAGAATGGATCGATTTATTATGAACCGCTTAACAATTGAACATCTTCAAACAAACGTTGGGCCCATTATAACACTACAATATATTATTTATATAATCATTCTGGGAATTACTTGTTTGAGATACCTGCTTTTGAAAGCATAATATATCGTTTTTTATACAAACATATACAAAACTCTAATAACTCTATTCCACTCTATTCCCATAACTCTATTCTATGTAAAAGGCAAAAACATTAATATCACAAACAAAAAAATTGCCTTGTGGTTTTATTGGTTTCTTTATTCCTATTTATGATTTATTATCAACGTACATTGATCTTCTGTACCAACGTTTCATCGTCCCTTGAGCCTTCCCATTTAATATATATCTTGCCAGCAGCCACAGCAAAACGTTCTGCTGGATGCGGGCCAACTCCATCTCGATAGACACAGTGAGCGGCTGAAAAAAGAAAGAGTGAAAGAAGCAGGTTCAGAATTATGTCGTTCCGTTCAAATACATAAAGTATATATATATATATATATATATATATATATATATATATATATATATATATATTTATTAAAATTAACAATTTAAGCTTACGATGAACAAAACCTACTATAATTACTAACTAATGATCTCTTATGTCTCTTTAAGGCACTTATACTATCATAGTTATTTGGTCTTTATTATGACAACTAAAAAATTGCCAACAAGCCTGGGATTATAAATTCCAGAACGTATTTTTTCAAGTCATTCGGTTACAGAGAACACGAGACGTTTACACTGGTTTTACACAGTTACTGTCATGGAGTCGCAAACCTCACATATGGAAAATTTGGCGGAAGAGATAGTGTGTAAAATTCTATAACTATGAGGTTGATATTAACCACTAGGGTGAAATAGTCATTTGGGTGGTTAATTTCTACAAATGTGAAATCTGGTACAAATCAGGGCAAAGTGCGCTGTGTCTTGTTTTTTCAATTTATCAATTTCATTAAAGGGCTTCTCTTATCTGTAGAGAAAAAAAACCTAATACCAATTAGTGATGTTGACTAATATTTCTTTATAGCCAATGAATAAAGGTTTAATATTGTCCTAAAAACTGCGGCGTATTGAATACATTGTTTATTGTAAAGGTGGTGATTCCATAAATGTTTTCTGCATTTCCTTTTGTTTTTTTGTATGTCATACACATGGAAATGTTTAATATCTGGTCACAATATTGTTCACAATATAATTTTTTTGACTTTGGTAACTTATTTATATTGAAGGAAAAACCTGTCACTGAAATCAAATAAAGAATCTTGATGACATATTTTTCGTGGTGTACTGTCGTTTTCATCCTATTTTGGTAATAGTAGATATTTCGATACCAATAGGTAGTAGGGAACTTACAGAATCATACAACTTTATAGTCAAGATAAATGAAAATATTCCTTATCAGAGCATTTGTTATCTTCTGAGCAGGCTCAGTATTTATCAGATGGAAAATATAAAAAGAGAAGAAAAATGCAATATTCGTTACCATGACTGTTCGAAACGTGTTAAATATCAACATATTTCTGGTTAGCTGTAAGAGATTGCTAACTCAGCAATAAGTCCACCATATGTATCAAATATGTACATCATAGCACGTAAACATATAGACAAATACACCAAGTGAATAATGTTATTCAAAAACTTGTTCGTCTCAAAATTATTACTGTTTATGACAACATAATCTTACGCGGCAGACTGGTATGAAATGGAATGTAAATATCCCATAAAACTTCATTGATATTGAAATGTCGGTATGAAAGCGTAAAATACAGTTATTTTGAGCCTACGATAAAAGACGTAAATTAAATGTGGATAATATAAAGGTTGGCCCCGCCCATTCGTGAAATACACAAAAAACTTCCAAAAGACTTCACGTGTAATGCACGCAACTCGACTTCATTTCAGGTCAGTCGCTCACGGCACCCGTTACGAACGATCATGAGTAAACAAAATTTTCGTGTAGTAACAAAGTAAACAAATTTTTCGTTCGTAGGAGCGAATACAATTAACATTTGTTCCAGAAGTGCAGAAATATCAATCGTCAATTAACATCACACTAACATTACGAAACGCAAAAGTGAGTTGTTTGTTTATTAGTTCTGATTTCGCGCATCAACTGCTATGTAACGGAGGTGAATACAGGATTTTATCAGGCTACGTAATTATTTTTTGTATTAAGAAAAATCATCCTTTTAAAGATAAAAGCGTAAACACGATTATGTAAAACACAGCAATAACTTTTCATTCTACGGCTACCTGCTGAAGAACGGGGGATTTTTCCATTTTCCGTCATTTATATATATATATATATATACATATATATATATATATATATATATATATATAAATATTTATATATATATATATATATACTTTTTTTTTTTTTTTTGGATTAAATTTTAGGAACATTTTTTATGTGACCTAGGTTTCATGACATAATGTTTAATTGACTTTGATAGTTTTCCGGACAGTAGCTACACTGGTTTTTTTTTATTAATGAAGAAAAGTTCAATTTGTTTGAAAAAAAGTTGTTTGTAAATAATTTGTCTTAAATTCACTAAATTGCCATGGTGTATATAAAAAATAAACATCAATAAGAAACATAAAAGGATATTTGCATTGTATTTCTACAGTAATATTGATCCTTATTGACTTTCAATCGTAAATGTCGACATTCATCCATTTTCAACATTCTCACTTATATACGAGTATTTGTATGTCGAAGCAAATCTACTCATAGACTTCAGGTTTCGAATTTTATATATGGGAAATCGGGAAAAATTCACTTTTTTGATAAATTCTTCAAACGCGACTTACTAATTTGTACATCTTGTTTAATGAGAGAAGATGTCGCATATCTAAAGTATATAAATACAAATTAATAACGATAACAAATAAAATTCCCAATCTTTGAATGTTAAAGTATCCAAAATTTCCAAATAGATTTTCAAGCACAATTTGATAATTTGTTTCATGCAAGTTAAAACTTAATAAGTTATATAAAATTATGCTTTGGTATCAAATGTAATTTTATATTAATGGCATCACTTAAAATTATTTCCATCCAGAAATCCGGAACCATATTAATCATTTAAAAAATAAAGGAAATATTTACCAGTAACGACCAATTTCGGACTGAATATTGAACCGCCGCATAATTGTTTTATGGGATCTTCAGCTATGTTATAAAGACCAACGTGCCAAGGAAACTGGCCAATCGTTGCATCTTTACCGCCAATCATCAATTGAGTACCTTCCGGTGCCACTATTCCGCACACTGAAACTTTTAAATAGATACAACACTAAAGGCTACAATAAATTTTCATTCATCTTTACATAACCAAACTACCTCTCGTTAAAATACACCAAGAGAGATGGCACACTATAACACGTAGTTCTTGTGCAGCGAATCATAAAACAAAATTGACTATAATACTTAAACAATAAAATTCTTAATTTAACGTTATACGTGAAAGATATAATATAAAATCTAAAGGAAAAACATAATAGTTGAAAGGTATCGGATCTATATAAATTAAATAATTCAGTTATGCGTGACAAATATTTGATTCTAATGAAATGCAACTTCCTTAAAGACCGACTGTGAAGCTGGGACTAAAACAGTCGTGTAACGTCTAACACTATTTCCTGTTAAGACGTCACCAAAGCCTGCTGTTGTGGGTCCACCAACAAATAACTCGCAGTCACACATACAACAAAGAATTTACACTTTTAATATATGGTTACGCAGTACTATCTTATATATACCATTTTAGGGTTACATTGCCAAGCAAGGACTCTTTATAATTCTGTCGTGTATTTCTGCCTGTCTGTATGATCCAACTAAAATACTCTCCCAATTTTGCATTTGTTCTCAGAAAGTATCTTCAATAATAATACTGTAGCATGAATGGCGGGATGAAATTTTTGTCAAGTTGAAATAGCCCTTATGATCTATTACATAAAGATTAAATTGATTTTAAATATCAATAAATAAATGGATAACTTAATGAATTTCACAACTCAAACAATAACACAGCTAATTGTTTGACAATTTAAATAATTAATACGTTTTATTATAGTGCACATTCCAAGGAATCGTCATTACCACTAACAAATCATACTTAGTTGTAATTTACGAACTTCAAATCTTTACACTTTTCTAGAAAACTTCATAAACGATAGTTCTCTTTAGAATTTCTTTCATTTCATTTAATTTTCTTTCGAGCATGATCAGAAAAAAAATGGTAGAAAATAGAAGAAGGAGTAACAATACCGTCTGAAGTAAAGATTTCGAAGGGACGCCTTTTAGACTTATTTAAATACCGGAATGTATTGTAATTTCGTGTAACGTTCATATTAACGGAGTAAACTTTCCGTACTTATTATTTCAAAGAACTTGCCCAGCACATCATAAAAAATTTGCAATTTGAAAGGTTATGGTTTTAACTGTTCAAAGATGTATATGTCTTTATAGTAGTGACATCGCATCGTATCCCTGTAGCAGGAATATATTTCTGTAGTTGTAGAAGAGATAGAATTTGCATTATACATCCTGCTTGTATACATACTTGTAGAAGCAGGGTGTAAAACTTAACGCTTTATGTTTTACTCGTGGTTTGATATAACTTTGCATGGAAAACTTGTTCGTGATACGTGTTTTATGGTGATTATTATGATCCTCAAAAATGTTTTCTCATGAACCCAAGACAACTCCTTTACGAAACTGAGGGTATTTGTTAAAGACCGTTTAGGTAGTTGAGTGCCACTATCATTATCTGTACCTACATACAGTTCCCCACGACCATGCACACAGCTTCTCGTCTTGCAAAGGTTACTTACTTCTTATTACAACTGACCTGTTAGATCTAGATTCACGGGGTAAGAACATGTCATTGTAAAATTAACTTACACTCACAAGTATATGTATGTGAATGTTACGAAATCACTTTTTTAGAAATGAAAACTGATTTTATCGTTAAATTTTTGGTGACAAGTGTGTCCTACCATTGATGATATACACTCACTGCATTCACATTTTTGAGCTTGCCTTTTTTACACTTCATAGACATTTCCTTCACAACTCAATCGATTGTCAATTAGTTATGGTACAAATTGTTTACTTCCACATATTTCACACAACAAGCAGCTATGATAGAAACATACAAATTACTACTTTTTATAGTATCAAATCACATTCGTTATGCCTCTCCCTATATTATCAACTAATACATAGAGCTACTTGCCTTTAAAATGAGATTGATAATACTTTCTTAACATGCCCAAATGATAAACAGTACCGGTTCCATAGCATCCACATTTCAAAAATTATAAAAAAACACAATAAATTTATCGATTATTTCGATTTGACTATTACAATAATTTAACGCTTATTTTACGTTTCGAATACATCATTTTTAATTTTAATATTATTATCTTTTTCTAATAAAAGTGAACACGGCTTTATTAAGCTAACCATATTAGATAGTTTTACATTAAACAATAGGGATTTAAATTTTTATTTCAATTTATTAAAGGAAAGTTGTTTCTTTTCCAATAATTAGACAAGGGAGACTTGTTATTCGATTTTTGTTTAAAATAGGTCTCAAAGACGATAATAAAATGAAGCGTGTTTTATGCAAAATTGAATTTTCGATTAATGGTGATGATTGACAAAAAATCTTAAAAAAAATATTGAAATTCCACAAAACCTACATCTTTCTCTCGTACTGAAAATAGGAGTGCTCGAGTAGGTGTTGTGGTCAAAATTGCATTACCATTAGACAATTCTGAGGTTAAACCGACGCATATTTCTGATTTACATCATCGGAAGGACCCTATCCTAAAAAAGTCTAGTGTAGGGCTATATCTATAGAACTTGTAGTTAGTTAGTCAGCCATTTATAGTAAAAAGTAAATTTTTCTTAGTAAGCGGAAAATAACAAATAATATTTTCTACATGGTAATAAAAGACCCAAACTACAAAGGTTTAATGGATTTAAAAAATATCAAGAAACAGATTGCAAAATGACTAGTCGCCCTATGTTCAGGATAACAATGCCGTAACATGTAATTGAAATGCCAAATAGTAGAATGTATCAAGACAGACTGTTTGGTTTCAAGCACGTTCGATATTACATGACAATAAAAGCTAGCTATCATGTTATATATCCAGGTGGAATGTTTCCATCCTTACAAAAAATACTGAAATGTCGTAAGGTTAAACAATGCACTAAAATAAAAGCAAAGATTGTCCGTTTTCTACTTTGATTTTACGCCATCTAACGTTTTAGAAGGCATCATTTACTGACTCTGGGCTTAAAAAAATATCTGGTACATATTTTAATTAAGTCTTTAACACTCCTCAAGTCACTCACTAAATAAACTTTTAAAATCATTAGCTCATCCAAAACGAGTAAACGGAGAGTCCGTTAATAAACGAAATCGGAATAAACGAAATCGGACGAGTAAACGGAATTGTTTAACATTTAGTTAAACAATTCCGTAACATATTCTTTTATAATATATCAAATATTTATGAAAAAAATGTTGTCATGCGTTAATTATATTCCTTGAATTCAAACGTCAGTTTTTATTTTCCCCGAGAAATATATTGAGAATATTTTTTTTACTTCATTGTATGACTAAATATAAAAAATCGGTCAAGTGCAAGCTATACTTGTACTATTAATGTTCCGTGACATCAACTCCACATAAATATTAATAATAATGCACTCCAGCTATGTGCTTAAAAGGCGCCCGTAGGTCGCGCTACCCACAGTCGACGTTCGACTGACTGAAATGAAACATTTTGAAAACATGTAACGACAAAAGTTGTCCCTTACACCTTGAGAAATATTTTTCGTCGAAAAACTTCTCTAAAATCAATGGTTCATCAATTATAGGGAAATAAACAATTAAATTTGTTATAACCTTTAAGGCAATAAAATTGTTTAGTCCTGAAATGTTCACCATTTGCATTATTGAACATACAGAAAAAAAATTAACTTTTTACTCACGTTTATAACTCGGCACTACGCTATACCTTCGTGTTAAATTTGAAATGTCTACGTCGAATAGTTTCCGATAAAATCACCTGTGACACACGGACAGACCGACGGACGCCTAACAGATTCCATTAGCATTCCGTTTTGGCAATTTTGCCACGGAGCACTGCCACGGAGTAATTTTGCAACGGAAGAAGTTCTGTTAGACGACATTAAACTTATTTTAAAAGATGCAGGATCCTATAGCAGCGTGGACCTGATACACATACCGATGTTAATCATATATATTAAATACTGAAACTTCCTAAATCTAAAAGCAAAACATAAACTATCAATGCGGCCAATATATGTGTTTTTTGTTCAAATCAAACTGTTCGCATACCATTTTATTGGTAATCAAAGACTCGTTGCTGAAAACAAAATGATAATTTACTAAATTTGTCATTAAACAACACTGTCATCTTTTTGTGTGTAATTCTAAAAACGCGGGTCTATTATTAATTAATACCTATATTGCCATTTACAGATAAGTAATATCAAACATGTCTTAACTGCTATTTACATATAAATAATGTTAAACGTCGGGTCTCGTGCAAAATCTAATACTCTCTAAAACTAAAGCCGTCTCTACTCAAATATTCTAATGGTAGTTACCATTACATGGGTCTATTTTCAATTGATATCTTAATTGCCATTTACGAATAAGTGATGTCAAACGTTGATCTTTAAGCAGAATACACGCTTCAAATACTCTAGAACTTAAACTACTTCTGCTTAATAATTTAACGTTATACCATTTCTCGATTACAGGAAACTCTTATATCTGACCTTAGTAAAATGTTACTAAATAAATTTGAAAGTTCTCATTTTAGAAATTTCTGATCTCAGAAGATGTGATCACCTAATCCAATTCATTATATTATGTTTACCTTTCCTCATTCTAATCTCCATTCTTTCGGTCCTGTTTTCCTTCACGTTCTACATGTTAAATGTTTTGATATCGTTTCCATTCTCATTATTTTTGTTTATAATTTTTATTTTTAAATTGCATCCACAATCTCTTACTTTATCAAAAATTATCTTTTTTGAGTTTTGTTTATGGCAACAAGTTTATCCCACGTATGTCTAAATTAGTAAAGAACTAAATAAACAATAAATAATTAATAATGTTGCTGATATTACTGTTTTGTTCAGACAAACCTGGAGTGCAATGTGGCACATAGTCCCAGGTGCCATTGATGCAGTGTAGATCAGTTGGAGGCAGATCCGAGGTATAAAAATCCTTGCAAGTGGCCTTCACACGTGATTTGTCATTCTGAGGCAAGTCGCATGGAACTTCCAATGTTGAGTTTTGTTTATAACATTGGAAGTCCACCGAGGTTGACTTCAGGGGTTCACATTGAACTGCATAAAATAAATTTTGTTAATATCATATTAAACCCAGGTCCGTAATTAACGATAAAAAACAATGCATATTTACATCTTATCGTAGACGTGGCTAAATAATTAAAGCATGAATAAGCGAATGAACAAAATGGTAAATATTTTCTCGATGTTAAGTAGTGAAAATGCTTTCTGGTTGTGACCATTTTCTTGGGATAGAATCATTTTCCTACTGTTGGCATAAAGGTCGAGATTAATCTTATTGAAAACCTATCGATCAATGTACTTTTTCAATAATTAGTGGGAGAGATTTTATATTATGTGCATTAATGAAAGATTGATAAATTCAGGGGTTTTACGATACCAAAACATGATATACTCCTCGTCATTACACAATATTCAACTGGCTCACGTCACCGAAGGCCTTCTGCAGATATGAGCATAAATAGCATAGATTCTCTATTTTTTGTGTAATATTGTAGCATTTTTTTAGATAAATTAGAGCAATTGCCATATACTAACATTTAATTGAGAGCCTTAGCTTGTCAGATCATAATATAATTTCTGCATGTTTAATGAGACCAAGCTTTGGAGAATAAGTGTACTCAGTTATTAAATTAAAATATTTTTCTGAATTAAAATGAGTTATAGAATTAAGCATATGTACTGAGAAAAGTACGATAAATCAAAGTCTAACATTCATTTATACACTTGTCTTTAATTATCTATAAAAATTACATTGCAGTGACGATAATTTCGAATGGCATAAATTTGTAAACATGCGTTTATCCTAACAAGAATCGCAACGAAAGTCTTTTTCACAAGCTGGTTCGTCTGACATCCAGGCACCTTGGATGCAAGAACGAAAACTACTACCACTGAGACTGTATCCCCAGTCACATTCGTACGTTAAGTTGGTAGAATATACTATATCTCCAGGATTATTTCCATTCAAAGCGAAGTATCTTCCATGAAGGGGATAGTGTGGTAGAGTACACGAGGGACCGCTGGAAAAAAAAAATTTTTGTATTTCTTTTAAACAATTATTTTTCATTTATTTGTAATATAATAAGTAGATAGATTCAGTGATGTCATTGATAAAAGTTTTAAGTACATATGATAAAATACTAACAAAGTCCGTATCTGTACAACGTATATTTTTTCCCAGAAATGCTTTTCGTAAAATACACTTTGGGTAATTGTAAACACCAATTCTTAGGGTTCTATGCTCCAAAAGGAAATAACATAAGAATACTCAGTATTCATTATCCGTCCATCTCTCCATCTGTCATAACCGTTTTCCTTAGATATAATTTAAATAGAAACTTGAAATTTTTAAGACCCAAAAATATTTTTATGTAAATATTAGAATGGGTAAATGAAGTAATAATATATATATATATATATATATATATATATATATATATACATATAAAATAGTCCCCAAAAAAATTATTGTGGCAGACAAACTGATAGAGGTTCATGTGATTCTGATTTTTTAACTTTGGCAGAGTGCACTAAAAAAATGTTGCAAAGAATTCGATTCCTAAAAATTGAAATCCGCCTACAATTAGAGTAGTGTAAATTATATAATTTAATTATCTGTAATTTATGTTTATAATTTGAAAAGAACAAAATGAAAGACGTATAAAAACGAAATTTTTGTTTCCAAATCTTTCATACAAAATAGAAACTTTATTCGAATATATAGAATGGTATAATGTCCTTACAAAGTAAAGTCTCAAATCATTCAATTGCCTTTTAATGAGTTTATTACAAGGATCCAAATAATTATCAAAAAGGCCTCTAAATTCTACAAAGTAAACCTACGATTACGAGGGTTTTATTATATTAGAGGTACAATTTGAAATTATTTCGATGCTAATTACACCTGCGTAGCTTCGCGGCCAATGTCACAATAACAAACAATTTGACCACTATTATGCAATGCTAAGTGACAATGCTGAAATAATATGTTGGTATGTGACTGACGGGAAGAGCTCCTTCTCAATAAGGATTCCTAGCGGCACTCGCAATCAGGCATGAAAACAAATAATTACGTTTATTTTTAACCGATCGCTGCACAGCAAGAAGCGTACTGTATTTATCACCCTATGCATGTGTATGTACCAATATGTTACTCTTTAGATCGGTAACGGAAAATCGAATTTGGGAAAACGGGATAGATATCATTAGAATCGTCTAACCGGATATGTATCATATTTACAGTCCATAAAATATGGCCGCTGAGTGTCGTCATTTTGAGTAATTTGAAAGACGAATATTAATCCGGAATATTTTTGATGAAGATGTACCAACAGATGATGTAGAACTAAATTCATGATATGCATGGACATAGTGATGTGGAGTGTGACGTCTAATGTGACGCAGAATTTTAGTAATGTCGGTTTATTGTTCCCTTTTTCTTCTATCTTAATTTACCCCATTAAATTTTGGGTGCTCAATTTATATTACTTTTTATATTTTAATTAAACGTTTCTCATAATTAGTTTTAATTAAATACATCTCATAATTTTACAGACATTTCTTCACCGGAACTTAAAATATTTTTTGTAAAGGTAAAAATATCTAAACGGTATAACGTTTAAATTTTGAATATAGAGAAATTTAAGAAAGAATGAGAGAAAAGAAATAAAAAATATGTTTTAAATACTGGTCGTTAAAAGACATTAAAGAGGAATTTTACGAAGGCCCACGTAACATGCAACAAAGTACCAAATATCAGATATGATCAGAAGACATTCACTTCAGGAGTAAACTAGTGAAAATGGAGAAAGACGGAGTAACTATGCTGTTGCGAATAATATATTCACATGATGCACTAAATTCCCGTACAAGAAAGTACACAGTGGTGTATGGCAGATCGTATACAAAGACCAACGCAATCGGACTGACCACATCTTAATTTCTAAACGCAGACTGTCGAACGGGCTTCATTTGAGAGTATACAGATGAGTAACTGTTACTCAGATGACTACTTAGTCATCGCTACCCTAAAGAATAAAACCACCTGTTTTCAAGAGGTTAATGATGGAAACGTATGAAATTAGGTGTAGACAACGGTAGAAGTAGTAGAAGGTTTGACGAAGGAATAGAAAAAGCTTTTAAAGAGAAAAAAAACGATTCGAGATTTAAGTACTTATAAATAGGGATGCTGTAGATAAAAAGCTTCGTAAGACAGAAAAACAACTGCATTGAGTGAGATGTAACCAGCTATTCGCTACCTGAAAAATAATAAGGCACTGGACTGGAATCCTTTAGAGTAGAACTTTTTAAAAAGGACTGACCTGCTCTCGGAGACCGGATGTATGTGTTTGTCAATAAGATCTTGGAATATGAGCAAATACCGATCATCATGCCTATGTTCAATAAAGAAGAGAAAAACGTATACATTAACTACAGAAGCATTCCTTTACTTTCAGCTGCCTAGAAGATATCCTCTGGAGTTGCATACAGGTAACTAAGTGCGCATGCTGAGGAAATCCTGGAGAAGTATTATTGGATTTTAGACTTGACTGCTCTATCCTGTGTTATCAGATCTACCTATTATATATATATATATATATATATATATATATATATATATAGATATATATATATATATATATATATATATATATATATATATATATATATATACTGATCTGTATCAGATCTACCTATTGCTCCAAATACTAGAGTTAACCATGCACAAATCTTCTACAATGTGATGATGCTCGGCGTGTTCAACAAACTAGTGCGCCTTGTTGAGGCGACCCTGAAACACTTCAAGTACGTCGTAACAATACAAGTCAAACTAATCGAGGTACTATTCAGTATAGACTTCAATCTTGTTCTAGACCCTACCACCACCAGAACACTGAATATCAACGCGCTGATTAACTACAATACAATACAATAAATTTTTAATATTTATGTACTTACGTCATATTTTTAATGGTACAACGATCCCCGGTGCAGTCAATATTAAATATCCTGTTGAGAAAGAAAAGCAAATTTATTATATAAAAGATAAGTAAATTTATTCTTTGGAATTTTTATTCTGAGGAACGAATGAAATGCTTCTTTTGTGGCAATTAAAATGTATTAAAAAATCATACAACAAAAAATTTCTTAAATGAAAATAATATATTTTTAATTTAAATTTATTTTATACGCAAATATAAAACATTGAATTTTAGGATAGAAATTAGGACGATACACAAACTGGAAAAAATATTGAATGAATTACTCCAACTGATTATTTAGTCCTTGTTACTTGCTGTGGGTCTTGGTTCGTGAGCTTTGATTTTAATAATTAATTGGTACGTAAATAAACATAGTCATCCAACGAATGTATTCGCATACGTGATATATGAATTATTTTGATGACACGGCTTCTTTCATTACCAACTTTAAGGCATCACACTTTAACGTCTGCTTACATATTTCTTCAGTACTTTCATTCACCGATCAGTTATTGAATTTACAACATTTCTGTCAACCTTCCCTGATCATACATTTAACATGGCTGGAAAATCGTATCATTCATTCTTTTACATCACCCATCATATTATGACATTATTTTTTTGTCAAATATGGGCACTTTTTATTCAATAAAATCCCTTTACTTAGAGATTTTCCGTAATATATTCATTTAAACAACATTCACTTTATTTTTATTTCGCTTTTGCATCATCAAAAAACAATTTACCTAAATTGATATTAAATCACAGTAATTGCACACGGAGTTACATAAAGCTGCTATCTCTATCTGTGATGTACTTTGGTTCTTCGGTAATTCCCTAAAAGCAATCATTTTATCAGCCAAATGTCGTTTCATACCATCCGCTCTTTTTTCGTCTGTAACTATAAATTTACAAAGCTTATCTCAAAGAAATAAATTATAGAATAAGAATTTATTCCCTTTTCTAACAGGTAATCTGTGGTCTTACTTCATTGTCCCTTGAGTCTTGATATATTTAAAGAAATTTTATTTGATCGATATTTCTAAAAGTAACCTTTATTTGGTTAAAAATTCTATTCACCAAAGTTAATTTTGCTAATTCTTACATATTCCCTGACATGTTCAAATTTTAAATATATATACAATAATAAAATACAAAAAGATGGGGACTTACAGTTCACTTTTCAGTAGATCATATTCAGTTCCATCATTTTCATTACTGTAATAAAAGGTATTATAGTAAAATATTTCGTAGTAATTAAGTTTTGCTTATATTGTTAAATATTGTTTATTTATCTACACTTTTTTTTTAAATTAATTGTATACTTATTTTATATATATATTATTTTATATATGTATGTATATTTTTTTCATTTAACGATAAGATTTTAAATTTCTGCTTGCATTTGATAAATTGTTAATAACCCGACGTTAATTAAATATTATTATAGAATTGAGCAATGCCAACAAATAGCAAAAAACTTAAGTCATTTAAAGAGCCGCCGTGTCTACCAGTCACACCGCGCCGTCGATGCACTGTGGTCTGAAATTTGCCTTCCAGATACATAGAAAATGTAACTCAAATTTTTGGTTACATTGGGAATTCGATTCGTCCATTTTTACATATAAAAATTTGTAGTTATAGTCATCATAAAATGCAGAATGCAGAGAGCATTCAGGTGAAAAAAATATTTTGTAAGTTTTGAATAAAAAAATTCGACTTTTTTCGCAACTGAATGAAACTGGCGTCTTTTTGTTCACAAGGGGTATCGTTCCATACGAGGTTATTTCGACGAGTTATGACTTTGTCCGCAGAAAAATTATAAATTTGGAGAATTTAGCAAATACGGTTCCGTTCATGATACTTTTTTCAAAATTTAATATCTTATAACTAACATCACACAACATTAGCTATGGTCATACGTTTTTCAATGCCAATAGCACGATCGTCGTACATATGACGATCGCACACTTGTGAGCAGAAACGGTAATTTGTATAAAAACACTCCACCATACATCACCACCATCGCCCCACACAGGTCAATATTCAATATTTATCAGGCAAAAAATATTTTTTTCTCTCATATCGTTTCCATGCGGTATATGCCTAATAAAAATATACTTTATATAGCTGATAAAAATATATTTTAAAAAAAAACACTATTTTTTTAAATAAGCACTATTAAACACTATTTTTTTAAATATAAAATATTAATACTGAAAAAATGTCGTCTCTACGAATTCCACGTGACTTGCCCTAAACTTTTAAATACATGCGTTGCAGAGGTCTTTTTGAGACATTTTCATATAAAGACTAACAGAATAAAACCTGTATATGAAAGAAATTTAAACCCTGGGTATACTGTAAATAAAAAACAGTGTTATTCAAAACAAACATAAGATTTATTTTTAAGCTTGGTGATATTTAGTCAAATACAAAATCCATTAAAATATGTAGTAAGATTTAATAAGTATGTAACAATTTCAAACTTAAACAAAAAAACATAATAATAATGTAGGTACGCTAATTTTATTTTTATAGATTCATCTTGCTGCTCGTCAAATGAATCGGGTTCAGTGTTATAATCTGCCGGCATTAGCATCGCTATTGTCTCTGGGCAAAATGTTCTTGAAATAGATCTCTTCCTGGGTCTCAGACTCATCTCTTCTTGGGTCTCAGACTCATTATCAGTGGATCCGAACTCGGTAGTAATCTGTGTACACATCTAGATTACACTGTTCTCTCGAAAACTGCTTGGCAAAGTTTTCGCGGTATACGCGGAAATGTTTATTTCGGGTCTCTGCAGCCTCTTCCGATAAATGACTTGTTGGTAACCAAGAGTTTTCAATTATAGTTACCCCATGTATTATTATTTTATGCATGGTCGGAGTCATAGGGATCCATATAGATCTATGTACAGTTTTGCTGTGTCGTAATGATCATATTTTTTTCTTTGGCGTAATGGTCTTATTTTTGTGGACCAATTCTGTGTCCATTTGTAATAGTTTCTAATATGACCTTTAATAGATAAATTAATACACAGTTTACGCCGGTTATATCTGCCGCTAAATGGAGATTTTCGAAAAACTTTCTACTGGTGTTAACGTCATTGGTATTTCGAAAATTTTGTTCTAGGTATGTCTACCAATAATCCAGTTTCAATACGAAATCTGTCTTGAATGTGCGTCTTTGCTTGTGCTTCCAATTGTTTTTCTTTTTCAGTCCACCTTTCCCTATATTTATAACGGGTAGTTTATATGCCAACAACATGTAAAACACTTTCAAACAGTCTTATTCTGGCGTGCATTACAGAGAGACCAAAATTAAAACCAGTTAAATTTGTTGTGTCCTTTTTATCAATGTTGTTAAGTCTTTCGATGTGGCGCCACAAATATAACACCGACTTGTAGATTTCGTTCCGGTTGCAGTGTTACATATTTTTCCGTCTGCCATAGTCGTCTCAAAAGAATATTTGAAAGAGAATTTGATTTTGTTGAAATTTATTTCTGTTGCTTTCAGCGCTTTTACAGACTCTTCGACGTAGCTTATTTCTTATTTTGTCACATCAATTGATTCTTTCAAAAATTTTAATCTTATTGGACGGAAAAATCGAGGGGACGAAGGTGCGTAGTTTTTCCATATGACTTTTTTACTATCCCTTCCACACAGTACTTAAATGGCACAAATGAGCTCGAAAATAAATTAGCATCTGATCCATTACCTTATTAAATTTTTGTTTGTATTTAACTTGCTGAGAGCCATCGCAACCCCATTTAAAAATTATATTTAAAGTATTTCTTCCATCTTCCTTAAGCGTTAACAGCACTTCCTCCAAGAAAATTGATAATAGTGTAACGTTATTGTCAATAAGGCTTTGTAAGCTGCTTTCCGTAACTCGTAAATACTTCTTTGGTGGATAACATTCTTGTTTTGCTTGTAACAATTGATAATGTGGAGGATAAAATGCCTTATTTGTGTTTCGGATAATCTCGTACTGACTTCTTGTTTAAGTTAGCCTCAACGAATATTGTCAATGCTTGTAGTGGTGTCAAAAGAGTGACACTATCGTTATTTCCTTTTTCGTCGACTGCTTTTCTATATTCGCCCGCTCGAGTAGGATAATTTGTTATTTCTTTAAGAATTTTCGACACATCTCTTTTTCCTTGTACGCTTAAGGATGTTTGCGCGCGGATAATGACATCATCTCCTACAACTGGCCGGATTTCTTCAGTTTTTCGACGCTTGCTGCGAAACGTGATGTGTCAAAAGATTTCAAAAGCCCCTCCGGTCGATTCAACAATTTCATAGGTAGTTCAAAAGTTCAGTTTAACCAAGACTCGTTGGTTGTTTTTTTTGGTTTTAAAACCTCTGCTTTTCTGTGCATTTTGACCATATTTCTTTCAATGTAGACTTAAATACAGAAAATCTTTATTTTATTGTTTTTATGTCTCCATCGGTAGTGCCGTAGTTCAATAATAAGTGACCTTCTAAATAATTTTTTTTTTCTCGAAATTCGATAAACTTTGGTCTTTCATTCAAGGTATCTTCGGGTTACCATGTATACGCATGATGTGCTCGAACGTCCAACAACGAAATGCAATAATTATTTAACTAATAAGAAAGTTAATTTTTTTTATGAAAAATCGATATCTTTAAAAACGTCCCTATTTTTATCAGCTACAGTCTTCTGCAACCAATTGATGTAATCTTTAGTAATAAACAGATTGTCCTTTACAATAAAACAGAACGGTGACGGAATCTAACACGGAAGTGCAAACAATTTACCTTTAAAATGTAAAATTACGACAAAATGTGTCTAAGAGAAAACCCTTTCTTTGACATTACGTACATATGAATACGTAAATCGCGGCTAAGTAAAATATATGTAAAATATAGAAACATACCTGAATTATCGACATCACTTTCAGTCAAAAATGACACAAAGAAAGAAATATTAACGGAAACGAGCGCAGTGGTTGACGGTCAAGTACCGCCTACTGTATACGCACGCGGTGTGCCTGTGGTAGGTGGAGGGGTCGATTAGGATTCTCGGAAGGGTCACCTAGCCCTCGACAACCTGTTTTATGTGTTCACCGTAAATTTCTAAAATCCAATTTTGGACGCATAAATAATGAATATTGACCAATGTGCGCCCGTAATTAAAACTTTTCGTTAGCGCGCGCAACTGCGCGATCGTCATATTTATAACCATTACGTTATTAACATATGATTTTTTTGTAACTAATTAGGATACCACAATAACAATTAGATAATTGTGAAAAAATAATAATAATGCGCATTGCGAATCGTTGTAGAGAAAATGGGACAGATTGCATTTTGTCATATACGCAGCCGCGTTGCTCTATCCGAATGGCGCCAATCCAAGTTCGAATATGGTGTTCGCTAAATATGTTTTCAGAATTATTTTATTTAGCGTCCATTATATTTATTTTAATTAACATAAACAATTCAGGTTTTATAATTTTGTGTAAGATAATTTTCACCAGAATATATTTACCAATATAAATGTAAATGGTGATATTATAATAATACATTTTAATCGGGAGGAAAAAATCACTCGAAAAAGTATACTTTTTATGAATAGTTCTTTTATTCCATTTTGTATTAATATGCACTTGGAGCTGTGCTCCAAATTGAGGATGTGGCAATTATTCAATGAGGCTATTTCTTACAAATTTGTTATAAAAAATCTGACTGATGCTATTTCTTGCATATATGTTGCCTCATATAAAGAGAATGATGTATGTAACTATTTAACATTGTGCTGTTGGTACTGTAAGGTATTCACTGAGTAATGTGAAATTGTAAAAATTTGCATTCGTTTTCAAATTTTCATTTTTTGTCAGTTAAATTTATAAAATTGACTAACATTTTTAATTGCAAAATAAATGAAATCTATTCCTATATTTACGAGATTAAATTATGGTTGGATATAATCAAAATAGAAGTGGCCGTTTCTTTTTTGACATTTAGGCGGAAGGATGTTGTCCCACAGTCCCTTTGATAGGAACCTTACTGTCGTGGAGAGGCAAAACTTTAAAACTACCTGCAATGCGTCCAGAACAATGTGTTTATTGAATCGTAATTTTACATGAATATTACAAAAGTTTTCTGTATTTCCTTCTTTGCTGTGTTTGTTGAGAGAGTTATTTGTAAATAGAGATAAATTAACAGATTATTTCTTTCATAAAATTATTTAACGGCACGTCGATTTCATTTTAATTCTTACGGTCATTTGATAATATTTGTTATTATAATTCAACTTGTACCATTGACTGTCTTTAGCACAAAATTTATTTTTATACAAGATAAACGTATAGGTAGAGAAACAAAATATTTCATGATCGTTGGTCTCTTAACTTTGACTTTAGCCTCGAGACTTAACTGTGCTCCGAACCTATACAAGAGTCATTATCTTCGAGAAGGATTCATGAGTAAGCGTGTAAACTTTAATTAATACAAAAATATACGTGCGATAAAAATCTTACTCGATTATAAAATGACGGATTGTAATTAAGTTCTGCACATGAATCCACATGATAAATTTATTCCGCTTTTATCAAGTTTTGTTATGCTCTGATGTATCTATATTTACATTTCTTAATACTTTTGTACTTACATTATCCTCTGGCCATATTCACATTCAGGACCATTTTGAACCAACCTGTTTAAAAAAGTATTAATTATAATTAATAATGTATTTTATTCCAACTAAATAAACTACATATTTTATTAAGAGTAGGCATCATGAACATGTCCTAACACGAAAACATATTACAGATGTTACATTGGAAAGTTATATTCCTTTATTCCGTAACAATTTTTTCAGCTTCGTATATTCGCATAAGTGACATTACGAAAGTTTGTTTACTTACATGATTCCTCATACAACCATCAAGAGTGACTAAGTTTTATCTACATTAAGTTTTTCTCTCAGTCTTCCATATTATTTTTCATCCATTTCATTACCTCTACAATCATATTTTTATATTTTACTCGTGAAAATTATTGACAATTTTAATTTTATCTTGTCATTTTTCTTGAAACTATTTCGTACAACTCAATTTCACCCGCACTCACTTCATTTTCATTTTACTTTTGAATCATCAACAACCCACATGCACGCATAATGTTGTCAGAAGCACTAGAGTGATTAGCACGAAAAGATGGTACAATCGCTTTTCTTCTGTTGATGCTTTCTTCTTCTTCGTTACATCCACAACAGCGCAATTCATTCTATCAGAAAAATGTACCTATTCGTTACTTCATGCCATATTCTCTCGATTCGGATTGGAAATTACACTCTAAATTATTCAATTTTAGATATTTAATATATTCTCTCATATAAGAGATAAACAGTGCCTTTCCTTCAGTGCTTTTGGTTTTGAGCTTTTATTTAGGCTCTTATTTGACCTTTTCTAAAAATAAATATTAACTGCAGAACAATTTTGGTCAGTGCAATACACTCTTAATTCTAATAAGTCATAAACATGGCTAAACTTGAAATATTGTTTAGAATGAACGCTTTTCGATTCACATAAAAGTACTTAATATTTTGTATACATCAGTGCACATCTTATTGTTAAAGAAATAAAAATTTCTTTTGGATTTACCAAACTTCAACAATTTTGTTCCTCTTTTCTTTAAAATTGATGACGTTGTGGCTATTTTTTATGTCTCTGAATTCCTCTTTCTTGCTAGTTCATATCTCACTTTGAATATATTTTCGAAAGTAAAATGTAGTTAATATCAAAAAGATTGTGTACTTACAATACATAGTTCTCGAAGTACAGGTTTTTTGGAACAATCCTGTAATAATACATAATAATATGTAATGAAATTTGTTCACTTAATAAATTTCACAAATATTGTTGAACATTTACTTATCTACGCTAATATTTTAAAACTAAATGTATATTTATAAATGTATATGAGGATTGAGTAGGACTTGATACTTTTCATACCCTATTTAGGGTCACATATATAGTATAAATAAACATAGTTTAATATTTTATAGAGACATATATTTTAATTCTATTTCTTTATCGTCCAAGTCCCTCGGACTTTGGGACAAGATGTATGTATATATGTATGTGTATGTATATATATATATATATATATATATATATATATATATATATATATATGTGTGTGTGTATATATATATATATATATATATATATATATATATTGTAAGAACACAAAATAAGTAGAAATGGATATTAAAGTTAATAAGTGTAGACAGATACATAACATATTGTTCTATGCTTACCTTGTGTTTTGAATGCTGCAACGATGTCCAGTACAGTTAATACTATATACTCTGTAAAAAATAAATTACTACTTGATATATATATATATATATATATATATATATATATATATATATATATATATATATATGTATATCAACTAAAGATAAAAATTATTTTTACAGCAATTATTAAAATGGAAGGAGTCAGAGTTTTAAAATTTGGGAGAAAATTATGCGTTTGGCTAAAACTTTGCTTTATGTACGAAGGTATAAAATATACGATTTAGGATACAAATCATGAAGATGTACGAACTTGAAGCAACATTTAAATATGGGTTTTGAAAATGATATTTGTTACACGTTCAAAGCTTTTTTATTGTAATATTGTTTGTGAAGAGTAATTTGAATAATAAATTGATCCCTAAATAAACAATCTCTTCTAAACACAAAATGTTGCCAGAAACTTCGAGCGAACAACACAAAAATATTTTGTTCATATCTCGGGTAAGCCGACTCAATAGAAAGTCATATGATTTTATTCCGTAATATTTTGTCGCTTTCTGAATTCGCGTACGTGTTTTTATAAGTTATTTGATTTACACGTCTGTTTATATCGCCATCTTCAAAACGTTACTCAATTTCGTATTCTCGTATATCTCTCAGTTGATAACATTTACAGTGCAGTGTTATTAAATCTATAGCCTTTCCGTAAATCTTTCCTGACCGTACATTCAATACGACAATCACAAATTTTTTTTTCCTATCACCGTAGGAATATGGATACTATTAATTTTACTAAAATCTTTTTCCACCGTGGTTTTCCATAATATCCACATGCATTTGAGCCGCATTTAGTTTATTATTATTCTGCTTTTGTATTATAAAACATTCACCTACACACACGCGTATCGACAGTAGAAAAATTACGCAAGGGAAATTTATGTATTATAGCTTTTTTATCTTTGATATACTTTTGTTCTTCGTTACTTCCATAAATCGCCATTCCTTACTTCACGTATTATTGTTTCTCTCTTCGCCCTTTGACAATAAACTTAGGAAGTATACTGCACGCAATTAAGTGGTAGGTATACTCCTTTATTCTGTTAATGAAGTGGTACACTGTGACTTACTATCTTGAATTTTTGTATTTCACTTAGTGACGTATATAAAAGATGTGTTAACAAATTTTGATCTGTACGTGCTCTTATAATTTATCGCATAAACACATTTCAAGTGGAGATTTTAAAATTCCCCGAGGTTTTATGTACTTGAGTACAAATATTGTGTTTAAACGAAATCAAAATATTTTTTGATTTGTCCGAATTCGTTAAATACATTGCTCTCTCGCTCTAATTTGATGACGATGGCCATATTTTATTTACAATTCACCTCTTTCAATCTATACTCGAAAATATAATGAAAATAATATCATAAAAATAAGATACTTACATGTCTTTAAATGATGACGATTCGACTCTGTAATAAAAAGTAATACGTTGAAATACTTAGTTAATTTATAGTACAGAACACAATCTTAAGCTGTGTTAATATCATAAAAGAAAAGATATGTGTTTTCACATATATATATATATATATATATATATATATATATATATATATATATATATATATATCTGTATATATGTATATATAAATTTATATTATTCGTAATGTGATCTATTCCAAGTAGCATTTAAAGGTTTTGTAATAATGGTAATACACTTACTTGTACCATTTAGGATTTGTCCTTTGTTTTTGCAAATTAGAGGTAATTTCAGAACAGGAGAAAGTTTTAATTTTCATCGCAGTCTCAGTCAAAAACCCAATTACGATCATACTCGATTCTAATTTTATGATAAAGACTAATGTGGGAGTAACCTGCCAGCAGATTTGGGAAGTTTGGAAGCATTGGTATGACTCAAATGCAGAAAATTCTACATAAATATTTAATCGTCAGGAAGCTTTATACTAGGTAGATAAACCATGATTTGACTGAAACTTAACGTTAATTGGTGTCGCGAAATGTTAGGACAATTTGGCGAAAGCTATTCAAATGCTTTAACAAAAAGAGGTCTTTACAATAAAGAGGTTTTTTCCTCTGAGGAGCTTTTCTCAGAATCCTCTTCGTTTGTGTACATATTAACGTTTATATTTATTAAATTAAATCACTAAATAAAAAAAAAATTGAAAATGATTAAATTGTGGAATGCATTCGCCAAAAAAAAATAATTATAATTTTTAATTTCCTCGAATACATTGTGTCAATGCACACCAATTGAAAGGCAGCGAATTACAAAGAGACTTCAGTTACCGACTAAGAAATATCGCCACTAATATGAAGTCTGTTGACAATAGCAAAACGAAAGTTCATTACTAACTGCAGACCAGAGAGTAAGTCATTAGCGATCCAGCAGAGAAGTCACCCCCCAATAACGGTAGCTTCTCTGATACCTGTTTTGCGCTAAGTCTCAATTCTTTGACAAAATTATTTATGTAAATTATGCAATAAGGTGCAACCATCTTTAAAATTAATAATAGGGTATTATGTGTTGTATGTAATAAGTTTTTAAGATTCTTTTCACATACAACCTTAAAAATTTAGTAACTATTTTAAGTGTATTAAGTATAGTTGTGGTAATGTGTACAAAAAATTAACAAAAATGGTATATACTAATATTGATTATGCAGACATGATATTTTGCTACGGTGAATGTCGTGATAATGTAATGAATGTGAAAGTCGCGATGTGTGTGTGTGTATGTGAATATATATATATATATATATATATATATATATATATATATATATACATATATATAATATTTATTATAAATTTTAATAAGTGTTAATATGTTTAAGAATAAACGTTCAAAACCTTCATTTCTATATATGAATACGACCGATTATAAACTAGAAGACGTCAAGTTACAATATCGCAAAAAACCATGCAGTAAAGTTTAAATAAACATATTCCAAATCCAAGTAACCCTGTTCTTAATGAACAACTTTTTTCATGGTAGGGCTTGCCACATTCTTACTGGTTTCCAGAAACAAATTAGAAGTTTTCAACACAAAATTTTTTTTCCTATCACCGTAGGAATATGGATACTATTAATTTTACTAAAATCTTTTTCCACCGTGGTTTTCCATAATATCCACATGCATTTGAGCCGCATTTAGTTTATTATTATTCTGCTTTTGTACTATAAAACATTCACCTACACACACGCGTATCGACAGTAGAAAAATTACGCAAGGGAAATTTATGTATTATAGCTTTTTTATCTTTGATATACTTTTGTTCTTCGTTACTTCCATAAATCGCCATTCCTTACTTCACGTATTATTGTTTCTCTCTTCGCCCTTTGACAATAAACTTAGGAAGTATACTGCACGCAATTAAGTGGTAGGTATACTCCTTTATTCTGTTTATAAAATGGTACACTGTGACTTACTACTCGTATATTTGAATTTTTGTATTTCACTTAGTGACGTTTATAAAAGAAGTGTACTATACGTGCTCTTATAATTTATCGCATAAACACATTTCAAGTGGAGATTTTAAAATTTCCCGAGGTTTTATGTACTTGAGTACAAATATTTTGCTTAAACGAAATCAAAATATATATTTTTGATTTGTCCGAATTCGTTAAATACATTGCTCTCTCGCTCTAATTTGATGATATTGGGCATATTTTATTTACAATTCACCTCTTTCAATCTATACTCGAAAATAGAATGAAAATAAAATCATAAAAATAAAATACTTACGTCTGTTTAGATGAAAATGACAGTTGGTATCTGTAATAAAAAGTAATACGTTGAAATATTTAGGTAATTTATATAACAGAACACAATGTTTAGCTATGTTATTATCATAAAAGATAAAAAAATGTATATATATATATATATATATATATATATATATATATATATATATGTATATATGTATATATAAATTTATATTATTCGTAATGTGATCTATTCCAAGTAGCATTTAAAGGTTTTGTAATAATGGTAATACACTTACTTGTACCATTTAGGATTTGTCCTTTGTTTTTGCAAATTAGAGGTAATTTCAGAACAGGAGAAAGTTTTAATTTTCATCGCAGTCTCAGTCAAAAACCCAATTACGATCATACTCGATTCTAATTTTATGATAAAGACTAATGTGGGAGTAACCTGCCAGCAGATTTGGGAAGTTTGGAAGCATTGGTATGACTCAAATGCAGAAAATTCTACATAAATATTTAATCGTCAGGAAGCTTTATACTAGGTAGATAAACCATGATTTGACTGAAACTTAACGTTAATTGGTGTCGCGAAATGTTAGGACAATTTGGCGAAAGCTATTCAAATGCTTTGTTCAACATCGTATACTGTAACAAACCCAAATTAAAAGATAGTCTGCGCACTTAGTGTGTATTACGGAAGAATTGTCAATAACAGTCAATAGAGGGCTAAGCGCTGCAAAAAAGATGGTCACCTCGTTCTTCGGACGGACGGATTATTATATTACAATTTTTCTTGAAACTAAAAGGACAGTTACCACAAACTGGTATACTCGCAATGGTTTACTTACTGCTTAGAAAAAATAGGAAGAATAACACCCTCGTACCGATATTGAAAGGAATGCTAGTAAATAGCTTACGAAAACGCCTCTGCATCAAAATGAACGACAGAATATTTGACCACGTCTCTTGTAGAAATTATGGATTCTCCGATATATGACCTCAAACTCGCTCGAGCAATTTCTATTTATTCCAAATAATAAGAGATAAACTCCGAAGAATGAGATCCTCAGATGACGAACTCTCTTCAAAAATGTCGTGGAAGGGATCCCAAAAGAACAAAGAGTCTACTTATTCTCCCAGTGGTTGTATTGAATAAAACGACTAATAGTGTATCGTGGAGACGATTCTGAACAACAATAAATAAATTACAAACTGGCTAGTTGGTTCCATTTTTTATATTCTACGAACACTCCGTGTTTTCTCACATATTACGTAGAAAGAATTTTATTAACATTAAAACAATTAGTAAATACATCTTCCCTAACTTATGGAGATTTACTAAATCGCCACTAATACAGTAAATTGTAAAACTCACTATTCGAATTATTTATTAACGCAATTCAATTCAATTATAATTAATGTAAAACCCTCATTGAATGATAAAATGTATTATTGACTATAAAATATTGTAATTCCTAAATTTATTATACAAAGTAAAAGATTTAGATATACAAAATAAATTACTAAAAAATGGCTTTTGTTCATAAGAAGGAACAAAACAACAACTATAAACACATAATAGTGAATTATTATATACCTAATCTTTCTGACATAAAACTTTTCACAAGATATAGACTGATATACCCGCGTGGTCTAGTTACGTAATACTAATACACTGGTCTAGTTACGTAACCTTTATCACTGGAAGACAATAAAGAGGTTTTTTCCTCTGAGGAGCTTTCCCAGAATCCTCTTCGTTTGTGTACATATTAACGTTTATATTTATTAAATTAAATCACTAAATAAATAAAAAAATTGAAAATGATTAAATTGTGGAATGCATTCGCCAAAAAAAAACCATTATAATTTTTAATTTCCTCGAATACATTGTGTCAATGCACACCAATTGAAAGGCAGCGAATTACGAAGAGACTTCAGTTACCGACTAAGAAATATCGCCACTAATATGAAGTCTGTTGACTAACTCATCATTTCATTACTAACTGCAGACCAGAGAGTAAGTCATTAGCGATCCAGCAGAGAAGTCACCCCCCAATAACGGTAGCTTTTCTGATACCTGTTTTGCGCTAAGTCTCAATTCTTTGACAAAATTATTTGTGTAAATTATGCAATAAGGTGCAACCATCTTTAAAATTAATAATAGGGTTTTATGTGTTGTATGTAATAAGTTTTTAAGTTTCTTTTCACATACAACCTTAAAAATTTAGTAACTATTTTAAGTGTATTAAGTATAGTTGTGGTAATGTGTACAAAAAATTAATAAAAATGGTATATACTAATATTGATTATGCAGACATGATATTTTGCTACGGTGAATGTCGTGATAATGTAATGTGAAAGTCGCGATGTGTGTGTGTGTATGTGAATATATATATATATATATATATATATATATATATATATATATATATATAATATTTATTATAAATTTTAATAAGTGTTAATATGTTTAAGAATAAACGTTCAAAACCTTCATTTCTATATATGAATACGACCGATTATAAACTAGAAGACGTCAAGTTACAATATCGCAAAAAACCATGCAGTAAAGTTTAAATTAACATATTCCAAATCCAAGTAACCCTGTTCCTAATGAACAACTTTTTTCATGGTAGGGCTTGCCACATTCTTACTGGTTTCCAGAAACAAATTATAAGTTTTCATTTTCATGGATGAATTTCCCAATTTGATAATACCACTTATCCTTAATATTCAGCAGGATTACAAATAAAAAAATCGAAATGATGATCGCGGACTTCCATACATTTCTGAGCACGATCAATTAGAGATCGATGTATTTACGTCAACCGGCCTCCTCGGCTTTAATTTAATTTCACGCTTGGTAATGATGAAGATTTTTCGCAAAATTCAGATAAACGTAGGAAAGAATTAATATTTATAAAACGTAGTAATAAATGGTCTAAATTTATTTTTTGCATAAAATATAGAAACTCAAATGAGATGCACGACATGCGGAGTTTTGCATTAAAGAAAGAGTTTTGCATTAACGGTAACTATACAAATCAAGTCTATAAATAGTAAGATCGTAAAATCGGAAACAATGTGTTTTGAAAAATCCAACTGTGAAGGATTGCAGACGATCTCAACAATCTTCAACCATATTTACATATCCTTGAACTGCAAGGCCAGGTTAAATTTGCTAATGTAATACGGATTTTATTGCGAGTTTATTATGTTAGTTATACGGTACTCTGTCAGTCAGCTTCAGCCTTATCACTGCGTCACTATATTCTTGGTCAACCCCGCCGGCGGTGCATTTTTTTAAAACGGGAAGTAATTGAAAATTGTAATTGAAAAATTAATTAATTTATTAATAGAGTTGATAATTAATAAGTGCATGATTAAGAGCAATTGCTTTTGAATATTTTTGTTGTTGAAATGTAAATCTAAGCTGTGAGTTTTAAGACCCCGGTGGTTTAGTTGGTGGCGATTTAAAATAACCCGACAATAACAAAATTGTAATCACACATTTTTTAGTTATTTCTTTGAAATTTTATAACATTATTTAAGTGAAGTATGTTATATTAATGTAGCATATATTAAATACGATATCAATTAGAAGGTGGTTTGAAGTATTTCACCCTGCAGCATACGAAATTAATGGTCCTAATTAGATTAATAAATAACAAATATTCGAAGATTATTAAATATTTCAAGGACAGTAATAGTTATTAACCGGTAACTGGCTAATGTTTTCACCGATGTGCATCAGAAAGAAGGGCAGGAGGGCTCAAAGTGCCTGGCAGACAGATAAATTGGATGCGCCCGGCTCTAAGGTTACTATACTTTAAACACAACAATTGTAAACTTCGTGATTTTTCCGTAACTTATTGTAAATTTCCATATCGTTCCACAAATAATGTTGTTCAAACTTTTGAACAAAGAAAGAAGACGACTCTCGTCTCAAATATGTTTTTGCGTAACTTTCAAATTTGTACCCTATATATTTACATGTATATATATGTAAATATATATATATATATATATATATATATATATAAATATATATATATATATATATATATATGTATATATATATATATATTATATGTGTGTGTGAGCGCGTATGTGCGTGTTTGTATATATACGTATATGAAAGTAATAGTTTTTGGAATTTAACATTAATGTCATTATAAGCAAAATATTTAAACTTTACTTTCGCGTTGACTATACTTGGATAAATGAACTTCACCATCATAATAACGGAATTCAAATCAGTATGAACATAAACTTTAAAATACAATGATTAAAATACAAGTTGGGGTCAATATCGAGGTAGCTACCCGCTGTTAGCTTTCTTCTGAAGCGGTATGATCCTAGAGTACAGTTTTAATTGTAGTCCATACCATTTGCTTTAGATCAAGTTCATACACGTACACGAACAAATACAGAACACTAAGTCTATCTACAGTCAATATTATGCAAATTGTATATACTTTCAGGATATTTGCCATAACAAAAACTATGTTTCTGCTAATTTCATTCAACGTTGCACTACTTACGCATATGCAACCTTGCTATTATATCTTTCTTTTCACCTTTTATTCTACGAGCACTATGCAATCATAATCTTTATTCAGATTTATTCAAATTATATTATGATCAAATAAGCTTTTACATCCAGTATTCCTTTATAGAAAGCAATTTGATGAATATATGCTTTTTAATATGTCCATAGTGATTTTCGACATTCAACTCTTATGGAATGTGAAAATATTCTAATTAAAAGTACCATTGATGTGATAAGTGCCCTAGGTGCTGCATGCGGTAATATTGTAACTGCAAACTTTTGTATGCTTTTTACCTAATAATTACTAATAAATTTGGGGTGCGTATATTAGGTATAGCAAAGTAATACATAGGCTATATGTTATCCGTGGCTTCGTACGCAAACATTAAGACTACGAAATGTTTGTTACTCAATTACACCTAGAATACACGACATATTTTCATAAAACTTGATAAATACATAATTCATAATTCAAACCAGCATCATTCCCATTTGAAGCTCAACAGTTTTGCACAAAAATACAATTTTAGTATAATAACATTGCAATAGATTACACAACGTGCATGTCTCAAGGATTAGTATAATAACAAGGATTTAGTAAAATAACATTTCAATAAATTACGTAACGTGCATGTCTCAAGGATTTAATATTATTCATATATGGTATCATTGGATTATTTAAAAACGCCATCGTTTTGATTATTACATTTTTTTCTGAATGAATGTATAAGGTGGCAATTTCAAATATTGGATTATTACATTTTTTTCTGAATGAATGTGTAAGGTGGCAATTTCAAATATTGGATTATTACATTTTGTTCTGAATTAATGTATAAGGTGGCAATTTCAAATATTGGACTAGGATATTATAAAAAAATGTGTTTCGCTATCGTCAATAAACTTTTATAAATCTTTTATCTTTGCTTTGAAAATTGCACCATTTGTATTCTGACTTATTTACACCAGCAAGTCTACTGTGCAATACAGTGCGAATGTTGTGTCCGCAACTGTATTCTCCGCATGCTGATTAGCTCGATGGGCCGACGTTTAGACTTTTATAAAATCGAAATTAACTCGAATATTGTGATC